>CANSZD010001402.1:380000-424593 GCA_947648045.1 Beta corolliflora
CGCGCCAGACGCAGCTCTAAACCTGCGCCCAGCGCAGGATTGCGCGCTAGACGCTAACTCTGCGCCACGCGTCACAGACATGCGCTCAGCGCACAACTGCCGATTCACATATGTTGATTCGGATTATGATCTATCACACGATTTCGGGCCACTCTCCCTCCAATTCGGATGAAAAATACTGTTTTTACTTACTTCCTACACTTTTGGTTCATTTTTTACACCCACCCGCCCAAACCCTTTTCACTCTCCTTTTCTTTTCTTTTTTTTGTTGGGAGAAGGTCGGCTACGCTCCATTCAAACTTGCTTTAAACTGAGTCAGTCGCATTGCATTCATACATTGCATTTTAGGATAGGATTCATTACTAACAAAATCTCACCAACAAACATGAAAAAAGAAGCAACACCAATGATCATATAATGTTTGAACAAAACGCGCAATACATATCAACATACAAAATATACATCATAACAAAAGTGCAGTGCACAGGTACACCAAAAACAAAGTAATGCAGAAATCTAAGATGAGGGCGGATCCTGCTCCCTCGAAGAGGAATCCTTCGGCTCCTCGACCCGGACCCCACTCGACTCGCCCATATGATAGCCTATCCCAGGCTGCATGAAAGGATGCATAGGCGGAGTCGGCCGCAGGGGAGACATCTGCTGCATCCCCAACATCTGCTGTTGCATCTGCAACAACTGCATCTGCTCCATCCACATCTGAGAAGGCCCAGAGCATGGATCGGGCCTAGCACCCCCCATAAAATCCGTACTGCCAACACCGAACTGTCCGGCGAACGGACTCATTGGAGGCCTCTCAGATGTCGACTCTCGAGGAGCATGAGTCGAGAGCCTAGACAGGGTCGATATCCTCACCTCGGGACGAGGCCCACTCTTATGAGGACGACGCTGCACAAAATGTCACAAAGCATTAGCAAAACAAGTGCAACAAAGAAAAAACAACCAAATCACAATATGTCAATCTACCTGGCTATGCACGTCGCTGCGGCGACATGACATGCTCCTCTTCAGCTTGGCCATCCCATGCTTCAGTGAGTCAACCACTCGGAGAATCTGGAAGACGGTCTCTCGAGGAACCTGGAAATAAAAAGTGCATAAGTCACTACAAGCAAGATAGATAAATGAAAGTGCCTGACTTTTAACACTTACCGAGCTCACATGGTAGGCAGATAGCACGACAGGCGTGCTGCTCTGCCTCTGGGGGAACATCAATCATCTCCTCAACAGACCCAGAATCTCCCGTATACCGAATTCTCAGATCCGGAACGAAAGAGATACGAGCCGCAGCAGCCTCATGGCAAAAGAAAGCAATAACATTCAACACTTTGATCATGTCAAAACAACCAAAAACAAGCAAATTCAATGTGCATACCTCGTTGAACTTGACAGGAGGAGCCAAGCGAGGCAAGTGGGCAGTCTGGTAATCGCGATCACGAAAAACAAAGTCGTGATAGCTCACCCGAAGCGTCGCCCCTCCCTCGATAGCCTGAACAAGAGCAGTCATGTCCATCATAGTGATAGGGGGGTCATGAGGCACCAATAATTGCCTCGTCCCGTCGTGCTGACATGTCTCCCTCTCACCTAGATACCACACAGGGTATGACTCTCCGTAAAAAATGACCCTCTCACGGGTCAGAGTGCGAGCTCTATGAGCCTAATCAGACATCTCCAAAAACGACGCCCAAGTATAAGAAGTAACCTGAAGAGCAAAGAAAGTTAATATTTGCTACATACACCAAAGGACAGGGTTGATTCACTACGATTACCTTGTCATCCATGACTCGCCGGATAGCCTTCCGGACACTCTCCACAGCGCCGTATCGCGTCCTCCCGAGCTCCACCCAGGAAAGGCCGGCAGGAAATGTGGGATCACGAACCCTTTCCGGGGCCAATCCCGGAAATACTCATAAAACCAGATCTGTAACAATAAGATCACCTCAGTTCTGATCGAGATAGCGAGACAAAAGACGGGCGATATGTACAATCATACCTCCAGAAGTCTCCATGGACCAAAAAGAGAGACTGGCCCACCATCACTCAACTGCCTGATAGCAGTTTGCATGCAGTACAAAAGACTGCAATAGTCCAGCTCGGCGCACTCATAGGTCGACACCTGAGACAACTCCCTCAAGGGCTGCAGGTATCGCGTCGAGACGCGCGATCCCCTATCATTGCGCAACAGGCCGCAGACAGCCAACCACAGCAGAATGCGTACCTTCTTCTCCTCAGTAGTTCCCGAAAGGGTGACTCCTTTAGCCACTTTAGACCGAGGAACATAAGACGCATTTGGAGGAAGAATATTGGCAACCGGGCCGATCAAACCTCGGACCACCGCCGACTTGAATGGCAGCGAATCATCTATCCGCACTCGGGTGCCGGTAAAAGACAGGCCGGAAATCAAAGAGAAATCCAGTGGAGTAATGGTCAACTCCCCACGACGCGTGTGAAAGCAGTTGGTGGTATCCCACCACCACTCCAACAAGCCTCGGACGACAATCTGGGAGGAGTGAACCTCTCCCATACTCTCATAAACATCGAGAAAAGGGGCTAGACCACTCTGCTCGATGAGGACAGCTCGATCTCGGACCTTTCGGACTTTCCTGAGCCAGGCAAATTCAAAAGTCCCAAAATGACGAGTAGTACCCTCGTCCTGCAAACATAAGTACAATTAATAAAATACCTAAGCTTTAATATAAAATGAGGTCGATATAACACGGATACTTACGACGCCTGAGAGCGGGCGGTGCGAAATATGATGCTCCGAATCAAAGTGCAGCTGATCAGGAGTCCACCCCACAGTCTTCCACACCCTCCTAGATCCTGAAGTTGCCCTACCATCATCGTCCCCGCCTGAATCTTCAGACGACATGCTAATCGGATTGAACATCACAAATGAAACTAAGAATCAAAGAATTCCCGACTCTAAATTACCAGATTTCATGAATCGGTAAATTCTAAACCCGCTTCAAAGCGTCACCACTACATGAGATTCCCAGAATCCGTTTCACACAGCAAAATAGATATCATCGCCTAAAACATGATTTCTTCCAACAGAATGATCACACATTCAAAGTTCCCTAAGCATGTTTTCAGGTTCCAGACTTAGAAGCTACGCTAATCCTGATTCTGAGATTCATAATCCAAGAGTCATCACGCATTCAAAGTTCCCTAAGCATGTTTCTAGGTTCCAGACTTAGAAACTACGGATCTATGAATTATCATCGCATGTCAAAATTCTCTAAACATATTTCTAAGTTCCGGATTTAGAAATTACATCAAGCAATATAATTCTAGATTCATGATCTAAAGAATTATTTAACAACGAGCTCACATGAAACGAGTATCAAACACGTGAAGAGCCGGAAACTCGTCGGAAACTCGTCGAAAACCACCGAAATTCACCGGAAACTCGCCGTAAAATATAGCCTGAGCTCGCCGGAAACGGCACACCTCACCTAACACAAAAATCGGCAGCCACAGTCACACTTTGCTCCACATGCAAATCGCGAGAATCCAAAGCAAATCGCGAGAATCGAAAAAAAATGAAACAAAACCGAAAGAACAAGAAGAGACAGGACAATGTACCTGAACTACCGGCAAACCGCCCAGAACCTCGCTGGAAAATGGCCCGGAAGTGGGTCAAGATTTTCGGAGATTTTCGCACACCCAAACTCTTCGAAAATTGCTCAAAAACGCCCAAAAGCACCGCAACAGTAACATTCAAGCAAAAATAATCATTCCTCCAAAGTAGATCTGAAGAAATACTCGAAAAACAAGGAGTTAAAGCTTTGAAATTGCGAAAATGAAGTTTGGACTTGGGAGAGAGAGAGAAATGAAGGAAATCGGCGGAAAATAAAGAAATGGGGGAAGAGAAGACATCCCGCGTTTTTTAGGTCTTTTAAAAGGCTTGCGCCCAGCGCAACAAAGTACACCTGAAGCACATGCACCCGCGTCTGACGCACAACGCTGCTCCAAGTGCAAGCTTGTGCATCTGGCGCACAGTCCCATACAACGCGCTTAGGGGCTTCCTAGCCATGTGGAGCCCACACACCTAATTCCAAATGATTTCAAATGTTCGTTACGACATTGCACGCGACAACTCAACGAACGTTCAAAAGTTTGCAAAACAATTCGATTTTGGCATCCTACAAATTCTCAATGCATGTCATTCAAGAAACGATGAATAGTCAGAAAAATCAAGGACGGCATACAAACCGTCAATAATGGGACACAAACCATTGGGTCTGTAGACCACTTTCAATCAACTACATCATTTGTATGGGAGCGGGACAAACAACATACTGCTCAGCCCCGTAGAGTGGGATGCAAATACTCTACACCATTTGTCTGGGAGCGGGACAAACAACATACTGCTCAGCCCTGTGGAGTGGGATACAAATACCACTACATGAGATTCCCAGAATCCATTTTACACAGCAAAATAGATATCATACACTACTACAAAATACGACTATTACAACGTTATACTAATGTAACGCTTATAGAAACTGCTGCATTAATTTTAATTGCAACGCTTATTGATTGCAACGTTTTATCAATCATTAGGCAACGTTTTTAAGCTACTTAATTGAAAGGAATAGCAACATTTATACTATCAAATGTAACACTTTTATGCACTTTTTCCATTACAAATACGCAACAATTTTTAATCAAATGCAACACTTGTTATTCAAATTTGGCGCCACTTTTATGTTAAATGATAGTTACATTTCTGCAACACTTAATGCTCATCCCTTTCTTTTGAAAAAGAAAAAAAATTGAAAAATGTCAATTACTGCATTTTTATAATAATTATCAATAGAACCAAAAGTAGTCATCAATTAATCTCAAAGTAGTCATCAATTAGTCCAAAAGTGAACCATATTACAAAAAATGTGTGATTCACAAGTTTTTGACCACAAGACAAAATAATAGTTTCAATATAATCCCACAAAATCAACATAAGCAACAACATTTTTCAAATCCAGAAGTTAATTCCTTGGGACCTAATTTTTCTTTGCGTGATCACCAACTCTTTGAACCATCTACAGGAAGGTGCAGCAAAATGAAAAGTGTGTACCTGTCAAAGGAAGCAAAACACATGAGAAAGAGAAAACACTTTTAAAAAATGTCTCCAAACAATTAAATTGAGTAGAAATTTCGGCAGAGTTCCGTTTAAAAAGGGACGACCCAGGATATACAATCTGGGAATCACGTCCAACTACATATTCACCAGCGATATGTACACTTTGGGAAAAAAGATATTTCCTAAGTAGTCCAAAGTAGAAGAAGGGAACATGACTACTTTAAGTGTAAGAGCATCCAAAAACAACGTATTAAAAACATTTTAAAGACAATATGTACATACCTCGTTTCATAACCATCAACTTAAAAATTCTTTGACCACATCAGATGGTAGCCTTGATATAAGCCTTTGTACTACTACTTGAACCAATGCATCCTTGGATTTCTCGAACTGATCTTTAGCTGAATTTTGCAACTCTGCCATTTTCTTTGCATGTTCTTCTTCAAGCTCAACCTTTTTGCGCTCATAATCAGCTTCAAGTTCCTTTCTCATATCAGTTATTTGAGTTTTCTCAGTCTCAACCTCTGCTCTTAATGAGCTCATAACCTCCTCGGCACTACATATGATGCTTTAGAGGCACTTGCCTTGTTCAAAACTTTGTTGGTAACACCATTACCATAAAGTCTTCGACGCCCATCATATTCCTTATCCATCACAGCTAAATAAGCATCCTTTACACCACTTCCATCTTCAGGAGGCTCGTAATTCTTCATAGCTTGCTGTAATTAGAATACTCCAAATTAGAAATAACTTCTTGTGTAAAAAAAATTGAAAAATCATATCCAACTCACAATCTTTATTGCTGTATCTTCATATGGATCAACGTAAGATCTATTTTCGTCTCTCTTACGAGTGCGCTCAAATACCTCAGCATTTGAAGGTAGCTGTTTATCAGGATGTTCATTTTTCCATAGAAGTACCAATTATAAACATAATTAGATGAATTACCAAAGACTAAATATATCACAAGGAAAAACATTCTAAATTGAAAACTTCTACTTACCATATCTTCTCGTGTTCTAGCAAAACTCTTTGGACCAACCGTGTGCATGTTTTTTTGATACTTACGTCGATCACGGTTAGAAGAACAACAATCCTAGAATTCAGTAATAGCAAAGCTTTACTTGCAAACCTAAAGTACGAGGAATCATCTAAAATTGAAAACTTAGCATAACAAAACTACCTGTTCGTTTTTCTTGTTCCATAACAGCAATAATTTTTTAAAATCGTCATCTGGAATATGCTTTGGTTGATTTCTCCATCTTGTCTTATTATCTTTATGCTGATAGTAATATTTTTTCTTCAAACGACACTTGTATACCCGTCATGACGCACCAATGGTTTTTAACGTCCATTCTTTGCCTTCTTCAGGAACAATGTATTTTGCCTGAAAAAAATATTTAAGATGTTACTTATAATATAACTGCAAGTTTTGTGTAATTGAATTAAATATTTAATGATGCAGTTAACATACCAGAACATACTCCCAAATTTTGTCTTTGTTAGGCACATAATGCCAAGATTTATGCACCAATGGGGCATGGACATAATCACGAGCAATTGTACCCAAAAATCGTGAGTATTCACCAACTGTGTCTTTTTCTGGTGTATGAGGTCCAATAGGTTGTCCAAACTCATTCAAAATTATGGCTTCATGTTGTTCAAAAGGGCGCATATGGACTTTATGCATCATTGTAGGTCCTCTTCGATCTCCCTCTAGAACATTAATATACACAATCAAGCATGTAACAAAGATAAACCAAAATATCTTGATAATATCACATTGATAATTATACCTCTTATCTCTTGCTCTTCCTTTTCAGATTCATCAGACTCACTTTCGTTTGTTTCCTCAGCATTTTCTTTAAACTCATCCAAATAATCATCATCATCATTGACACCTTCACTTTCACCATTGCTCTGGCCTTCCTCCATTTCAATACCATCTGTAAATTCATACCCAGTTACATCTTTAAGATAATATTTACCACTTCTATTAGCATAATTCCTTCCATTTAATTCTAGACACCAAGGATGAAGGTCGAAGTTAACTGCCTAAAGTTGTAAAGCTGAACATATCTTAAATAATTCTCATACTTCCTCCAATTGAAGTTTACTATCTAATGGATAAATATTACCCGAAAGTCTTTGCATGACTTGCTTCATTTGATATATGTAAATTAAAACCCGCGGGAGCCGAGCTCTCTTTTGGTGCCTTCTTATGCAATTCTTTATGCGATAGCATATTCTTTAAAACCAACTCGGCCACTGTAGATGCTTTCTTTCTTCCTTGTTCATCACTTTTACCTTGCCCTTTTTTCTTAGACAAAGTTGCATATTTTTTCAACATCATTGGCTGCACATATTGATGGGATTTCGCTTTATCATGAGCAACCTGCAAATTTTTTTTGATCATATATAATAATAGACAATGTAGGTACTGAGTATAATGTCAAAAAATCAAATAATAAACAAGTACAATTTCTATAAAAGCTTACCATCTTTCTAGGTTCACTTGCACAAGTTACACTATCTTCCTCATGATCACCTTCGTCAATTTCCAAATCAAGGTTGTAATCTGGATCTTCCTCACTAATAGTAGCCTTAATTGTCTCCTTTCTTTTTTTTTTTTTTCTGACTTTCCACTAAACTAGTCAAAGACTTATGAATGCCTAAAACTCCAGTCTGCAATAATCTTTCTCTGTTTTGCTGAACCCTTATCATTCTCATTTTCTCATATGGATTTATAATTGTCTTCCCTGACTCTCCTCCTCATTCCTTCTATTTCCCATTTGTAAACTATATAATGAAAAAAAATATTCAGAAACATTGTTATAATTAAGACATGATTTAGTACGATAAACCTTAATTAAACACAAAATACAGAGACTTATTCAATCATCATAAAATTAGTAAAGTCAACTCTTACTAGTTCAAACTGATCCATAAACATGACAGCTAAAAAATAACAATAAAAACATGAACATAAATAAGGCTATCTATCATAGTTCATTAGCATCTCGAAATTCTTCTTCTGCTTCCATCCAATCCCACAAAGTGTCATCATAACTCGAGTCTTCTCGAATCCGCTCGTTGAATTCATGAAGCTAAGTAGAGTTGCATTTGCATCCAATACTTGTAGGTTCTATGTCCTCTCTCGACGGGGCATTATCTTCATCTCCAACTCTTACAGAGGAACTTAGGTCATGATTATTTAGTTCACACCCGCATGAGTTTCCAACTTCTCCACCATATTCTTCCCCCCCAATCATAAAATTCCTTTGGAATTGCATTCATAACATAATTCAAACCAGGAGATAATAGGATCCGGAGCATACCAAACCCGATGCACTTGAGAAGGTAAGACAAAAGGATCATTAACTGAGCAAAACCTATTCATATTAACACAAGGGAGGCCGTAATCATCTTTTTCTACTTGGTACCACTCGCATCGAAATAAAACAACACTGAACTTAGACCAATAGTTCAGTTCAATTATTTCAAGTACTGAACCATAATAAGTGACATTTCCTAGATTGGGATTTTTGTCCTTTGAGCTCGCGAAGCTAGGAGTTAATGCGGTCAAAGTAACACCTCTATTTTGAGTCTTGCATCTAGCATCACGTGATTTAGTGTAAAATCTATAGCCATTAACATAGTAGCCTGCATATCTCCTTCCTATGGCACTAGGACCCTTCGCTAACTAGAATATATGATGTGGAACATTGTTCGCGATAGCTTTGTCTTTTAACCAATTAGCAAATTCATGGCTATGGTCTTGTGCTTGAGCCCATTTACTTTTTCTTGGTAAGCAATTAATATAGAGTTCATGTTCTCTGCATCATTACGTCACAAAAAAATCAAATATGTAAAATATGTAAGTAGTACGAAAAATCTCAAACTTAATCTTTAAGGGTATCATCTTACTTGATAAACTCGTTCGTGATAAACTCTTTAAGGCGTAGCGATGTGCTTGCTGAATTGATAAAGTATCTAAGGTGAACAACTTGCCTTTTCAGCGTTTCTTCCCTCCTAATGGATGACCCGATAACAATAAAAATGAGCGCATCCAAATTACCTACACTAGAATCGGCTCCAAGCATCATTCGAACCCGCAAATGGTCTTCTCTTTACTCCTCCTAACATATAAAGAGAGCAGAAGTTTGCACACTCATCTAACCAGTATCCTTGTGCAATGGACCCCTCTGGATGACTTCGATTCCTCACATATGACTTCAGTTTACACAGGTATCTTTCTATACTCCACATTGTTCGCCCATGAACAGGACCTCCCAGCCTCACCTCATCCACTAGATGAATAGGTAAATGCACCATAATGTCAAAAAATGATGGCACAAAAATCTTCTCGAATTCACAAAGTACTTCGACTATCTCTCGTTTGCGGTTTCTCAAGATCCTTACGTGCAATAACTTTGCTGTATAGCTTTCTAAAAAAGGCATCTAACCTTATTAGTGGAATAGCTACATGCTTAGGCAATGATTTTCTAACAGCAACCTGAAGTAAATAATGTAATATGATGTGAGCGTCATGACTTTTATAACCAGTAACTTTTCTTTCAGAAGAGCGCACACATCTAGATATGTTAGATGCACAACCATATGGCAATTTAGCTTCTTTTAGGCCTCGACAAAATATGTCTTTTTCCTCATAAGACATTGAAAAACATGCTTTTTTATAGAAAACATGTTTACCATCAGCAGAAAGTTGAGGATGCAACTCCTTCTTGAAGCCCAACTGTAAAAGGTCAAATCTACCTTGTGCATGATCTTTTGATTTTCCTTTGATATCCAACAAAGTTCCAAGCACATTATCACAAATATTTTTTTCAATGTGCATCACATCAAGATTGTGTCGACATGAATTATGTTGCCAATATGGCAAATCAAATAAAATTGACAACTTCTTCCAATGACAATCAGGGTCATTTCTACGCTTTACTATTTTCCCAAATGAATTCACAAAATCGACAACTCAAGCATACACTTGGACCCCGATAACGGCTTTGGTGCATGTCTCTTCTCGACTTTTCCGTTGAAATCCTTCTTATTGCTTCTCCAAGGATGATTTGCGGCTAACCATCTCCGAAAGTCCATATAACATAGCTTCTTCTTGTTCTTTAAGGACAAATGAGTAGTTTCATGATTACAATCCGGACATGCAAACTTGCCCTTTGTTTTCCACCCCGACAACATCGAGTATCCAGGAAAGTCGCTAATAGTCCACATTAATGCAGCATGGAATTGAAATCTTTCATTTTTATATTTATCATACGTTTCAAGCCCAACATTCCACAAATCTTTCAACTCCTCAATTAAAGGTTGCATGTAAACATCAATATTATTTCCGGGGAGACTCGGACCGAGGAATCAACAAGGACAAAATTAAGAATTCTTGCTTCATGAACATCCAAGGTGGCAGCATTGTAATTGATTAAAATCATCGGCCATGTGCTATGTGCAATACTCATTGTCCGAAAAGGATTAAAACCATCACTAGCCAATCCCAACCTTACATTCCTTGATTCATTTTTAAAATCAGGATACGATAAATCAAACTCCTTCCACGCCAATCCGTCGGCAGGATGACGTAAATACTCATCTTCGATACGACCATCATCATGCCCTGTCATGAATTTGGCACTCTCAGAACACATAAATAGTCTCTGGAGCCTAGGTTTCAATGGAAAATGCCATAACACCTTAGCGGGAATTCTTGACTTTTTCTTAGAAGCTTTGTTACTTCCGCTTTCTTCTTTTTCATCCTGTTGTTTCCACTTACTGGTGTGACAAACATGACATTCTTCAGCATTTTCAAACTCCTTCCAATACAACATTCAATCGTTTGGGCACGCATATATTTTCTTGTAATCAAGCCCCAAATCCCTCATAATACTTTTAGCTCTATTAAAGTCAATAGGTATCTTAGCCTCAGGAAGTAACTCCCTCAATAATTTGAGGAGATCATCAAATGCCACATTAGAAAGTCCGTGAAGCGTCTTAAGGAGAAAAAGCCTAATAATGAAAGATAGCACAGAGAAGTTCTTACAACCAGGAAACAACTCCTGCTTTCCCTCTTCCAGAAGCTTATAAAACTTTTGAGCTTCCTCATTTGGTCCCTCTAAATTTCCTGTCCCTGCTAGTGTATCCCTAAATCGATCATGCAATAATTCATCAATATTATCATGCATGTTAAGGTCTTCTTTATTATTGGCTACATCATTGTAGTTCATGTGTAGTGGTTCCTCTCCATGGAAAGTCCAAATATAATAGTTATCAACAAAACCATCTACTTTTAAATGATCAAATACTTCACTTCTACAATACCAATAACGATTTTTACACCGCCTACATGGACACCTAATTTGACTCCCACGAGTTGCTTTAGCAAATGATGCATTGAGAAAATTAATGACGCCATTTTCAAACTCATCCAATCGTCTAGGTAAATACATCCAATGCCTATCTTCCCCATTACTGAAATTATTTAACAATAGGCTACCATAAGTTTTTTTTTTGAAACACAAGATGGAAAATAAAAACATTATGTTTAACAAGAATTTAAAAATGTTAAACCCACAATATACAATAGTAATAACAGTACAGGAAACTTAACATCAGTATTAAAAATTAAAAGCGTAAATTCTAGGGAATAAAATATGAAGTAGCAGCATATACTAGTAGATTATTTTACTCGAAACATAGAGAAAGATTAACCCCACAACCTTAATCTTTCCAAATTAATGTAACCACTTTTTGTTTGATAGCGGGAAAGTAACAATAAAATACAAGCAAAAATAAAGGTCAAAATTTTAAAAAGATAGAAGACTTTGAACGCCATGGTTGAAGTATTAAATCAATATTCACCTAAAATAAAACACCCATCACAAATTTAGCTCTGAACTAAAAATACCCACTATGTTACCGTTGTTGTGTATAGACTATTATATGAGTTGTTTATCTCAGTTTATTAGCAAAGCAGCATATTTTCTGAGTTTTATGAGTGTTTCTCAAACAGTTTTGCACTGCTGCAGGAAATTCAATGAAATTGAAACTCATATTCTTACATCAATTTACTGCATGCGATTATTAGTAAGAGGAAATTGAGGCCAAAGAGAAGAGGTGAAACTAAACCCACAACAATCTCTAAATACCCACAAATAGAATACCAAAAAATTAGAATCGTATTCCTCGTCTCTTATTAACCAAATTCCAGAATTTCACCTTTAAATGACAATAATAAGATTGAATGTATATCCATATTTCATAAAAAAATACACAATGATGAGAAATTCGAAGCAGTTCAGCAAAAATCGCATTTAGGATAACTTAGAACTGCATCTTACCTTCAAGCTTCACGATTATGAACCAAGATCTAAGCTTTTGCAAATAATTTAGTAGATTTAGCGAGCAAAGTTCCTGATCATGCGATTTTTTTTTTAATTTGAGAAGAATTAAAGAAAAGGAAGTAGATGACGGCGGCTCAGAGTACTAGAGAAGAGGGACGGTTCAACTTAATTTCTCTCTCTGTTGTTTCATATGAGTTTTTAGTTTTATGTTTTTTTTTTCTTTTTTTATTAACTAGTTGGCGCTAGTATTGAGAGCCCAAAAATGAAATAAAACCCGCCCAAGTTTTTAGCCAAAAAAATCCCGCTTTCCCTAACTCGTGTTTACAGTATCCATAACAATTTATAAATGTTGCATATAATATAACTATAGGCAACACTTTTTGGAAAAGTGTTACGTATGGGAAATTTGGAATGCAACGCTTCTTAAAAAGTGTTGCTCTATGTAATAATAAGCAACGCTTTGATTAAAAGTGTTGTAATTGATATTATGCTTACTTCAATTGCAACATATAAGAAAAGTGTTGCACCAAAGTTGTTGCATTAGACATGTTTTGTCGTAGTGTAAAATACAGTCATGTAGGATTCCATGCGATTCATCTCAATGTATATATTAGAAATTACTAATTTTTATAATTTTTACTTGTACATCATTATAAATATTAATACTCAAAGTTGTACATCGGCAAATATGCAAAGTATAACTAAACAAACAGAAGTACCTAATTGTTTTTTTGAAAGTATGGCTAAGGCCCTGCTCTTTTGGGTTTAATTTCAGCATATTTCAGTAAGTTCAACTACATGAATTTCAGTTTAGTTCAACACTATCAGTCTCACAGTTTCAATTAAGTTCAATTTAGTTCAACTTAACTCCTTTACATTCAACTTAAAAGAAGATTGTCAATAATCGCTTAACTATGGCTCCTAATCCATGGTTCCTAATTGGAGACTTCAATGAAATGTTACTCCACCAGAACAAACTTGGCGGGACACCTATTTGAACAAATTAATTAAAACGTTTGCCGGATTTGCTACACACACATTCAGTAATTGATATTCCTTCCCCACAAAAAGCTTTCTCATGGAAAGGCCTCGCAAATAACGCACATATTTATAAGCGATTGGACAGAGCCATCGCAAGCAATGTATTTCTTAATGACTTCATTGATTCTACACTAACATATGGGAATTTTTCGGTCTCTGACCACGCACACAAACCGTCAACAACGGGACACAAACCGTTGGGTCTGCATACCACTTTCAATCAACTACATCATTTGTATGGGGGCGGGACAAACAACATACTGCTCAGTCCCGTAGAGTGGGCTGCAAATACTCTACACCATTTGTCTGGACAAACAACATACTGCTCAACCCCGTGGAGTGGGATACAAATACTCTACATCATTTGTCTGAGAGCGGGATAAACGACATACTGCTCAGCCCGGTAGAGTGGGATACAAATACTCTACAGAATTTGTTTGGGAGCGGGACAAACGACATACTGCTCAGCCCCGTGGAGTGGGATACAAATACTCTACACCATTTGTCTGGGAACGGGACAAACGACATACTGCTCAGCCCCGTAGAGTGGGATGCGAATACTCTACACCATTTGTCTGGGAGCGGGACAAACAACATACTACTCAGCCCCGTGGAGTGGGATACAAATACCACTACATGAGATTCCCAGAATCCAATTCACACAGCAAAATAGATATCATCGCCTAAAACATGATTTCTATCAACAGAATCATCACACATTCAAAGTTCCCTAAGCAAGTTTCCAGGTTCCAGACTTAGAAGCTACGCTAATCCTGTATCTGAGATTCATAATCCAAGAGTCATCATGCATTCAAAGTTCCCTAAGCATGTTTCTAGGTTCCAGACTTAGAAACTACGGATCTATGAATTATCATCGCATGTCAAAATTCCCTAAACATATTTCTAAGTTCCGGATTTTGAAATTACATCAAGCAATATAATTATAGATTCATGATCTAAAGAATTATTTAACAACGAACTCACATGAAACGAGTATCAAACACGTGAAGAGCCGAAAACTCGTCGGAAACTCGCCAAAAACCACCGGAATTCACCGGAAACTCGCCGCAAAATATAGCCTGAGCTCGCTAGAAACGGCACACCTCACCTAACACAAAAATCGGCAGCCATAGTCACACTTTACTCCACATGCAAATCGCTAGAATCCAAAGCAAATCGCGAGAATCGAAAAAAAATGAAACAAAACCGAAAGAACAAGAAGAGACAGGACAATGTACCTGAATTACCGGCAAATCTCGCCGGAAAATGGCCCGGAAGTGGGTCAAGATTTTCGGAGATTTCCGCACCCCCAAACTCTTCGAAAATTGCTCAAAAACGACCAAAAGCACCGCAACAGTAACAATCAAGCAAAAATAATCATTCCGCCAAAGTAGATCTGAAGAAATACTCGAGAAACAAGGAGTTTAAAGCTTTGAAATTGCGAAAATGAAGTTTGGACTTGGGAGAGAGAGAGAAATGAAGGAAAACGGCGGAAAAGAAAGAAATGGGGGAAGAGAAGACAGCCCGCGTTTTTTAGGTCTTTTAAAAGGCTTGCGCCCAGCGCACAAAGTACGCCTGACGCACATGCACCCGCGTCTGACGCACAACGCTGCTCCAAGCGCAGGCTTGTGCATCTGGCGCACAGTCCCATACAACGCGCTTAGGGGCTTCCTAGCCATGTGGAGCCCACACACCTAATTCCAAATGATTTCAAATGTTCGTTACGACATTGCGCGCGACAACTCAACGAACGTTCAAAAGTTTGCAAAAAAATACGATTTTGACATCCTACAAATTCTCAATGCATGTCATTCAAGAAACGTTGAATAGTCAGAAAAATCAACGACGGCACACAAACCGTCAACAACGGGACACAAACCGTTGGGTCTGCAGACCACTTTCAATCAACTACATCATTTGTCTGGGAGAGGGACAAACAGCATACTACTCGGCCCCGTAGAGTGGGATGCAAATATTCTACACCATTTGTCTGGGAGCGGGACAAACAACATACTGCTCAGCCCCGTGGAGTGGGATACAAATACTCTACATCATTTGTCTGAGAGCGGGACAAACGACATATTGCTCAGCCCTGTAGAGCGGGATACAAATACTCCACAACATTTGTTTGGGAGCGGGACAAACGAAATACTGCTCAGCCCCGTGGAGTGGGATACAAATACTCTACACCATTTGTCTGGGAGCGGGACAAACGACATACTGCTCAGCCCCGTAGAGTGGGATGCAAATACTCTACACCATTTGTCTGGGAGCGGGACAAACAACATACGTCTTAACCCCGTGGAGTGGGATACAAATACTCTACATCATTTGTCTGAGAGCGGGACAAACGACATATTGCTCAGCC
The DNA here is from genome assembly GCA_947648045.1 of Beta corolliflora. Taxonomy (NCBI): domain Eukaryota; kingdom Viridiplantae; phylum Streptophyta; class Magnoliopsida; order Caryophyllales; family Amaranthaceae; genus Beta; species Beta corolliflora. The sequence continues at coordinate 395,881 of CANSZD010001402.1, forward strand.
CCGTAGAGTGGGATACAAATACTATACAACATTTGTCTAGGAGCGGGACAAACGACATACTGCTCAGCCCCGTGGAGTGGGATACAAATACTCTACACTACTTGTCTGGGAGCGGGACAACCAACAGCTCAGCCCCGTGGAGCGGGATACAAATGCTCTACAACATCTATTTCATTTCCTCCTATCATTTCATTTTTGCAAATTTACAATTACTCTGCAAATATGTTTCACACATGTCTGTTCCCGAAGCTTTTGCTTGTTTTGTAGGTACCGGCGCAAAAGAGTGATTTTGGATTGCAGAGCATCTAGAATCATTCTCCGTCCCGATATTTATACTTTGACTTTCGGTTTTACAAACCTCGGTCAAAGTGGGGGCTTCTGTAGACACATAATCGTGTCTCCCCATTTAAGGGTCCAATGATGAAATATACCGCGGTCTTAGTTGGAATGGCCCAATGGAGGAGCAGTCCGAATAATCAGGCAATATATGTTTTGAAATAATATTATAAAAGCCCAATTAATCATTCATGATGATTCATTGTAAGTTCAACCTCGTTAAATGTTTTTAAGTCCATTTTAAAAGCCCAACTGAATGTTTATTGTTTTAATAAATATTTTCAGAATATTTATTATTTTAATAATTATTTGCTTAATATTTATTATTTTAATAAATATTTTCTTAAAAGCTTTTATTATTATCTTTTACCCATAAATCAGATTTTTAACCCGAAAAATTCGATCTCCGGATTTTTAGGGATAAAAATGGCATCTTGAAAGCACTCGTAGAATAAAAAACGAATATTCTAGAATATGCACCGGACGCGGCGGCTGCGCTCAGCGCTCCACGTGCGTCCAGCACATTGGCCAGATCACGTCAGGCGCTCCAATGAGCGCCTGAGACGTGGACTTGTGACTCACACAGAGTCATGCGCCTGGCGCAAGTCCTATGTGAGACGCAAGATAAAATTTTATCTTTTTGAGAACGCGTTTCCACGTGCAACGTTTTAACTAGACGGACCACGTCAGGCAGGCCAATCTGCGCTTGACGCGTGTCCTTGCGCCTGCCACGTAGGCCTGCGCCTGGCGCAGGGCTTGCGTAGAGCGCACGTCTTGATTTGCCCATAAATACGGGCTGATTTCTTGAATCAGAGACGGCTTTGAATTATTTTTTTTACGCACACATATACTCTCGAATACTACGAAACATACTTCGAATACAAAACACTCAAACACTTTTAATTTTCCAAATCATATTATTGTTCCTGATCCTACTATATTCCTGGTTCCAAGATTGCTTCGCCTGAAGGTCACTACGCTCTTCGATCTAAACCGCATAGGTATAATCCTAAGGGCCCTTGAATAATTATATTTATTTTATTGAAGTTACTAACGTTTTATTGTCATGATGTAGATTTCTAATTAATAATCGCGTCTTGTTGTAAATTCTAACCTCTTTTCTTCTATTTTCTGTATATAATATTCTTGATATTATGATTGTCCTGCATGCCTTTTTTATCACCCACATGTTATTATGCTAAATAAGACCTAAAGAATTATTCTCATTAATTCAGTAAATGTGGACAACCTGCTAGGAACCTTGTAAAATGATTGTATAATAACGGATCACTAAATAATTAGTCTTTTGATGTGTTTCCAGAACCAATTTAGATTAATTATTTTAGGGTGCTTAAAAATATTGTTTGATTATTCTATTGTATAAAATCTGTTGTGAATCGTTATTTAGTAGATGCCAGCAATGGGCAATATAGTTCCCGATTGTATTGTACCCTCACCCCCGAACTCACTTTTTGGTTCCTGACCATCTATGGAGTCATGACGAGGAAATCTACATTGGATAAGTCCCTAAGATGTCCCTTCCGTTTCAATATCCAATTAGGTTTATGATTCTTCCTTTAAAGAATTGTTGGCGACTTCAAAACGTATTTTTAATAAAACCTTAACAATGGGGTAGTCAAATAAACGCACTCACACCGCGTGTAGGCATTAAAGGAATGAAAAATCAACGCCTGCAGTCGGCCTCCCATGGAATAATTATTAGTCACTTCAATGAAGGATTGAAAGATGAAATTGAAGAGTTGACTCCCTATTTGTTCACTTAACTAAACTTGCATGAAAATAGGGGTTTTAGTTAAGGGATTTATTTAGTCATCTTGCTATTCATGTTCTTGAGTTACGTTTTGTTGTATGAAATAGGACATAATCTCCAATTTTGAGTAACCCTTTTTAGCTTGAAAGAGTAATTAGGGACTTGTTAGATGATCCCTTTAATTCATTCTCTTTAGACTACCCTTTTATTTGCCTAATTGTTTTCATGATTGAATTTATTGATGAATTCCCCTACCCTAGTCCCTTTTATTTGATAGTTTTTAGTTGATAATTGACGAATCTCTTTACTATATCCTCGCCTAGCTTATTATAATTAACATTTTCGGTGATTACCCTTAGTACTTGTGGAATAATGACCCTTACTTGCCATTATACTTAGGTTAGTGGTTAGTTAGGTAGTTTGATTTAGGGATTTTGTTTAACAACGCAAAAACCTACTATCGGAGGTCACCTTAACGTAATCCCCTTGAGGGATTGAACCATGGAGTATTCATTCATTAATTTTTGGAGAGTAGGAGATATTAGTAACGCATCCTTCAACACAAGAGATTCATTGAGTTGGGAAACCAAAAGTGTCTACACATTTCCATAAGAAGTCCTATTTTATGCAATTATAAACTTATTGACATGGATGGCACTGAATTTCATAATCTAACCAATCTTGATCAACTCAAGAAATTTTATGTGTAAAACACAACCAATTCTTTGATTGGTAAAAGTAATCCAATTCTTTAGCATGAACTACGTGCGGCCTGATTCCTATTTGGATACGTAGGCAACCTTGTAGAAGGTTCGGCCCCTTCATTAATCTAACCCTCCTTCGGTTCATACGAGTTTACAGCAACATAACAAAAATATATTAAACTGGATATTCGCGCCAGACGCACATATACTGCGCCTAGCGCAGTGCAGTGCGCCAAACGCACTAATTCGCGTTTAGCGCACTACTCTGCTGTGCTGCTGATTCGCACGTTCTTCCGGCATTCGCTACGATGCTTTTAAAAAAAAAACTAATATGACAATATATTTTTGCGACATATTTAGGCTCACTTCGGTCTAAATAAAAATAAACTTTGTTTTTATTAAAATTGCTGAATGGAAAATAAAACCTGAAATATAAAGTTATGACTACACTATAAAATAACTATGTGGCATGCAAGCCTTATTGAAAGCAATAAATCAACATAAAAACAATAACTCAACACATTAAAGTTGCAATCAGTCCTTCTATTCCTTCCCCATCTCAGCCTTTTCTTCCTCCTTTCCCTTGGTAGAAGTTTCTCCCTTTTCCATCTGTAGTTGGGCCTTTGGGTGAGTGGCCCTACCCAGAGGAAATTCATCTTACCACGGGTTCCCGAAAGGGGGCCAAAAAAAAAAAAATTGCGGAAATACTCTTTTTTTTAAAAAAAACGTGTATGGCTGACAATGTATATTTGGGCAGTTTCTCCAGTTTAATCTAAACATTTTTTGTAGATCTAGCACCTCTTAACATGTTTATATTTAGATACAAATTCTCATCTAAGACCTTCTTATCTCTATTATATAAGTGGGAAGGAAGATGATGTCCTCCTTATAAAAGTCTGATATACCATTAATGAATTTAATTAAATTGTCATATATATTACATAATCTTTCCTTCTTCCTACTTGCAATATATTATTGAACAAGTTAACAATAATGGAATTGAATTTGAAATTTCAATTAAATAATAATTAAGGAGAATGATTTTCTCTTCTTACATTTAGTATGTGTGAAAAACTTTGATCAAAAATTAAATATAAAAACTTGAATTTCATATTAATAATTATACTGATAATGTTTTAAAACCTAAATGTTGATTAATTTCCGGTAATCTCTATTACATAAATTAAACTCTTCCACTTTATTAATATTCAACGATTGAACCTGATACACAAATTCTTCCACTTTATTTGAGCACAAGCTTTCTTCTGTTTTATATTTCCTTCTCTCAATACTACTTCATATTTTAATAATGATGAACAAATAACTAAAAAAAACCAACGAAACACTGAATTAAGAAAAATATATTAAAAAAATTATAAATAATTATAAATGTCTGTTCGAATTAAAATTTGTGTAACACTGATGAATAACTAATTGAGAAAAAAACCTTCATATGACACACACGCATAGCGTGCAAAAAATGCTAGTTATAATTTATGGTAAGATGGAGGTAATATTTTGACCTAAAAAGGTCATTCCTCTTGAAAGTGGAAGTGATCCCTTTAAGATAAAATGTGACTTTACATTAAAGTAACTCATTCAACTTATTAAGAAGTTACCCTTATAATGTAAACAATCACCTTTTATACTTCAATTGGTACACGCAAGAAAGAGGCCAATTCAAAGCATCTTTTCTTCAATTTCTCGTGGAGTCAAATTCTTATTAGTACGAGTCAAAGGAATGGCTCCCTGGCCATTGGTTTCCAAATAAAGGACACGACGAGTATAAATACCCTCTTTAATTAAGTTCTATTCTAATAGACTGAATATCTTTTATAAGAAATCAGAAAAAGTGAAAAGACAATATCATTTTAAGATGGACGTACACAAGACTTACTATTATCTGAAATATAAAAAAGGCAAAGCATATGGAGTATGAGATGATAAGTCATTGGATGCTTTATCATCAAATGTTTAATACTACTCCCTTATCCTGTAATACAATTTTCTTTTGTCGTTTTCACCAGAATTAAGGAATATGAAATGTATCATGATTTGTATTTAATGTTATACTTGTATTGAGAAGTAAATGGTTTTTCATTATTTTCTTAATACAAAAAGCAAAACGACATTAATTGAAACTTTTCTAAGATTGATCCAACCAATAAAATTAACTTGAACAAACAAAAATAACCAATAGGACTACTGTAAAATAAATAAGTAACGTAGAAGGATTTGAAATATGAATATTTTTTTGGAACACCTAAAAAAAGGAACTATATTATATATAGAACACTGGAGTAATATGTGGAAAATCCTTGGCATAAACTTCTAAATATATACTACTTATTCCGTTTTATAATAGTTAAAACATTTAACCTTTTACATTATTCATGTACTTACTTTGACGGGGATTTTGTGACTAATATATGATACAAACTTTAGCATGTCGGATATTGTTGAGTTTTTCTCAATATATATATTTACAAGATTTGAACTATTTCTAATTTTTATGTATAGATAATTAAAAATATTAATAATCAAAGTCGTATATCGGCGAACATGAAAGTGAAAATATTACAAGTATTAAAAAAGAAGGAAGTATTTAATAACATGATACGATTTCTGATTTGATAATAAATACTCAAATTAATATATTGTTAAAATATATATTATAAAACTTATCTGATTTGTTTCACCTTATGGATGCGTGGATCTTAAAGTGATAATGAAAGTCAATGATACTCGGCTTTTGTTAGAATCTATATATGTAAGTAAATATATTGTGAATATTTTGTTAGTTGTCAATATCTTTTGTATCTCTTCTCATTTATTTGCCAAACTTAATATACAACTTACCGTCAACTTAACAGCTTTGAACGAGATTTGGATCATGGCTTTAAATGAGATAGACTCCATGAAAGCAGAAAATCTCTTACATTTTTTTTCACATCTTATATTTGCATATTTTACATTTTGTTAATTTCAAATAAGTATTTCCTCCAATTTTTATTAATTTACCCACTTTTCTTTTTGGCTTGTCATTTATTAGTTTACCCACTTCTTTTTAATCTAGTGGTTGTTTGGTTGATATGAGAAAACATGGAAAATAGAAATTCCTAGGAATTGAAAATTTGGTGAGTTGTTTGGTTGACAACAAAATACCAAAATGAAGGAATTAGAAATTACTAGGAATTTTGAGTTCCCACAAAATGGAGGAAATTACTTACCTAGGTCCCCCATGGGAATTTAATTCCCCCATTGTCAACCAAATAATTTAACCAATTTTCCATGAATTTGATTAAGTAATTTATTTCCTATGAATTGCAATTTCATGGGAATTTTGACTTCCCATGTAAACCAAACGACCACCTAGTTTTTGGAATGGTCCTACTAATTTTATACTCCCTCCGTCCCATAATATAGTGCTTGATTCTTTTTGCATGGTCTTCAAGATGTACCTTTGACCTTTGATATCTTCAATTCCGTAATAATAAAAAATATAAAAAGTTGATTTTATAAAAATACACATTGAGACGAATCTAACAAGATCCTATATGAGTATATATGTTTTTTTTGTATATATAAATAAATGAGAATATTTGGTCAAAAAGATTTTAAATTTTGACCCCAAAGAAGAAAACAAGCACTATATTATGGCCAACAACATTAACTTCAATACAATATGCAATAAATTAATACTTTTTGTTCCCTTCTATGATCCACATATATATTTCTCCAAAAACTTTATACCCAAAAAAGTGGGTACACTAATAAAAACTTGAGGAGTATATGAGAAATGTGCAAAAAATGTGTTTGGGGGCATATAGTTTTACATGCTCTCGGAAGCACCGAAGAATTTGCATTGGAAGGAAGGACGAAATAATTACAATACAAGAGTTTTTCTTTCTCATGTTTGGCTCCAACAAAGTACTTCATCTGTTTTTAATACGCGCAACGTTGAAATATGTACAAGTATCAAGAAGAGGAGAGAGATAAAGTGATAAAAAAAACCTCATGTTCTAGGATAGAGAATATATTGCCAAAAAGATAATGTTGTAAGTAATAGAGAACTTTTTAAAATAGGAAGGTGCAAGTATAGAAAAAACGAAAGTACATGGAATTTTATCTCTATTATATAAGCCAAGGGGAGAGCTATGGTGTCCCCTCTGGAAAAGATTTATATACCCTTAATCTCACAAAAAATAATAAAGAAATTTTTTTTTTATTCTTTCCTCATTTACAAATATGGGTAATAAGGAAACTTCTACATTACCAAAAAGAAATACATAAAAATGTGTAAAAAGAGGTAAGAAGAGGAAACTTACAATTCAAAATATAAACTGATGACTAAATCAATTTTCAAACTATTATAAAAGCAAAGAATTACAGAGATTCTTATTATCTAAACTCTCAGTTGCAATAACAATTTCAAATAACATGCATTAACAAACCATAAAAGAATTAAGAAACTTAGGCTCTGTTCTTTTGGATCGAATTAATAAAAGTTCAGTTCGGTTGAATTCGACAAATTCGGTTCGGTCAGTTCATTTCGCCCGTTCGGTTAGGGCATGTTCTCTTCGGCATAAAACAACCGAACCGGGACCGAATCGAACTCAACCGATTGCAGAACCGAACCGAACCGGGCGATAGAAGCGGCCGAACTTAAGCGGCCGAACTTAATCGAATTAAATTATAACTCGCCGGTTCGGTTCGGACAAATTCGATTCACTTCGGTCCAAAAGAACAAAGCCTTAGAGAATATTTATTTTTTTAATTTTTGGGGCTCACAATCGGTTGAGATAATAAATAATTAAAGAGATAAACATACATCATTAGATAATATCAATTTTTTTATTGAAGCAGTACTCACCATAGTATGCCTAAAAACCTCAATTACCCACTTGAAATTAAATTAAACTACTACTCATTAAATACGCCTATAAAATATATATATGTATTTTTAAATAAATAAAATCATAACCTAGATCATTATTTAAAAGGAAAGTTGTTGAATTATCTACCAAATACAAGATAACACATCCTACCTCGGCATAATCCTTTATGGAAAACATTACTCTTTACACTAGAGCAATGCAAATAAAAAATCATAACGCTCATCAATATTCACCATAAATATTACACTCTTAAGTTAGCTTTTTAACACTTTTTTATGTTAATATACTGTCGCACGCATCGCGTGCATATAGTGCTAGTAAGAAATGAAAGGAAGATAATCGTATGATTTTGACAATCTCCTTTCCTTCTAAAGCAGGTGGAATTTAAAAGGAAAGAGATCGGATATTAAAAGACTTTCCTCCCCCTCCCTTCCTTCCATTAAATCAAACATGGGAAATTTTTTTCTTACTTACAATTTAACATTATTGGAAAACGTAGTCCCCGCTCACCTAACCCGATTTTTACTAAATGCAAGTTATTTTTGCTAATTAAACTGCTTTTTAAGAAATAAAACGTACCTCTATTATATAAGGCAACTAAGGGGGCACACCAAAAAATAGAAAAAAAAGAGGGTTAACTACCTGATTAAATTAAAAAAAAAATAACCGTATATATATCGTTTCAAAAATCAAAATTACACCCACTCAAATCACAAACTCCCCCCATAAAAAAAACCGCCATTATTATCCCACTTCTACAACTCCCCAAACTTTCTCCAGAACTCAAAATCATCCCACATAAACAAGAACCAACATCATAATCCCACAATTAACAACAACGACAATCATCATAGTAAGAATAATCCATCAAAAAGCTCATCATTCGAAGAAAACAACCTCTTCCGCTTAATCAAATCCACTCTTCTTCTCTCTTCTCTTCTCCTTTCATTCTCAAAGTAAAATTTCCAAAGTTGAATTTGAAGTTCAACTAGCAGAAGGGTGACCTCAAGTTTAACTAGCAAAAAGTCAAAAAGGTATTTGCTTTTAAATTTATATATTTCGTAATTGACCACATTCAAAATAAACTCTTTCGGTTTGATTCTGTCATGATTACTCAAAATACAACCCATTCGATTCAAGATAAACCTTTAAATGCGGCAAAAAGTGTCATATTTTTATGTGTGATGGTTAATTTTTTTGCTATGCAAATCTTTCGGGTGAGACTTGCTGGAAATAATTTCCGGCTTAATTGAAGGTAGTGGTTGTTGGGATGACGTATGACAGTGACGGAAGGTGGTGGTTGTGGTTTTGTTGAGTGATTAATTGATTTTCCTGATTTGGAATATCAGAGGAAGGTGATGGAAGGTGGTGGTGTTGGTTGTTTCGATTTTCAGGGGTTCTGAGGGTAAATAAAATTGTGATATAATAAGTGTTGTCTTTTTTGTTGTTGTTTGGAAATGGCGGGAAAAGAGCAGAAGTTCTTGATTTTAGTAAGGTTGAGGCCATTGATGAATGAGAAAAGATTTTAAGAATGAACCAATCAAAGTTCCATTTTTTAGAGGAGAAAAATTGAAAATGACGAGCACCCTATGTTTCTAATAGGAAATGAAGTATTAATTTTCTTTTATTTGTGTGATGAGCACTACAATTAATAAGGAATATAACTAATATTTTATCCTCTATATGTGATACTTCCCTTATAGAATAGAGACATATTCACATGATTTATTACTTACTAGTTTTTTATGCACGCGATGCGTGCGACGACATTTTGGGGCGTAACTGTTACTCAGTAGTAAAACAAACCAAAAATGAAAGTTCGTATTCAAGTTCACCTTCATTTTGTGAATAAGATTGTTTGAAATACTTACAAATAATATTTAAAAACACTTTAATACATAAGTGTAAGTAATGAAATTGCATTTCTAATTTGTTGACTTTAACTAATTTTCCTCAAAATCCACGCACACTCATCAGCCCAGTCAACTTCATATATGTAATCAACATTGTGGAACTAATTTATCTCCATGTTCTTACTTGGTGGATGTAAAAACCATGAGTATTCTTTGAATGTGAAAACTTTCATTATTTTATTGAAAACTCGTTGCTCTTCCATTAGGGCCGCACTTAATAAACATTTTAGTTTTTAGTTGAAAAACTATATGGAAAAAAATATTGTTTGGAACACTTGACGGACTGTTGAAGTAGTGATTTGATTTCGGACGGAGTACACCGCAACATGTGCTGAGTTAGGTCATTCATCAACATTACTCCCATTCCTCCATTCTTGTCGAAATAATGAGTCGAAGCATTAATCCATTAACGGGAAAAGACAATCAATAACATTTGTGAATATTTATAATATAGTTCGATTAATGTTGTAAAGTTTATACCTTAGAATAACATTTGTTATATTGCACCATACACATCTATGAACTTGTTTGAGTAATGTTAATTTTTCTTAAGACAACGGTTACATGCTTCGTAAATAATCGCATCGGGTTGTGACTCGATACGCCTCACATGAGCGACTAATCGACAATAATGAACCTATCATAGAAAACAACAATATACGTTATTTTTTTTTTTTCTTGATAATTCCACTAATAAATAAATTGAAAAGGCTTGTAGCTATTTACACTCTTTATAGTAGGTAATTTAGATATATGAGTACGAATGGCATTATGAACTGTGATTGATGAATGCATTGCAAATGGACATGAGCGGAAAGTCGCAACCCGTTTTGCCAGTTTCTCGTGTCATACCTAAATCAGCAATATGTGTGAATCAATATGTTATACGGAATAATGGTGCGTAGAAAACTTTTTTTGATTAACGGCTTGGTGAGAAACCGAATGTTGCATACCATGCGAGATAAGAAAGTGGTACATTTGTTCTCGTATTTAAGTAGATTATGTTGTAATAGCTTGTTGTAAGATATACCCCTGTTCACATAAATAATTCTAAAAATTATTATTGTTCGGCGATATACATACACATAATTTAAAAGCAATGTCTTTTTGTATGAAGAAGGGATGTTAGTCGTACCGTGGTAATTTTTCACATGAAGCCCACATGCAACAACAATTGGACATTGTTCACCATAATCAAATGGTCCATCTCCGAAGACATGAACATAATCATTCCAAATCGTCAATTTGATAATGATCCACCTGCAAAGAACAAAGTTATGTAATCGTTAAAAAAGCAATGCACCATAATATTCAATTGTGATATTAAATAAAGAACGTGCACATACGTGTTATCCATTATTGCAACATCTCTTTGAAAGAGTTGTTCCCAACCAGCTCAATCGGTGATACATCACGGAGTATTCCAATGACATTCGAGAAACGTACAAAATAACATTAAATATGTGTTTTTGTAGTGACAACATGTATATAGTTGGAAATAAATAGACTTTACTGAGCAATCTGTCATCGCTATCGACACGACACCATATATGAGATAAGGGTACTCTCTTGTAATAAAAAGCGGGCATTGCAAGGTCATCTTGATTTTCAAGAATAACATAAGATTCATCTACCAACAATATCTCGTTTGTAATCATGAACAATGTCATTTGTGTAATCAGCGAGGCACTATCCGTACGGATTGGAGCACATAGATGTAGCCTCGCTTGAAATATCTCAATATTAGGGGAGAATACAAGGCATTGTATGCCATCACCCCGTAAAGGCAATAATGATAATTTAATATTATGGGTGCAATAATAAATAAACAAATTTGACATTATAATAAGAGTAATTTAAAAAATTTACCTCACTATGCACAAAAAGCATTTTCCAAATTTGTTTGCAAGCTCCACGATGTGTGAAGGTGAAAATGTCGAAATTATGAACCAATCGAGCTCGCACATCATATTTTCGTACTCCGCAAGGAAACAAATGGGCAAAGGGTGTACAACGATATTCCATCCTAAAATTATCTCAATTACATGAAAATATATACGAAACATTACTTTCAATCGATACTATTACAACAAAAGATTTGCATTCTTTATAACCATGTATATAGGAACTCTTGCCGATACAGGTTTCTTGTATCATCGAGCCTTGAATCAAATGAGTAGTATGTTTGTCCTTCTCCGAGAAATCGTTTGATAACCTTGTCATTTATTCTATCAGCATCTTCGTTCACTGGAGTGATGATTGCCCTTTCTACCATAAAATTTTCATCCCCGATGTGTTCCTTTAGATTGGGGAATATTTGATCAATCAATCCATCAATCGATGTATCGGCAAGAATGTAGGTATTACCATTTGACTCGGCAATTTTATCATATCATCTCGAGATGATAGGTTCATCACCATTTCCATTAGAGAGTAAGAAATTAGCGAATCCATTGTCATTTCTAGATCTCATGTTTTCTCTCAATTGCAGAACGGAAATATGATTCCATAGCGGAGACCTTATTAAGGATGCGTCAATCATTTGAGCTCTTGTTCCATTTCTCACAGCATGTAGAACTTGCCTGAAATCCCCGCCAAACACAATTATTTTCCCCCCCAAATGACAAGTCACTTCCCATTAAATCCTTGGAAAAATTAATGAGAATAATCCCACCATTAGGTGGTCCGCTTAAAACAGGTCCGAAAAGTTCTTAGGAGTCTTCCTAAGGATAGATGGATGACTAAGGTCACAACTTTACAAGAAACAAAAGACTTCACTAAGTTCAACTTGGAACGAACTTCTTGGATCACTTATGACTCATGAGCTCCACCTTAATACCGAGTTTGGTAAAAGCTCTAAGTCAAAGTCCATTGCCCTAAAAGCAGACGATGAAGATAACTCTGACTCAGAAGAAGGGGAAGCAGCACTCATGGTCCGGTAATTTTGAAAGATGTATAGGAACATGAAGAATGGGAACTTCAAAGGTAAAACTAAAAAGTTTTCTAACAAAGTCGCTTGTCATAAATGTGGTAGTACGCATCACTTCATCAAGGAATGTCCACTTTGGGAAAATGACAAGACCAAAGAAAGGAACAAGGAACGCTTTTTGAAAGGAACAAGTAAACTAAGGCACCTTTCTCTAAAGCGAATGTTCGAAAGGCTATGATAGCAGCTTGGGGAGATTCAGAGACTAAAGAGGAAGAGGAACAACAAACTGAAGAAACTGCAAATCTTTGCCTCATGGCAAACACGAGACATAAAAGAAGATGAAGAAAATGTTGAGGTAAATCAACATATACTTGAATCGGACTTAGATGGAAAAACTAGGCCCGAAATTTATGATCTTCTTTATGATGCAATTCTTGAATGTAGAGATGAACGTGAAAACGTGAACAAACCGAACAAGTTGTTAAAGTTTGTAAAGAACATATAGAATGGCTTAAGAAAATGAGAACGGATGTTGAAAGTAGATTCTTTGATTTATTTGATAAGAACTTAAAAATCAAGGAATTATATGAGTGTGAAAAATGAAAATTATCTAATCAATTTAGAAATTTCACACTTAAAGGAATTTGTCCCTGTTCTAGGTTCCTTTGATATTAGATCAACTCCTTTGAAAGGTTACGGATCCGAAATCGAAAATTTAAATAAAGAAAAAATTATTTTAAAGGAACAGATCGTAATCTCAAGAAGGAACTTGTTGTTGCAAGGAACATAGTCAAAGTGATGGTTGTTCCTACGTGGATTGAGAAACCTCGGACTAAAAGAAAAGAAGGTATCGGTTTTGAAAACTACAAGAAGAGGAACAAGCCTAAGAAATATGTTGACCTACCTAGTGACAAAATTTGTATGTACAGTGGAAAGATAGGTCATTACATAACTCAATGTAAACTAAGAACTGGAATGATTGGCAAGAATGTGAAAATAAGCAACATGAAATGGGTTGCTAAATCAAATGCTAGTCAAGAACAAGGAACCCACCGAAATAAGGGGTTCCTACAACTAACAACTAGTTGATTTTTGCGGGTTGGAGTGAGGGGGAACAACACTTGGTATCTTGATAGTGGTTGTTCTAAGCATATGACGAGGAGACAAATCTAAGTTTCTCTCACTCTCAACCTATGAAGGTGGAAGTGTGACTTTTGGTAACAATAAGAAGGGTAACATAGTTGCCATGGGTAAGGTTGGTAAGTCACCACCACATTCCATTGATAATATGTTTCTAGTTGAAGGTTTAAAGCATAATCTTTTAAGTATTTCCCAATTCTGTGACAAGGGAAATGTTGTTAAATTTAATAGTGAAAAATGCTTAATCGTTAACATTAACTCTAAGAATGTCATCTTGGAAGGAATAAGGAAATGGAACACATATATTGTGGATCTTGATCTTGTTCCTAAAAACAACTTGACATGCCTTAGTGTTATTGAAGATGATCCGCTCTTATGGCATAAGCGTCTAGGACATGCTAGCTTTTCATTACTTGACAAACTTCGATCAAAATATCTTGTTTTGGGATTACCATCTATAAAATTTCATATTGATCAAGTTTGTGATGCATGTGCCAAAGGGAAGCATATTAGATCCACTTTCAAATCTAAACTGTAATGAGCACCACAAAGTCATTGGAATTAATTCATATGGATTTGTGTGGCCCCATGAGAATTCAAAGTAGAAGTGGTAAGAGGTATGTGCTAGTTATTATTGATGACTACTCAAGGTACACTTGGGTTATTTTTCTCTCTAGCAAGGATGAGACTTATGATGAGCTCCTTGTCTTTGCAAAAAGAGTTCAAAATTTGAGTGGTCACAAATTGATGCATATTAGATCCGATCATGGTAAAGAATTTGAAAACTATAAATTTGATGACTTAAGCAGAGACCATTGCCTATATCAGAAATTTTCTGCCCCTAGGACACCACAACAAAATGGGGTTGTAGAAAGGAAAAATAGAACTTTGGAGGAAATGGCTAGGACTATGCTAATTGCTAGTAAACTTCCAAGGAACTTTTTGGGCCGAGAAGTTGTTTATACTGCTTGTCACATAATAAATCATGCCATGATGAGACCTATAATTAACAAAACTCCTTATGAGCTTTATTTTGGTAAGAAACCCAATATTACACATTTCAGAATATTTGGTTGTAAATGTTTTGTTCATAATATTGGGAAAGATAATCTTGAAAAATTTGATGCAAGGAGTGATGAAGCAATATTCCTAGGATATTAATCACATAGTAAGGCTTATAGAGTTTACAATAAAAGAACTATGTGTGTTCAAGAAAGTATACATATAATCTTTGATGAATCTAATAACATTAATCCAAGCAAGCAGGTTGATGACTTTGAAATAGGCTTGGTTCGATCAAATGAGAAAGATGCAGATTCAATTGAGGAAGAAGGAATAAAAGAGGAAAGGAGCGAAGAAGATAAAAACTTTCATAACAATGCTGTTCCTATTCCTCAAGATGATGGAGGTGTTCCTGTTCCTACTAAGAACGAAAATGTTAAAGGAACCGATTCAACAATTCTTTGAAAGAGGAACAAATGAACAAGGCTCCTCATCCTCTCATGAAACTCAAGAGGAACAACCTGTTCCTATAAGGGAATTTCAACCAAAACCTTGGAGACATCAAAAATCACATCCAGTAGAACTCATAATAAGTGACATATCCAAAGGTACGCAAACTAAATCTCAGTTAAGGAATTTTTGTGCATTTCATGCGTCTTATCAATGATGGAACCAAGAAATCATGAAGAAGCCCTAACTGATTCTAATTGGATTACTGTTATGCAAGATGAGTTAAATGAGTTTGAAATAAACAAGGTATGGCATCTAGTTCCCTCTTCTAAACAACAAAAAGTGATTGACTTAAAATGGGTGTTTAGAAACAAAGTAGATGAATATTGAACTGTTGTAAGGAACAAAGCTAGACTTATAGTAAAACGTTATAATCAACAAGAAGGAATTGACTATGAAGAAACCTTTGCTCCTGTTGCTAGACTTGAGGCCATTAGAATACTAATTGCATTTCTTTGCATATATGGGATTTAAACTGTATCAAATGGATGTCAAATGTGCGTTTCTTAATGGCTATATAAATGAAGATGTATATGTTGAACAACCCCCGGATTTGAAAGCAATGATCTCCCAAACCATGTCTACAAGCTTGACAAGGCTCTTTATGGGTTAAAGCAAGCGCCTAGGTCATGGTATGAGAGATTATCTAAGTTCCTTTTGGAAAACAACTTTAAACGAGGAAAAGTAGATAAAACGTTGTTTCTAAAATCGAAAGGAACCGATATACTTCTTGTTCAAATATATGTTGATGACATTATTTTTGGAGCAACTAATGAATCATTATGCAATGAATTCTCAAACCTTATGAGTAATGAATTTGAGATGAGTATGATGGGTGAGTTAAATTTCTTTCTTGTGTTACAAATTAAGCAAACAGAAAAAGGAATAATCATTCACCAACAAAAATACATAAAGGAACTATTAAAGAAATATGGCCTCGAATTTTCTAAGATAAATCACACTCCTATGGGAACTTCAACTAGATTAGATGAAGATTCCATAGGAACAAGTGTTGATCAAACAAAATATAGAGGCATGATTTGTTCTCTTTTGTATCTAATCGCTAGTCGTCCGGACATAGCTTTTAGTGTTGGTTTGTGTGCTAGATTTCAAACAAATCCTAAGGAGTCTCATCTAACAAGTAGTAAAGAGAATTCTTAGATATCTCAAAGGAACGGATGATCTTGGACTATTCTATCCAAGAAGTGACACATTTGAGTTAAGAGGATATGATGATGCCGACTATGTTGGAGATCTTGTAAATAGGAAAAGCACGTCGGGTTTGGTGCAATTTCTTAGTCATAGTTTAGTTTCTTGGAGCACCAAGAAACAAAACACGGTGCTTTATCCCTTTCGAGCGAATATGTAGTTGTTGTTGCATGTTGTTCTCAAATGCTTTGGATAAAACAACAACTTTGTGACTATGGAATAATCTTTAATTGTGTTCCTATTTATTGTGATAATACTAGTGCCATTAGTATTTCAAAAGATCCAGTGCATCATTCAAGAGTTAAGCATATACATATCAGACACCACTTTCTAAAAGAAAATGTGGAAAAAGGTTTGATTAAACTTGAGTTTTGTCAAACTGAAAATCGATAGCCGATATATTAACCAAGTCTCTACAAAGAGATAGATATGAAAAATTAAGGCTTGAGTTAGGTTTAATAAAACTTAAGTAATTGTTCCTATTCCAATCCCCCATGTCTGAATTGATTTGACTTACTCTATGTGATATTAAGTGACTGTGATTAATTACCTAAGACCATTGCAAATTAAGATATTCAAAACATAAACATGGATTCAAAGGAATAGAGCTACTCACAAATGTCACATAATACTCCCTTTATTGTTCCTAAGTGATAGAAACATGCATGATTTGAAGAATGTTGATATTTAGCATAAGTTGTTCCTATAGCACAAGTTCCGTATTTTTTTCTTTTCTTTCCATAAATTAAAAAGTCCATAAAAATAAAAAAAATCCGAAAATCCCAAAAATATAGAAATAAGATTTCTCAAGTCTTTATTTCCTTTTTATCTTTTCTTTTATTTTTATCTTTTTAATTTTACGCGTGTAACTCTACAATTTGTTACATGCATCTTCTTTCTTTTTCATTCTTCCCTTCCAAAATTGTGTTCCTTAAACGCTTCAACTTCACCATTGTTCATCTCCTTCACACCTCTACGCACCACATAAAACCTTAATTTCTTTTCACCAAATGGCAAAAACCTCTCTCAATTCACCTTTTTCAAAAGTAAAAACTCCCAAAACCTCTCAAATGGAAAACCCCTCTTCTCCATCCAAAACCCTAGAAGCCGAAAATTCTCAAGAAACAAAAATGGCGGTAGAAGAGCAAAAATTGGAGTCACCAACGAGAAGTGTGAGAAGAAGAAAATTGATTGGGGAAGATGATGAGGAAGAAACCCCGGAGAATCGGTTGAGGGGGAAGAAGAAGCTACGCATGTTCCTTCCAAAGGAATTGTTGCTTCTTCCTCCAAGAAAAGAGTGGAACGGAGCGATTCGAGGTATGTATTAGAATTTTGTGTAGATCTTGAGTGGGCCAAGAAAGTTAAGTTCTTGAATTAATCGACATTCTAAAGGAACAGGGGTATGGAACACCTGTTTGAAACCGCATATAATAATGCCTTAGTTCCTTTAGCTATGGATGAGTTTTGTGCAAACTTCATCAACACTCGATGGAATATGTACTCCTGAAGTTAGGGGGAAGAAAATTAAATTTTCTCAAGAAACTTTAGGAAAAATATGGGAAGTTCCTTGCAAAGGAACTCGATCTATATTTTAAGAGGAAAGGAACTGTCACCTTTCCCAATTTCTCCCAGGATGATATTGTTGAATCCTTTGGGGGGAACTGCTGGCCAAACAAAACTCAACCATAATCTTCTCTCCCAGTCCACAAAATATTGTTTAACCTTGTTTGGAGAGCACTCATTCCTCGGGCGAAAAGAAGAATGAGGTAGGTCTCTTAGATATGTGTTACATGTTTTGCCTTGACCACCACATCCAAATAAACTTCCCTTCTTTGTTTATCCAACATCTTACTCATTGTATCGAAAATCATTGTGTTGTTGGCTATGGTGCTTTGATTACCTCTCTTCTTTCTCAATTCAAAGTCAAGACCCTTGGTTGGCCTACCTTGGGTATTAGACAAGGTAATATCTTGAATGAAAAGACTTTGTATGGCTTGGACCTCTCGTCCAAGATGGGATTTTGACACAAGGAAGGATTGCTTCTACTTCCTCACATAAGAGAAAAACCGCCTAAGGCGGTAGAAGAGGAACAAGTAGAAGTAATTCTGGAGGAACAAGTTCGCCCCTCTACCGAACCAAAGGAACAACCACCCAAGAGACGCAAAACTCGTTGCTAAAAAGCCTATCCCTCCTGTTCCTAAAAGAGTTAGGCAAAGTTCTAGGTTGCGGATTAGCAAAACTGCACTTGTTCCTACCAATGAGGACTCACCTTTAGTCCTATCTGATGAAGAGGAACTGCCTACCAACTCACCCGAGGAACCCAACTCCTCCATCCTCACCAAAAATACCGGTTACCCTCACTATAATTCCTTCCATCTCTCCCTCATCCTTCTCTGTTCCTTCCAGTTTTGAACAGATGAAGGTTGAAATGAATGAACCAAACCCTTTCTCCTCTACATCCACTCGACCTTCCACCGCAACCACCATTTCTTCCTTCCATTTAGACCACCACTTCACCTTCTGTATCTCTCAAAGGAACAGTTGGACCATCTCAAGAAAACACTCTAGTTCCTCCACCTAAACCACCCACTGACTTTGGTTCTAAGGGAAAGGAACAAGTTCCTTCGGATGATTATTGTTGGGTCAATGAAGTGTGTCTCCCTGCTTAGCATATGATTAAGTTCTACAATCACCTTCACTGGACTTTGGATGCTAAAATAGATAAAATGATAGGGTTTAATGAAAGTCCTTAGTGATACAGTGATAGAACAACAGAAGAATATGGAGATGATGGCCCAAGCATTTAACACTTTGAAGCAGCAACTTGATGGGCATGATGGAGAGGTTATGAAGAAGTTGGAAGAAGTGGTTGAGGAAGAAGTAGTAGAGGAACACAACTCCCTTTCCATTCCTAATGTCTAGTTCTTGTTTCTCCTAAAGGAACTGGAACTCTTAGCTTGTATTTCTTTTCTTTTCTTTTCTTCCTTTTTCTCTTTTGTACTTTTAATGGAACACAACTCCCCTTCCATTCCTAATAAATATAATGACTTTTGCTATACTTGTCTTCGTTTGTGATTTGATTGCATAATTTCTTACTTGAAATGGCTAGTATTATGTGATTGATGTTTGAGCAAGTCTAACCTTTGAAATTCCTAACTTAACCATTTTTTGGGTGCTTGTTAATGGTCTAAAGGTCTTGTACATATCAGTCATCCCAAAATCACCAAGCGTTTGATCTTTTTGACGATGACAAAAGGGGAAAAGATACCAGGAACAAACTATGTTGGAAAATTGGAAAATTAGAAAATTACAAAAAAAAAAATTTAAATCCTTAATCTGCCTTAATTAAATTATATAAATTAGTATTTTATCATTTTCATTCTCTTATGTTATTTGTTGTTTTCTTTAGTTTGTAACTTTGTTGTCATCATCAAAAAGGGGGAAATTGTTGAACCCTAGTTTTGATGATGACAACGGAACAAAGATGCAAACTAAGTATTGGACTAACAAGTTGTTAAGTAAATGAGTTTTACAAGGTATCAATGAAAGGAGCAAAGAGAATACTAAGTCAAAGAAGAAATCAAGTTTGGATTTTGAAGACTAAGTGAAGATGCTCAAAGATTTGGTACTAGAGAAGCATTAGAGCAAGAAGACCAAAGCGAGGCCTTTTGTTTCTAGTTCCACTGTAAAGGAACGAGTAAAAATAGTAAGGAACTGTGGCAATTTAGAATGAGAATGAGTGTTTGTTCCTTTGTAAGGAACAGACGAACTGCCACTGTCGTATTAAATTAAACAAGACATTGAATGAAGCAGTACAATGGTTAAAAATGTCGTTTGAGTGATTTATGCCTAGATTCTAGGAAACCGTTTTATTTAAGTAAAAATCTGATTTTAAGGAAAATCTTTTTAAAGAAAAGATTTTATTTTTATAAGATAATAAATATCCTTTTCGGTTTTTATGGAAAATATTTTTAATGATAATATTTTTGGTAAAAGGATTTTATTTCGGTTTTATTAATTAAAATGCTTTTTAATTAAATCAGATTGTTGAATTACTGCTTTAGTGGTTGCTAAAATTAAGGGAGCAGTAATATTTCCATCTCCCACGTTTAACAGAGATCATGGGTGTAAAAAGGAACGTGTTCCTCTAGTTGAGGAACATCATGGGAAAATATTTTTACCACTAACACATGATTTAATCCCTCGTTCTAAGTTATCACCACTATAAATACTAATGTCTAATTAAGTTTCAATTTGTGACTGAACAAGTGAATTAGTGAGTTTAACTAAGTAAAGTGTCTGTGCCTTAATTCTCTCATAAAATCCATTTGTTCTTTACCTTCTTACTCTAATTCCACTAAGCTATTATTGATCATTGTAATTTTGGTTTTTGGGTAAGGGGACTTTGAGTGAAGTTTTGTAAGAGAGAAGCTTTGAGTGAAGCGAGTTAAAGTGAGAAAACTTCAAGTGAAGTTGAGAGGAACAGTTGTTAAGGGAACAGTTGTTCAGGAACTTGAGTTTAGGAACTCAAGGTGTGGCCCGTGAGTAGAATTAGGTTGTAACAAAGTTGTTTGGCCTAATTAGTGAAAGAGTTGAGTTTAAAATCCCTAGCGGTCGAGGTTGTTTCTTCTTATTGGGCCCAAGAAGTGTTTCCTCGTAAAAATCCCTTGTGTTCCTTTAGCTTGTTTCTTTGTTTAAGTTTATAATTCCGCGAAAAGTTACGTTTATTTCTACAAATACAATTCACCCCCCCTCTTGTATTGTTCCTAGTGAAATAACACTTAATATCTCTATTATATAAGGGAAGGGGGGAGCTATGGTGTCCCCAAATGAAGAGACTATTTTACCCCCCTTCCCTTTCTAAATTACAAAACCAATTTCAACCAAAGCGGGGCTTCAAAAAAAACTGCCGGAAATAAAATTATAACAATCACTCACAAATCAACTAAAATCAATAGAATTTCATAATTCACGTTATACAAATCACTCAAATGAGGAAATTTTACAAAAACTAAAAAATTCACTTACAAACTATAACCTATTAGCAATTACATACTCTGTTCTCAAGAACCATTCACAATTACATACTCACAAAAATTACCAATACACTACAACGTCAATAAAAATTAAAAAACTGAGAAAAACATACGATTTTGATGGGAAGATCACACATTCGTCCATTGGCGATTTGCGAACTTCCAAGAGGGTACATAATTCTTTTAATCTTGCCAGTTATTTCAAATTAGTTGAAAAAAAATAGCAACTCTTATGTTCGATTGCATGTTGAATTGTAGTATCGATAATTACATGTTTTAGAAGAAAAAAAGCAATAAAAATGATACATGTAAAATGGATACATGAATAATTTAAGTATGTATTGTATGGTATACATTTCGAAATAATTATTCAAAAATCAGTACATGTTGGTAACAAAACAAGGCATTTTAAAATAAAAATCAATTTCGAATACATTAACAATGACACAAAAATCAAACTAAAAAAATAAATACCATTAATTTGCGAAAACAAAAAGTGAAATTGAAAAACGATGAAAACGATTAATTTTCATAATTAAGAATTTGAGAAAAAAATACTTAAACCCATATATTAAAATCAAAAAATTGTGCCCATAATTGAATTTCAACATATACCTTATCGAGTTGATAAACTGTAGAGCTTTCGCCATGACCGCAAGCAAGCTCGGTGATCCATGATGGGCTGAGCGAGATTATCGGACTCTAGATTATGGGCTGAGAAGCGATTCATGAGGCAAAGCAAGCTCTCCAATTTCAGATCATCGCCATGACTGCCAAAGCAACTCGACGACTTGCCTAAGATAATCCTCATATCATAATCGAAGGTCTCAATTGAATAGAGAGAGAAAAAATCGAGTGTGTGGTTTGATTTGGGGGAAATTGATGAAGATGATGTTCAATTGAATAGAGATAGAAAAAATACTACGTGAAATTGAGAAATTTGGGTTTGGGAATTGGGGGAGTAGTGGTTTGATTTGGGGAAATTGATGAAGATGATGTTCAATTGAATAGAGAGGGAAAAAGAATTTGCGTCCAAATTGATAAATATGGGTTTGGGAATTGGGGGAGTAGTCAGTAGCTAAGTATTGAGAAGAGAGAGATAGAGAGAGAAATGAGTGCAATATATCTGTCTCTTTTTGTCATGGGACACATGGGGATGTTTAGAGCTTTGACCTAAAATTGCTAATTGTTATGTTAATTGATAGTGCTAATTGACTTAAAATTATTATACTACATGATAGTTGGTTGACTTAGATTTATCTTACTACTATAAGTTAGTTCTATAATCTTTTATTGTTTTATATATCTCTCTATTTATGCACGCTTATAAAATGGTTTATTAGTGTAAACTATCTGAAAGCAACAGTACCAACCTTTATAATAGAGATTTTTTTGGTTGAATGATTATTCTATTGCAAATGCGCAAATTATCATGGAAAAAAGGTTGCAAAGAACAAAGGTGATTGAGGAATTTTTTTTAAAACTTCCTTACATTTTTGTAGTGTTTACTGTATTTGGACCTCTCTTTTTCTATTATTAATTATCAAGGAAAAAGGTTGACAAGAATTAAAGTATAACATAATTAAAGTATAATGACTACACTAAGATTACATCTGATACGATATAGATTTATGATGGACGACTTCAATTCGAAGTGCAAATTACGCAAGAACGTAGGACTAGATGGATGGAAAATAAAAGGCGACAAAGAAATTTAATGAACCCTGATCAAAGAGATTCTGAAAATGCAAGAAGACAAGCTAGACGAGAGAATGATAGTGTAACGCCTCTACATATTTAATTTGACTCGCCCACCTGAAAGACAACGTGAGACTGTGAATCAACATGATGTACCTACCTCTTCGAATATAAGGATGCCTATGGTAGACATCACTAATCACCAAAGTCATGTCATACATGATTATAAAAGACATAACCGTATGTATCTAAACTCAAGATTAACATTTGCCTAAAATTTCATTACTCAATTAATTAATACTAGCTCTTATGCTGTGCAACTATTGTTTGACATTAATACCGACAATTGTTCAGGGATTGCAACTGAAAGTAACATGCCGACTCGACACTTCTGTGTTGGTGAAAGTAGCACATCCAATGTCAATAGCATTTAGTAGTTACAACGCCTGGTATAAGGATTTGGAAGGTTGGGCGACGCAGATATCACAATTGTGCAAGGGATTACCAAGAGAGTACAGGGGTTCCAATATTCACTTTACCTCCAATGACAACATGTCCACACTTCGTGAAGCACGACTTTTTAGTTGTGAACCATTATAACTATGTTGCTCGAGCGAGAAGGTCGATTCCTGAATTCCCTTTGTCATCTACTCTAATCGACCTATATTCGATCAAGGAGAGGATGGACAACATTTCGGATTGAACATTCGGAAGTATAATCATGTTTTACATTCACTTCAATGGGAGTCGTTATAGATGACGAATTAGCCGATGCACGTCAAGTTGTATACACGTTTCATGCTCAAGTTCAATTTACCATCGTATTGGTGGTTTATTACCTTTGAACTCAAATGATCGTCCTCGATTCCTTCAAATGTACATATATGATACCGAGCATGAAAATGAGCATCATATGGCTGAAAATGCATCGTTAAGAATAGATATCATTGACGGGATAATAAATATTTTGAACGGAGCACAATCCTTTTTGTCCATACACCGCGACATCTTGCTCAACGAGATGACATACAATAATGCAAGTTTGTCATAAAAGAGCAACCTCCTAACCAACATAATTATTCAATGCCTTGAGCCTCTCGAGTTGCAAACTTGTTGTCGGGGGTGATGATATTGCCAACCTAAAAGAAAGGGATGTCATGGTAGAGTGGTTACTAGATGATTTTATGTCTATCAAAGATGTTGGAAGCTATTACGATCCATTACAATATCCTATATTATTTCCTTATGGCTCTTATAGTTGTGATTTAAACACCGGATCTATGACTTCGTAAGAAGATAACATGTCGAGAATTCTATTCGTATATGTTTCGTGTACATACAATGTCACAACCGTTCTCCATCCTTCATGTTAATCATTATGATTATTCTAACTTCTTCACCAACTTATACTTGAAATAGATGAGAGAATGTTACGATTCTATAATCTTAAGAACGGTCGCTTGGCTCAACAATTTGCGGTGAGGAATTTTGTAAAGATGCAAGCATCTAATTTGAGATGGGTTGCACTCAATTAAGACACAATTCGTGTAGATATGTACAAGGGACTAGAGGATTCATACAATGCTGGAGAACACAATACATGTATGATTTCACATAATACCAGTAATGGTCTACTTCGATATACACATCTATATTATAAACCGCTTATGTTGTGCACTTTCTTACTTATATGTAGGAAATGTTGGACGAAGAACTACACTTCCATCATCATTTGTTGGAAGTCCGCGAGATATGCATCAGCGATACCAACATGCATGCAATGGCCTTAGTACAAAAAATTTGGCAAGCCCGACATATTTCTTACTATGACGTGCAATCCGTCGTGGTCAGAAATAGTAGTAGAATTATTACCCGGCCAACAACCTCATGATCGTCCAGACTTACTAACAAGGGTATTTCATGCCAAACTTGAGGAGTTAAAAAAGGATGTGTTGGAAAGGAATGTTCTCGGGAAGGTAACTAATTGCTTATGTTTATGTGATTGAATTCCAAAAGCGAGGTCTTCCGCATGTTCATATGTTACTAATTCTTAACCAAAGTGACAAGCTTACCACTCCCGTTGATTATGACAAGATAGTGAGAGTAGAAATTCCTTACCAACAATAGGAGCCGGAGCTCCGCAAAGGATTCTTAAACACATGATTCACAACCCATGTGGTGTCCAGAATCCACGATCACCATGCATGAAACAAGGGAGTTGTTAGGAGAGGGGGGTTTCCTTAGTCATCCCTAATATTTACAAAGCAAGGAAATGACTCTTATCCCCCCTATCGCGGCGCAAGATGCTCTCACTCTACTACTACGTGAGAATTCGTGAGTAATTGTAGATAAATCGGTGAGTAGCTATATAACCCATGGTTGTTGAATAAGTATGATTGTCACATTAATGTAGAGATATGCAAGCGGCATTAAGTGTGTCAAATATCTATACAAATACATCCATAAGGGTTCGGATAGAGTATCCATGGAAGTTCATAAAAGGGGATGAGATTGCACGTTCTTTGATGCAAGATGGATTTGTGCACCTGGGCTATGTGGAAATTTTACATATTTCCAATGACTCGGATGAACCCGCTCAGGGCCGCCCGCAAATTCATTTGCCGAACATGCACCAAGTTAGATTCGAAGGAAACAATTGCCTATCGAAGCGTTTTGACCACCCAAGGAGCTCCAAAACAATGTTGATCGAGTTTTTCAAGATGAATTCATTAGATCATGAAGCCGGGAAATTGCCTATATCGAGAATTCCCGTAAAATATATAGATGGATTAATTCCACGCGTGAGTGGCGCCGACGAAAACCATGTAGAGAGTAATTGGTCGATCAGTATGTAGCTTTGCCTCTTGATGCGGAAAGGTTTTACCTAAGAATGTTACTAAACCATGTCAAAGGGCCCCAATCATTTGAACATTTGGGGATTGACAATGGGATACCCCACCCTACCTTTAGAGCTGCAGTGAGTCCTTAGGTCTTATTGAGAATGATGAAAAGCACACGCCAATGTCTTACGTAAGCATGTCGGTAAAAATGTCGTCAGGCCTTTGAGACGATTGTTTGCAACTATCTTAATATATTGTCAACCAACTAGGTTACGTGCATTGTGGGATAAGTTCTTCCTACACTTGGTCGAGGATTACTCATCTTCAAGCACGACAAACAACAATGAAATTCCGACTTACAAGCTTCTTAAAGACTTGGATCGCTAATTCGACCGCTTAGAAAAAAGGCAAATTGGCCTCAACACCCCGAACTATAGCTCGGGTGCACCCAACACCACCAACTACGACTAGTAGCCTAAACACCACCAACTATAGGGTGGGGTGCATTCGTACCATAAATGAGGCCTAAGCCTAAAATGTTAGTCATAAAATGTTACCGATGACGGTGGGTTTTTATGGTACATATTGTCACCCACAACCGAGGCCGAAGCCTAAAATGTTGCCGATGACGGTGGTTTTTTATGGTACGCATCGCACCCCATCCCGTAGTTAGTGGTACGGATTGCACTCCCACCCCGTAGTTGGTGGTGTTTAGGCTACTAGTCGTAGTTGGTGGTGTTGGGTGCACCCAAGCTATAGTTCAGGGTGTTGATGCCAATTTTGCCTAGAAAAAAAGATTTCAAACTACAATAAATTGCCAAATTTACCAGAATCCGTTGAAAACATTGATGAGCTCTCCGAAATAATGGAGGAGTATTTCTCAGTACCGGTTCTTCCGAGGATACCGAGTGCATAGGCAATGTCGAATGCCAATCAACAATGTGCATATGACACGTTGATGAATGTTATCACTTTGAAAATGTTGGTGCTTTCTTCGTTGATGGTCCAGTTGGTACTTGGAAAAACATATTTGTATCGAGATATATTAGCTATTGTAAAAGGTAAAGGTGATATAGCTATCCCAACATCAACTTTTGGAATTCTTTGCCACATTGTTGCACCAAGGGAGAACTTTACACTTCAACTTTTCAGCTACCATTAAAACCAGATAGCTCATCATCATGCACCCTTACAAAGGGTTCCAAACCCGACACTCTTCTAAAATATACTTCAGTTATTATATGGGATGAGGCAACAATGACACATAGTTATCGAGTTTGAAGCCGGATGATCATTCACTTAAGGATTTAGGAAAAATTGATGGGAATAATCCCACCTTTGGACGGTCTTCTTAAAAAACAGTCTTACTTTTGAGTTAACTCAATAAAATCCCACCTTTTTGTCTTATCTTCTTAAAATGGTCTCCATTAATCGGTTACACTGTTGGTAACCTCGCTAAACATTAGTAGGCTTTACTTTTTCATCTAACTTGCATTAATGATGTCTAAATGAAAACAAAAAACGCGGGGCCCTTTGCTATTAACTCCCTCTCGTTCATCTGTTCATCTTCTCCTCCCTCCATCTTCCTCGTGGCTTGTGTAAACCCAAAAGCATTTTGACTGAATCTTGCACATTGTGAAAGGGGAAATCGGAGTAAATTTTCTTTCTTTCTTCTTTGCGTAACTTCAATTTTTTTAAGTTTTTCAGTGAATTGTGGACAAAAAATTTATGGGTGTTTAGTTTCGAAGGTAGTATAGAAAAAATTGTGAATTTTTGGATTATGCACCAAATTAATAATCTATCCGGTACATTTTGAAATTGATGGGTAATAAAAAACTTGCGATTTTCCTAGAATTATTTTGGGGGGTATAATTTTATTAGAATGTTATTGTTTTGTACTTTGAATGTGGAATAATTGTTTGGTTTTTATGCATAAACTTCAATTTGATTATGGTGCTGGCTTTTCCATTTGTTTGTTGTTGTTTGGAGTAGGTTGATAGTTGCAAATTAGGTTGTGTTCAATGGAGACGGCCACATTACGGTTTTGGCATGGTGGGCTCTTTAAAACCTTAGAAAAATGGGTTAGTGTATTTAGGGGGAGGGCAAAACATTTGAGTTGGATCCAGGATGAACTTTGTTGGTCTCCGATCGAGGAATTAACCAAGAAGTGTGGGAGTTATATGAAAATTTATGAGGTGTACTATTTACTTCACTGGGAAGACTTTGGAGGAAGGGTTCAAAAGAGTTTATGATGATAATGAGGTCAAGGAGATGATTGGGGTGTTGGTTAAAAAGGATTTCGCGACATGTATGTGGTTCATGGGCTTTATAAGCTTGATGTGTTGCTTGAAGCAATTGAGTACAACATACCAATTCCTCAAGTGAGTGTTAATGATGAGGATAGTTCACAAAGGAGGGTAAAGAAGTTAACTCCAAAGAGCACCTCGAGAAAGTGAAGGGGGTGGAAAAAGGGTGAGAGAAAGAAGTGATATTAATAGAAAAACCCATAGATTTTCCCGAGCATGGGGGGGAAGTCTTGCTCAGTCGATGATTACGCCCGGTCGCGAGATGTGGGCCCCCCAAAAGATGACTTCAATTCAACACCTACCCTAGAAGAACCTCCTTACCAACACTAATAACACACTCTAACAACCCATCATCCCCTTTCGAAATATCATTTCACGAGGTTCCACCAAAACCATAACTCCCGCTCCGCCCCACTTTCAT
>CANSZD010001403.1:0-148641 GCA_947648045.1 Beta corolliflora
GGCCATATGTGTTTTGAAATAATATTATAAGAGACCAATTAATTATCCATGATGATTAATTGCAAATTAAACCCGTAAAATGTTTTAAATCCATTTTTAAAAGCCCAATTGAATATTTATTATTTTAATAAATATTTTTTATAAAAGCTTTTGTTATTATCTTTAGAGCATAAATCAGATTTTTAACTCGTAAAATTCGATCTCCAGATTTTTAGGGATAAAAATAGCATCTTGAAAGCACGCGTAAAATAAAAAACGAATATTCTGGAATATGCGCCGAACACGGCGGTTGCGCTCAGCGTGCCACGTACGTCCAACACATTGGCCAAATCGCGTCAGGCGCGTCAATGAGCGCCTGGCACGTGTACTTGTGACTCACACAGAGTCCCCGCGCCCGGCGCAAGTTCCGTGAGACGCAAGATAAACTTTATCTTCTCGAAAACGCGTTTCCACATGTAAGTTTTTTTACTGGGTGGACCACGTCAGGCAAGCCAATCTGCGCCTGACGCGTGTCTTGCGCCTGCCACGTAGACTTGCGCCTGGCGCAGAGCTTGCGTGGAGCGCACATTTTTGTTTGCCTGTAAATACGGGCTGATTTCCCGAATCAGAGACGAGTTCGAATTATTATTTTAAGAATACAAATTCTCTCGGATATTTCCGAAACACACTTCGACTCTCCAAATACTCAAACACTTTCAATCTTTCAAATCAATTCTTGTTTCTGATCATACTATATTCCTGGTTTCACGGTTGCTTCGCCTGAAGGTCGTTACGCTCTTAGATCTAAACCGCATAGGTATAATCCTGAGGACCCTTGAATAATTATATTTTATTTTATTGAAGTTACTAACCTTTTCTTGTCAAGATGTAGATTTTTAATTAATAATCACGTCTCCTTGTAAATTCTAACCTCTTTTTCTTTTATTTCTGTATATAATATTCATGTTATTTTTTATGTGTCCTATGCATGATTTTATCACCCACATGTTATTATTGCTAAATAAAACCTAAAGAACTGTTCTAATTAATTCAGATAAATTGGACAACCTGCTAGGAACCTTGTAAAATGATTGCATAATAACTTATCACTAAATAATTAGTCTTTCTGTGTGTTTCCTGAACCAATCTAGATTAATTATTTTTAGGGTGCTTAAAACATTATATGATTATCCTTTTGCATAAAATCTATAATGAATCGATATTTAGTAGAGGCCAGCAATGGGCAATATAGTTCATGACTGTATTGTACCCTCACCCCCGAACTCAATCTATGGTTCATTTTGACCATCTATGGAGTCAAGACGGGGAAATCTACATTGGATAATTTGTCCCTATGTTTTTCCCATATCCAATTAGGCTTATGATTCTTCCTAAAAAGAATTGTTGGCGACTTCTTTCAAAACATTTTCAATAAAACCTTAACAGTAGGGTAGTCTAATCTAATACGCGCTCACACCGCGTAGGCGAAATAAAAACACGCCTACAATTTGGCGACTCCACTGGGGAGGATTTTAAAATTTAATTTTTTTTAAATGAGTGGGTGAAACTTGAAAAATACGATTCATTCTTATTTTTATGCCTTAGAATAATATACAGTTTTGTATATGCTTGGCTATTGTTCAGCCACCATAAGGACAATCTACCTTGCCTCATTAGCACATGTTCTATGTGTGAGGTCACCCCCGGGGGATTTGCGCTTTGTCCTTCCAGAAAGCTTCCTGAGCGAAAGTGTTGGATCTTAGTCATAAGCAAATCTACCCAACCATGGCATTGTTCTCTTGTTCCTGACTTGAGACTGGAGTGCGTCTTACACGTGGCCACCTCTTTAGCAGGTACGAAGCGTGGGATCAATTTCTTAGTCATGGACCCTTTTCGATCGAACTTAAACCCGACCAATAGTTTCAAACATAGAACTGGTCTTTAGGTTGGAACTTTTGCATCCATGTTATATGACATTTGCCTCGTGATTGCAATTCTTGCCTCGCTATTATTCTCGTCAAATTGTCATTATTATGCATTGTTCCTAAAACGGCGTCTAAAAACAAGAAAAATTCATCAATCGGCCAATTCGTCGCCTAAATCCCCGAAAACGTGTCTGGGATTAGTGCGCCAAGCGCATTAAGTTGCGCCCGGCGCACCATTATCGCGCCCAGACGCACGGCCGTGCGCCGCGCGGAAGAATGCCGGCAGAAGACGCGACCGTGCATCGCACACTTTTCGTCAATTTAGCCGTCGTAATTGCCGATCCTATGTTCCGTCCTATGTTTGGCCATCTCGCATCCGTAATACATGGTCATGCTAAGGGTCTCACCTAATTAAAAAAGGGTCTTTTCATGCATGGTCGAATCGGTCCTAAAAAGTGCATCTAAAGGGTCATTAGAGAGTTGAGAGTTGTCATGCATGTCTACCTCTTCCCACTTTCTCCCGGTCGTTCAACTAATCTTCCCTATCAATCTTACCTTACCATATTCAATCAAATTTCAAAATCTTACATTTTTTCAAAATCAATCCTACACTCTCTTCTATTCTACTCTTTTTCAAAAACATTTAAAAATCATAATTATGCACTCGACATTTACAAAAATATTTTCAAAATCAATCCAAAGATCTTTTCCTAACGAAAGATAAAACAAGGGGTTCCTTTCAAAAATGAATTTCGAAAATTCTAAGCCCAAATCCAAACACCTTCAATTCAATCCAATCCAATCCAATCCGATCCAATCCAATTAATCCAATTCACTTGCATTCATTCTAGGCCCATATGCATTAGAGTCCACTTTGCATTCATCTAGGCCCATGTGCATTTCTACCCATACATTCACTAGCATTAGAGTCAATCTTAGGCCTATATAAGTCTAGTTCATTTCAAAATCTAGGTCCATCTCGCATCTTTATGTGAAGTCTAGTCCAAGTCTATCCCTAATTAATTCCAATCTAAGTCTAAGTCTAGTCCAATCCAAATCTTAGGTCCATTTAGGCCCAATTCATTCCCTAGTCGAGTCTTCGGACTATAAAAGCTCGGCCTTAGGACTATAAAGTTAGTCTACGTACTATAAAAGCTCGCCTTTAGGACTATAAAGTCGGCCCTACGGACTATAAAAGCCTCGCCTTAGGACTATAAAATTTCCCTAGGTCTAGTTTGCATTATATGTAAACCCTAGTCAGTCTACGGACTATAAAAGCCCAGTCTTAGGACTATAAAAGTCAGTCTACTGACTATAAAAGCTCAATCTTAGGACTATAAAGTCGGGCCTACGGACTATAAAAGCTCGCCTTAGGACTATAAAGTCGGCCCACTGGACTATAAAGTCGGCCTACTGACTATAAAAGCTCGCCTTAGGACTATAAAGTCGGCCTACTGACTATAAAAGGCCGCCTTAGGACTATAAAATTTCCCTACATCTAGTCTACATTATATAAGTTCGGCCTTAGGACTATAAAGTTTCCCCTAGGTCTAGTTTGCATCATACGTAAACCCTAGTCGGCCTACGGACTATAAAAGTCAAGTCTACGGCCTATAAAAGTCATCCCCTAAGTCTAATCATTAAATTTGCTCGCATAGTCCAGTCTAGTCCATGTCTGCATTTGCATATAGTTAGGCCCATGTCTCCATCATGGTCAAGTCCATACTAGTCCAAAATCATACCCATCTCTAATCATTTCCCATTTTCATCTCCATTACCATTTCAATTGCCATTTCTCATCTCCATTTCTCATTTGGAAAACATTGTTTCTTAAAACTTACAAGCAAGGTCCACTAGATTATGTTCCTGACCGATCGAGAGATTACAAATTAGGAGTGCCTAATGGAGAAACAAAAAGTTGAGCCTACTCTAAAGCTCATCAATCGCACTATCACCACCCCGACTTCATTTAGAGTCATGAAGATTACTTTTGACCGCCTTCACATTAGAGGCGCGATCACTTCCATAGGGTCTACTCTGAACCCTGCACCTAAAGGATAATTCAAAAGGTGCAACCTACATTTCTACCGTGAATTCCAAATGTAACAATGAATATCTCGACATCTAGTGTTTAACACCATCAATGCCCTGCGAAACATGATCGATGACAATATACTACTAATACTTGCTACAACGAGAATCAACATCACCAACAACCCCTGAGGCAGTGCATCAACAATTCAAAGGCTTAGTCTTTTATTTCTGGTTTCCTAGGTTGAGTCACAGAGTCCTTACCCTAAGCCATTTTTGTGCTTTCCCATCGAGTCTATGTCACTATAGGACTTCATCTATTATAGCCATTCATTTCATTTTAATTTTATTTTCATTTTCATTGGCCTTCCATCATTTTATTTATGCTTCTAATTCAATGATGAAACTTAAATCACCTAATGAACTTGACTAATAATAATAAAAAGATCTGAAATAAAAAAAATAAAAAAAAATAAAAAAAAAAGAGAAAAATGAAAAAATGGACATACTTTGGATCGAAGTTATTCCCTCTTCCTCCATCACCTTCCATGAGCCATCATCCTTAAACCATCATAAACCAAACAATCCCTTCAACATCAAAGCTCCACAAACATTCTTCAAGCCTTCCAGTACCCTAAACCAAACTTGTGTGCAAGCCTCACTACAAAAAAAAATCAATGCCAGGCAAAATAAAATAGTGAAAAAATTCAAAGTGCAAAAAAATGAAAAACGCACAGGACAAAATAAAAAGATTCAAAAAGAAAGAGCCAAAGGCAAATAAAAAAGTCAAGTTAGGGGGCTTGCACACAAGTTCTACCCCTCATTTAAATCCCTTCGATTGATCAAACCTTTAATCCATATAATCCAAATTCATAATCCTTACATTAGCCTTTAACCTTCCATCAACCTTTCTATAACTCCTTTTTCAAGGAATGTCCAAGCCCGCTAGGTTGAAAACCCGAAAGGGCGGCCTAGGCAAAAGTTAGGGCACAAAAAAAAAGAATAATAAAAAATCGATCCGGAACTACGAATGGTCCCGATTCCGCAAGGATACGTAGGAATTTTCATCTCGAGGTCTCGACCGCTTCAATAAAAAAAATTAGTCATGGTCTAATGATTTGACTTTCTAGAATTTAGGAGCATAATCTCTTTCTAAATCCCGACATGGACTCGAGTCTGCACCTAGCCTCGTTAAAGCCTTTTCCCACCTACATTTATTTAAGTCTCAAATTCAAACCTTTTATTTTTTCAATCCAAACTCTCCTTTTCCCCGAAGGACTCTCCGACAATTCCATGGTTTCTGGCGATATTTGACTTTGCCTATATCAACTTCCCAAAGAAGAATCCCCAGTGACAACTTTCAACATTCAAGGCAGATCAACTACGTTTCAATATCAGATCAAGTACATTTCGATTAAGGCTCATGCCTAATTCGAGGCAAGCTCACCCAAAGTGGGGGCTTCCTACGTGTGGTGGTTCCTCCAATTCAAATCAAACTCCCGAAGAGTTGTAATCCGCGGACCTCGTTTATGAACCCCGTTTATTTACTAAAACAATTTTCGAAAATCATTCTATCTATTTCTGATCATTCTATCATTCTACATATCCACATCTTCTAGCCTGGCAAAATCCTGACCTTGCATTGCAGCCTTGCAAAACCCCGACCTTGCATTGCATTTCATACATTCTAGTCTTGCATAACCCTGACCTTGCTTGACTTGTCATCCCTTAGCTTTGCATAACCTAAATCCTTGCATAGCGTCTCATGCATCCTTAAAGAGTTTAAGTTTGCATTTTTGCATCATTATGTGCTTATCTGAGTTGTTTGCACCTATCTGCTAACATCTTCTTCTGCAGGTAATCAGATTGCTTGTAGTTATTGTCCTGCATACTAACTTTGTTTTGCAGAGACCGGCGGTTATAGATCAGTTCTAAACTGCAGAACGTTTAGAATCGTTCTCCGTCCCAACACCGTATACTTTGACTATCGGTTTCCTGAACCTCAGTCAAAGTGGGGGCTTCTGTAGACATATAATCGTTTCTTCCCATTTAAGGATCCAATGATGAAACATACCGCGGCATTAGTTGGCGCGACCCAACGGAGGAGCAATCTAAAGAACCATTCTAAAATGTGTTTCGAAATGATATTCTAAAGCCCAAGCTTAATTGTTCATGATGATTAAGTGTATTTCAAGCCCATAAAATGTTTTAAATCCATTTTAAAAGCCCAATCAAATATTTATAATTTTAATAAATACTTTTCATAAACATGAATACATCGATTTTTAATCCGTAAAATTCCATCTCCTAATTTTAGGGATAAAAGAGTATCTATGAAAGACGCGCAATGGAATATGCTCGAATATTCCGAATATGCGCCGGACGCGGGGCTGCGCTCGGCGCGCCACGTGCGTCCAAAGACATAGGCCGAACGCGTCGAGCGAGCCAATGAGCGCCTGACACGTAGATTTTGTGACTCACACAGAGTCCTGCGTCTGACGCAAGTCCTGTGTGAGACGCAACTTTCTTTTCTATCTTTTCAAAAACGCGTTTACACGTGCCTAAACTTGATTGGGGTGGCTGCGTCAGGCGCACATTGGTGTGCCTGACGCGTGGCACTGCGTCTGCCACGTAGGCTTGCGCCTGGCGCAAGGCTTGTGTGGAGCGCAAGGCTTGTGTGGAGCGCAAGTTTCCTTTTTCCTATAAATACCCGTATTTTCCCGAATTACGGACGGCTTTTCAATTATTATCTACGAACACAAATATATACTTATGGATACCTCTACAAAACACTTCGAATACTCAAACACTCAATCAATCAAATACTTTCAATACTTTCAATCAATTCTTCATCACTGCGTTCTTGGTTTCACGATTGCTCCGCCTAAAGATCGTTGCGCTCCTCAATCTAAGCCGCATAGGTATAATACCTGAGGATCCTTGAATCAATTATTTTTATATTGAAGTTACTAATCGTTTGTTTCATGATGTAGATCTTTGGTATAAAATCGTTCTACTGTATATTCAAACCTCTTTTCTTTTTCTTTTTATTTATTTTTCAAATATTATCATGCCTGCCTGATTATTCTATGCCTATTATTTGATTGTTCTGCATTATTGCTTTTATCACCCCACATGTTATTTTTTGTTAATCAAAGACCTAAAGAATTGTTCTAACATTAATCAGATTAATTTGGACAACCTATTAGGTTCCATGTAATATTGATTGCATAATAACTTGTCCCTAAAAATTAGTCTTTTTATGTGTTTCCTGAACCTACTTAGACTAAATATTTTTAGGGTGTTTAAAACGTTATATGATTATTCTTTGGCATAAATTCTATTATGAATCGATATTTAGTAGAGGCCAACTTTGGGCGAATGTGGTTAATTATGACCATATTCATACCCTCACCCTCGAACTCAATCTTTGGTTCACTTTGACCATCTATGGAGTCAAGACGGGGAAATCTACATTGGATAATTTGTCCCTATGTTTTTCCCATATCCGATTATGTTTATGATTCTTCCTAAAAAGAATTGTTGGCGACTTCTTTCAAAACATTTTCAATAAAACCTTAACAGTGGGGTAGTCAAATCTAATACGCGCTCACACCGCGTAGGCGAAATAAAAACACGCCTACACTTGTCAAACAGGGTAACCGAGAAAACAGTTCCAATAGCTCGTCCACGTGCGCGAAAGGCTAGATCTGCTCCACCAGCTAAAACACGGTTAACTGGTGAAGCAAAAATGGGTGATGAAAAGGTTGCTGAGTTTACTAATATCATCGAACGAATGTCTAAGAACTTGGAGGAGGTTACTCTCCGTCTGCACCAAGTTAAAAGTGGTGAAAATGCTGGAGTCGCCAAACAAATGGAAAATGTTGTTCAAAAAGTCACCAATAAGGAGTCCTACTTCGATTTGGATGAGAGCAACAAATTTAAGGGAAAGCTACCTGAAAAGTTTTCCACGAGTGACTTTCCTAAGTTCAAGCCCACTGACAATCCCAAGTATCACTTGAGGAACTTCAAGGCCACTATGATCATTAAGTCTGTGGACCCTGAACTTTATCCAACGGTATTCCCGATGTCGTTGGACCTCGCCCGTCAAAACCGGTTTTACTCCCCGGACCCCAAACATGTTGAAACAGGGGGTGATATCACTAAAGAGTTCATGAAGCAATATGAACATAACACTGTAATCCAAACCTCACTAAGGGAATTGGAAGTGTTGAAGCAGATAACAATGAAGGCTTTACCACCTACCTTAATAGGTGGAGGGAAAAGTCTTGCTTACATGGTCTCCAGACCTACCGACAAGGATCTCGTCCGCATCTTCGTAAACAACTTGTTACCCAAATACAAAACTCATCTCAAATACTTGGGTATCGATAATTTCACTAAGCTATACGACATAGGTGTGCAAATCGAAGATGACTTGTTGAAAAATGCCCAAAATGACAACAATCGTTATAAGGGCAATAATAACAACAAGAAGAATGACTACGGATCCAACTCTAAAGGTGGAGAGGTGAACCTTCTTGAGGCACCCCCTGCATATCCTTCCGCAGGACCGTAAGGAGGACATTCACTCCAATAGGCATGACGTATGCCATCGCTTTTGATCGCCTCAATTCAAAGGGCGCCTCGTTTCCCATTGGACCGACTCCCGATCCGAAGAAAGTAAGAAAAGACCAAATTGGCACAAGAATGCTTACCGCAAGTACCATAGAGGGAATGGTCAACTAGTAGAATAATTGCTTATTCGTTGCGGTGGTATTGTTGCGGTTTTACCCATACGCAAAGAATAAAACCACGTGAAAAAAAGGTAAAATATAAAATAGACCTATTTTTGCCGGCTTTCGCCGAAAACCGCAACAATAGATTTCAACGGGAAAATATTTAAACTTAAGTTGACTTTTTGACCCAAATTCTATTGCTGCGGTTTTCAGCTGTAACCTCAAGAATATATTAAAATATTAATTTTTTATTAATATTTGAACCTATTGCTGCGGTTCCTACAAAAAAACGCAGCAATAGGCTATTTTAAATATAAAAAAATTGTGCGGCCCAATTTAGGGTTATGTTCCTCTTTCCTTTTAACTCAGCCGTTTTTCTTACTCTCTTCTATCTCCTCACTCTCCTCACTCTCTCTCTCTCTCCTCTATCTCCTTCAACTGCTCGGCGACTTATCAACGCCTCCTTCGCACCTCATCTTCAACTGCTCGGTGACTTATCAACGCCTCTTTCGCACCTCATCTTCAACTGCTTGACGTTGGCGTGTCTCGATCTCGCACGTCTCCGTCGCCCAGCAAACGCGGTGCTCATCGAAATTCGAACGCGACTACTTCTACTGCGGTGGTCATCGAAATTCGATTGTGGTCATCCATGGCGAACTTCGCTGACATCCATGGCGGTGGTCCGTGAATTACATCAGTTTAGATCGGTTTTTTTCGTTTAACTTTTCGTTTTTCTTTTCGTTTTTTGTAGATCTGTTTGTAGATAAATTTTCGTTATCATATCAGTGGTCCGTAGATCCCTTTTTTTTCGTTTTTTTTGGTGAAGTAGATCTGATTTTTTCTATACAAATTAGATCTGATTTTTTCTATACAAATTAGATCTGGTTTTTTTTTTGTTTTTTGTTTTCGTTTAGTAGATCTGATTTTTTTTTTGGTGAAGTAGATCCGTAGGTTAGTATCAAACTATATAAATTCCCAAGTCTGTTTCTCTCTCTCCTTTTTTTGTATTTTTTGATTTCTGCATTTTTTTTGTTAGTTTTATGTCTACATTTTTTTTATCAGGGGTTGATTTTGTATGTTCTTCTGTCGGTTTGTGTATGCTGATTTGCTTTTTCGTGAGAGATATCTTAAGTTGAATTGTTAAGAATGCAATTAGATAAACTAATTTCAATAGAAATAGATCTGATGCTTAAATGCGATATTGAGTGTAAGAATATGGTTCTATATAATATATGAGTGTAATAATGATATAAGTTTGTGTTTTTTTTGGCACTCTCTCTCATTGTATATAAATATCGGAATTTTTTTTTTGAGCTGTGGTACCTATTGCTGCGGTTTTTAACCAAAACCGCAGCAATAGGCTTTAATTTTTTTTAATAAAAAATAAATCTATTGCTGCGGTTTTGGCTAGGAACCGCAGCAATAGCTTGGCCTATTGCTGCGGTCAAAAACCGCAGCAATAGGTTAATTACCTATTGCTGCGCCCTTAATTACTGCGCGGTCAAAACCGCCGCAATAGGCCACTTAATGACCGCAGCAATAAGCATTTATTCTACTAGTGGTCACAAAACGGAGGACTGTTACAGACTAAAAAATGCCATTCAAGACATGATTGATGACGGTAGACTCCCCATTCCTCCTGCGGGGAAAAAGCCTAATAATCAATATTGGCCGCTAACCCAAGTTCTGGCTATCTCTGAAGATCAATACTGTTATAATCCATCCCTCTTGATTACACCAATTGGGGATCATGTCCCCACTATCACTATTGATGACACATCACCAGATATCAATGGTATCTGGGATAGTGATGAAGAAGACGAGTATGTCACAAAAGAAAGTGACTACATC
Organism: Beta corolliflora; assembly: GCA_947648045.1. Taxonomy (NCBI): domain Eukaryota; kingdom Viridiplantae; phylum Streptophyta; class Magnoliopsida; order Caryophyllales; family Amaranthaceae; genus Beta; species Beta corolliflora. The sequence goes on from CANSZD010001403.1 coordinate 10,526, forward strand.
CAGGGAACATGCATCCCTCCACCCCCAGGATTATATGACAACGATGAAGTCGTTGATCTTCAAACTGATCGCATCACTTTAGCGATGGATTGGTACAAAAGTGATGAAGAGGAAGCAGTACGAGTGCTTACCCGAACTGGAAGGCTAACTCAACCTGCAGTTCAAGATAACCCTCCCAAATCATCTGCGTCTCCTGAAGGAGTTCTTCCCAAAGAGAACTCTCTCATTCAACAGCTCATGAAAACAAAAGCCGACGTTAATATTTGGTAATTGATAGCTTCCTCTCACGAGCATCTCATGGCATTACTAAATGCCCTCACAAAGATGAATGTGTCATCTGATACCTCACCTGAAGGGTTGGTCAGTTTCCTAACTGCTGATAAACCAATCCAAGGAAATATTATTTCCTTTACTGATGATGACCTTCCTTTTGAAGGAAGCAAGCACAACAAAGCTATGCATCTTACTGTAGTATGCATGAGTATGAATGTCCCCATGACATTAGTAGACAATGGATCTGTCATTAATGTGTGTCCATTGTGAACTCTGCGCCGCCTAGGTTTCAAAGATGAGGATTTCAGTCCTTCTCATCAAGGCATCCGAGCATACGACAATTCCCGTCGTCAATCCTTGGGAACTATAGCCCTAAATATCTCTGCAGGGGTTATAGAAAAGCGCACGATTTTCCAGGTCATTGATATCAAGGCCTCATTCAACTTACTATTAGGACGACCATGGCTTCATGAGCTTGGTGCGGTCCCATCTTCCTTGCATCAAAAGGTCAAGATGATTGTGGATGGCCTTCCCATAACTCTCGATGCCTTTACAATGAAGGTACAAGTAATAGACAAACCTCTCATCCACATAGACCATGATGATGAGGATGAAGATCTTCGAGGATTCGTTCCCGAAGAAGTAGCCCTCATTAAAGAGGATTTAGCGCCATTTGACTTTGATTGCTTCTCCAATCTAGCAGTCAACTACATCATGCGCAAGAAAGGACACTTCCCGGGCATGTCACTGGGTAGTAAGAAGTCTAGAGCACCTCCTGTCACTGACTCTAAATCAGTGAAAAATTTGTTTGGCTTAGGATACAAACCCACCAGGAATGAGCTCAGAGAACGTATTGCACAACGCATGACATACCGCAATACCAAAGACAAGGACATTATCCCTTTTCCTCCCTATCAACCCACTATGAATGGGCAATTTCTGAGGGAAGGAGAAGATTATCCTTGCTATGAATTCCCTGAACCATTCTATTAGGCTCGGGAGGGAGTGATCTACCCCGGATTTGAAATATTTTGGGACTGTCACTTTCTAGAAGAAGGGATTCCTGATCCCAACATTAAACAGTTCACTGAAGACTGTTTAGACTACAAGGCATTGGGACTTCTATTCGGTCAAGAACGAGTCAAATGCCCAAATGATACTGCCCATATCCAGGCTGTGCTACAAAACGAGGACTTCGACCCTGCTATGCTGGTAACTCCTGCAAGGGGCACCATGTAAGGATGTAGGAAGACTATCAAGCTGACTACCCCAGACGGAAAGAAGATGATCTTCACCACCGGGGAAGGGCCAATGTTTGAAGAGTCCGAGTCATCTGAGTCAGAGTCTGAGTCTGAGTTCGAGTCTGTCGAGTCTAGTGTCCCAGTTGGGACTATGTCTAAGCCTGTTAATCCTAGTGTCCAAGTAGAGTCTTTAATTTCTGCTGAGTCATTGTTCAACTCTATGATTTCCGATTTCAATAATATGAACTCATTTGCTTATGACTTGTGCAATATCTCTTCTTCTTCTTCTTCTCCTTTTCCTTCTGATTGTAACAATGAATTTGAAAAAGAAATAATTAAATCAATGGAAGAACATGAAAATAAGACTCCAATCATCGAGGAAACAGAAAAAAAATTAATCTTTCAGATGATAATGAACCAAAGGAGGTAAGAATTGGATTAACATTAAGCGAATACGAGCGCGCTCAATTAATCAAAATGTTAGTTGAATATATTGACGTATTCGCATGGTCCTACCAAGACATGCCAGGCATTGATCGCGAAATTGCTAAGCACACCATTCCCCTAATCGAAGGGATGAAACCTGTCAAACAAAAGTTACGCGGAATGAAGCCAGATGTAGCTCTTAAAATCAAAGAAGAAGTCATTAAATAACTTAATGCGAGTTTTATTAAAGTAGCTAACTATCCTAACCGGATTGCTAACGTTGTGCTCGTGCCTAAAAAGGATGGGAGAGTTAGAATGTGTGTTGACTATAGAGACCTCAATAAGGCAAGTCCAAAAGACGGCTTTCCCCTACCTCACATAGACATCCTAGTAGACAACACTGCCAATCATGCCCTTCTCTCTTTTATGGACGGGTATGCGGGGTATAATCAGGTAAAAATGGCCGAGGAAGATATGGAAAAGACTACCTTAATCACACCGTGGGGGACCTTTTGCTATACCGTTATGCCTTTTGGGTTTAAAAATGCTGGGGCCACCTATCAAAGAACTGCGACTACCCTTCTCCATGACATGATGCATAAAGAGGTAGAAGTTTACGTAGATGACATGATAGTCAAGTCCAAAGATAGAGAGGGACACCATACCGCCCTTGAGAAGTTCTTCATGAGACTTTGCAAATACAACATGAGACTTAATCCACAAAAATGCGCCTTTGGGGTCACTTCCGGAAAACTCCTAGGTTATGTCATCAGTTCTAGAGGGATTGAAATTGACCCTACTAAAATAACGGCCATCATGACCATGCCTCCACCTAAGAACGAAAAATAAATAAGGGGGTTCTTAGGTAAAATCCAGTACATCAGTAGGTTCATCTCTAAACTGACCATGGTGTGTGAACCCATCTTTAAAAAGCTTAAGAAGAGTGTCGCTGCCGAATGGGATGAGGATTGCAAAAAAGCCTTTGACAAAATCAAAGAATATTTATCCAACCCACCCGTCTTAGCACCTGCCTTGCCAGACATACCTTAAGACTCTATTTGACTGTGACTAAGACCGCAGCTAGGGCCATGTTGGCACAAGAGGTTGTTGGGAAAGAGTGCGCCATTTACTACCTTAGTAAAAAGCTCATGGACTACGAATCCCGTTACACTCCCTTAGAAAAGCTTTGTCTTGCACTAGTCTGGGCCACTAAGAAGCTTAGGCATTATATGCTCACTCACACAATCCATATAGTGTCACGACTAGATCCTCTTAAGTTCTTGTTCGAAAAGCCAGCCCTCAATGGTAGACTCTCCCGCTGGGTAGTAATGTTGGCCGAATTTGACTTATAATTTATCCCTCACAAATCCATTAAAGGCAACGCTGTTTCAGACTTCTTAGCAGATTTCCCTGTAGATAAATCTCGCGAAGAGTATGAATTTCCTGATGAAGACCTTCTCATGACGGAAGATGAAAGTTGGGCACTATACTTCGATGGTGCTTCTAACCAAAAGGGATGTGGCGTAGGGGGTACTCCCCGGTATCACCCGAAGGCGAACACACTCCTCTCTCGTTAAACTCGACTTCGATGTTACTAATAACGCAGCCGAGTACGAAGCATGTATCATAGGGCTCCAGACCGCAGTGTCCCTCGACATCAAGAAACTACGAGTATATGGTGATTCATCTTTGATCATCAACCAAATCTCTAAAAGGTGAAAAGTTAGATATGAAAGCCTCTTGCAATACCAAACTCATCTAGAAGCCATTGCTGAACAAATCCCTGAAATACAATATACATACTTTCCCCGAGAAGAAAACCAATTTGCCGACGCTTTGGCCCGCTTAGCCTCTATGATTAGGATTCCTCGCACCATGCCAGAAATGCCCCTTATCATTGAGAGAAGGCAAGAGTCTGCTTATGTTCACACCTTAGACACTGAGCCAGATCATATTCCTTTCGAACCTTGGTTTACTGACATCCTCAACTACCTAACCAAAAAAGAATATCCAGCTGGAGCTTCAACAAGAGCCAGCGTGCCTTAAGGCTCTTGGCCTCCCAATATGTCGAGTATAACGGGACACTGTAGAAAAGAACACCACAAGGCGTGCACCTGCTCTGCATCGATAAACCAGACACCATGACAGTTATGGATCAAGTCCATAATGGAATCTGTGGCACGCACATGAACGGACGCATGTTAGCCCATAAGATCATTCGCTTAGGTTATTACTGGACTACAATGGAGAAAGACTGTTACCTCTATGCCAGAACCTGTCCAAAATGCCAATTATGCCCTAACTTGCAACATGTCCCACCCTCATTATTATATACCTTTACCTCACCTTGGCCATTCTCAACTTGGGGTATTGACATCATTGGAAAAATAACACCACATGGTACCGGGGGGCATGAATTCATCCTTGTGGCCATAGACTACTTCACTAAGTGGGTAGAAGCAGCATCCTATGCCAAATTGACAGCCAAGCATGTAGCTGCCTTCCTAGAAAAGACCATAATTTGCCGCTATGGGGTTTCCGACGAGATCATAAGTGACCAAGGTACCCACTTCCAAGTCGAATGTGAACAAGTCCTTGAAAAATATAGCATCAAGCACCATCGCTCCTCCCCATATAGACCCCAGGCTAACGGTGCTGTGGAGGCTGCTAACAAAAATATCAAAGTCATCATCCAGAAAATGACCGAAAATTATAAGGATTGGCTAGATAAGCTACACTTTGCCTTATGGGGCTACCGTACTTCTATTCGCACATCCACCGGAGCTACACCTTATTCTCTTGTATATGGCGTCGAGGTTGTCCAACCAATTGAACTCGAAATACCATCCTTACGCATTGTCTTGGAAAGTCAAATTCCGGAAGCTGACTGGGTCAAAGCTAGATTCGAAGAGTTCATCTTGCTCGATGAATGAAGGTTAGCTGCCTTGCATCATGTGCAAGTTTATCAAAATCGTATCGCACGATCATTCAATAAGAAGGTCAAACCCCGAAATATTAAAGAGGGTGACTTAGTGCTCAAGGCATTAAGGAAAAATGTGTTAGATCCCCGAGGTAAATTCAGACCTACTTGGGCCGATCCATATATTGTCAAGACAATCCTATCTGGAGGAGCAGCTCAACTTATTGACATGGATGGCACTGAATTTCATAATCTAACAAATCTTGATCAACTTAAGAAATTTTATGTGTAAAACACAACCAATTCTTTGATTGATAAAAGTAATCCAATTCTTTAGTATGAACTACGTGCGGCCTGATTCCTATTTGGATATGTAGGCAACCTTATACAAGGTTCGGCCCCTTCATTAATCAAAACCTCCTTCGGTTCATACGAGTCTTAAGCTAAATAATAAAGAATGTTCAAATCACAATTCGCGCCAGACGCATGAAAGCTGCGCCCGGCGCTAGCAAAAGTGCGTCGCACGTAGCTCTTCGCGTCTAGCGCACTACTCTGCTATGTTGCTGGTTCGATCGTTCTTCCGACATTCATTAAGATGCTAAAAAATAATACGACAACATATTTTTGCGACATATTTAGGCTCACTTCGGTCTAAATAAAAATTAACTTTGTTTTTATTAATATTGCTGAATGGAAAATAAACATGAAACATAAGTTATGACTACTTTATAAAATAACTATGTGGCATGCAAGCCTTATTGAAAGCAATAAATCAACATAAAAACAACAACTCGAAACAAAAATATTGCGGAGAAATAATCTAAAGGCATTGTTGCAATCAATCCTTCTTTTCCTTCCCCTTCTCGCCCTTTTCTTCCTCCCCTTCCCTTGATAGAAGTTTATCCCTTTTCCATCTCGTAGCTTTGGTCTAGGTGCCTTCCTCTTTTCCCAATACACCATAGGTTCCTTCCCTTTGCCAGTAGGAGCATCTGTCTGTCGAGTCGTCCTTTCTGCGTCAGTCCTTTCCCTGATTACCACCCCCCTAAGCGTAGTCTTCTCTTTGTCGGTGTCATCCGTGGCCCAAGTCTTTCCCGCACTGGTGCTACCTTTGGCCCTAAACGTTCCTTCACGGAGGAAGTTTTAGTAACAGGTTTCTAGGCCCCTGTTATCCAAAGTCTCTAAAGTTTTCCCCACGGTTCGTGGAGTAAACTTCCTCTTCTTAGTCACTTCAGAGGACTCCTTCTCCCTCATCTATTTCCTTACAGCAGTGTAACACCATGGATTTCCGTCCTAATTTTCCGCGCTTATTCTTCCCTTAATTGTCCTCTTTTCACTAAAAATTTAGTACTTTATTCTAAAAATAGTTATATCGTATAAAGTATTTTTTTTTACTTGATAAAATTATATTTATTTAGTAAATTTTATTGTTATATTTATTTGGGGAAAATATTATTTTTATGGTAGTTAAAATACGCGTTACGTTACGTTTATTATTTTATCGATTGGTACCGCGTTTGGACCGATTTCGTAACAAAAGTGGTATGGCCAGCTTTGACTTGTGTTGGCCGAAGAATCTGTTGGTGTTGGAGTCAAATATCATTTTTCTTTTAGCTTTTGACATCCATGTAACACCCAAATTGAATCTCCCATAATTGCCTATTAATTCATTCTTTGTAACCCCCCATTTCCCTCCTTATTATTAGCCACCTTTTGGGATGTATTTTTATCCTCCAAGAATGCTGCTCTTTACTCTCTCTTGTTGCCGTGACATTTGAGGAAATGAAGGCTAAAGTTTCCATCTTCTTCTTCTTTCATTCGCATTTTCGTCCATTTTTGCACACCCATCTTGTTTGCTCCATATCTCCTTCGTTTCTTATCGGAATTGGACGTGTGAGTAGTCAAAATCCATCTACTCAGAAAGATCTTGCTCGTGGTGTAATTTATTTTTGAATAAAGGGAAAGACGTGACTGCAGTTTCCGTTTCAAACAGACGAGTCAACCGGTTTTTCCTGGAGTTTTCGGGAGCAATGTTATTCTCTTCTTTCTCTGCCATTTAGTATTATTTTCCACCTAAAATCCAGGTAACTAACAACGATCCTAGTACGATTAGAATACATTTAGGATTTATCTAGTTTTAATACTTAATTTGGGTTAGTATTGCTTGTGAATTTGAGTGGGAATGATTCATGTTATATGTTTGTTTTCATGAGTTCTTTTTGTGAATTATATGGTAAATATGATGTTATAACCGTGAAGTATAAGTTATAGATGTTAGAAAGTAGCTAAATGATGTTCCTTGGATTCTTGTATGGTGAGTGATTTGTTGTGAGACTTGGATGATTGTTAGTATGGCATGAGGTAATTTCTTATTCATGAAGAATGGCACTGTCAACTTATGATTGATGATTTTTGGCAGTTAGAGTAATGTTGTTGTTGCCAAGTTACCACCTCTGCTGTTGTAGGTGGTTGTTCTATTATTTCTTTTGCCTTCTTTAGTCAACTGGTTTTGGAGATCTTGTAATGGTGTCTTATTTTCTCTATTCCTCTTGCCTTATGCTTGCATAATACTACATACCAAGTTTTACAGTGGCTTTGCTTGTATGTTTTTGTGTTGTAGGGTTAATAGTAGAGTATATGTAACCTTTCTTTACGGTTATATTTGGCATATATCATAATAGTTCAGCCTTATATTAGAGAAGGCTGATCAACCTTACTCCCAAATTATAGCTATAATAGCTGCTTGTAAGCTCTCATGACATCAGCTTGTAATTCATGTGAGTAGTATGGTATTTTTGTAATAATTTCTTTAAGTCATGTTATGGTATTATTAATTATGGGCATGTATTGCTAAGGCTTAAGATTTCATGTTGTAAGTATTTCATCATAACTTGCTTAGTATGAATCTCTACGTTGGTCTGGTGCTGCTATTTTCATTCTCTTCTTTTCTATTTTTGCTTAGTATGTATTAGATGGTTTATATGTGAGGTGTTATTATTTGTTATGACTTTGTTTATCTTGTTGTAAGAGTATACATATAAATGATAAAGTTGTGGTTTTTATTTTAAAAAGATGGTTATATTATATTGGGCAAATCTCTTAAGTTATTGTTGTGACTATGTATATATGAGTGTTTTAATTTATGAAGGTTTGCTTTGTTTCTATTAATTGAGAGTACAGTAATGTTGTACTTGTATAAATCAATATCTAAGTTATCGACGTTACAATACTCGAGGGAGAATAATACTGTCTTTAGTACCGTTTCGCCAAGAGTTATTATGTACCGGTGGTATTATAACTAACGTTGTAATTAACCTTGTACCCAAACTCAGACAACGAGAGTGTAGTAGTTTGGAGTATTGGATTTTATTGTGTATTTGGTGTATAATTATGTTTTATGATAGGTTTATTCTTTTTAGTTGGCCGAAATGATTTTTATTAGTATTATTATTACTACTACTTTGAGAAGAATCAATATTCTTGAATTGAGACTCTTGGATTGCGATCCTAGTTTCTGCTGATTTTAGGTGTAAGGCCTGAAGGGCATCCTTATTATTTATATTTGATGAATAAATGTTGAATAAATTATTGTATTTCTGTGTAGAACTATTTTATTGAGATTAAGATATCCGTTGGGATAGATGTAGTCCCCGGTGAAGAACATGTCAACCACCTAGGTTGCGATTTAGGGGTATTACCTGGGTTAATTGTTGTCGTCCGAGAGGTTGGGAAGTACTGAGCTGGGTACTATCCTGCATCGGGAGTTTGGCCATTCTTAGACACAGGCAGTAGGGAACGTAAGCCCATAGGCTATCTGGAGATTTCGATCTAACAAATCTTAGGAAGTGGGTTGCGATCCACTAGCGTTCTGCTCTTTCTCAAAACCTATTATATTATTTTATTCTGTTATTTTGGAGGCTTATGCTATGGATCTTGTATGCTTATCTTAAGTTTATTATTGTTGATTTACTTTATTTAAGCATGTTAAACTATTAGCTGTTGTTTGGTTGTTATTTGGTTTGGTTTGATATTTTATGTTGATTGAGACTTATTTATTAATGCTTGATAAATCCTATGTGGATCCTAATTGAGCTGGGAGAGCTGTTAGTTACTCCCCACTGATTGTGGATGTTTGTTGTATATTTTTGCAGGTTATGTTGATGGGAATCTTCTTTGGTTTTGGGTTCGGGTTGAGATGTGAGCATTAAAATGTTAGATATTTTAGGCATAGACTTTTAGTTAGTTTAAGAGTTAGTTTTCTCTTTTGTTATTAATCTAATTAATTTATACTATTTATTTATGTTGGTTTTATCACTTAGTTATTTAAACACATTTCTTGTAGTAGTGACATTTTCCAGAAGACGATGTTTCCCCCATCGTCCTATAATACTATTATTATCTCTTTTCCCGCTTTGAAATTCTGGGGTGTTTTAGTTGGTAACAGAGTAAAACGCTCCTGAACTCTGAAAAAGAGTTGCTAATGATTCTTTAGAATTATTAGTTAGCCATAGGAGATAAAATTTGTTTAGAATTAAGTTTAGTAGTTTCACTATAATGAGAGTGTGATGGGTAGAGTAAGTAAAGGGAAGCCTTATGGGAATGTGGTGTGCTCTCATGCTTATGGAGCATATGTTATATGTATAGTTACTTGTATTATTGGTGGAATTAGTCTACCAAGTTGGCTAATCTTATTTACAGGGCCTCTTACATGTAATTTATTTTCTCTTTTATTAGGGTGCGCAGCGAAAGCGAAGTAATTTATAGTCTTCTCGGTTTAGTTGTGTGTTTAATTTGTTTTGTGTTTTGCAATTTAAAATTAAACTTTAATTTTATTTTAATATAGTCATGTGTGTTGCATTGCATTATTTTATTTGCTGGTTGCTTGATAGTATATGTTATTATGTGAGACGGTATATATTTTCTGTTCTTTTCCAATTAAGTGTTGTTTTTATGTGAGTACTACGTATCTGTTTTATTATTTACAAAACTTTCTAGTTTGAGTTTATATTCCAAATTATATTTTAGGTCATTGATCTTAATATATTTCATACTTATATAAGAGTTATATTATGGTATTCAAATTTTGTTATTGTTAATATTTTGACACACTCTTTTGAAAAACGTTTAATTTCAATTGTTTTATAATAGTTTGGAAAAAGAAAGGGGTTTTGAAATTGTCTTTCAAGATATTCTTCAAATTTCTCTTACCGTCTTTGACATCTATATTTATAAATAGTTTTTTCTTTTAATATTTTTATTTTTCATGCTAATCCTTGTTTAACCTTTAATTATGGTAATAAGTTTTGTAATCTTTGAAAATAAAAGTACCCTGATGAGTTATTGTGGGTTATAGATTGAAATGTATATGTAAACTATTTTGTTTTAAAGCAAGGTTAGCATTCAACAACTTTTACTTTACTTACTAATTTACTTTTCTTATTAGCATTTGTTTTTTTTCAAACTCAAATGTGGGAATGGATCTCGTTTACTATTTGTTGTTTCTTGTTTAAATATTTAGTGCTTTCTCATTTCATAGCAAAATTTTGGTTGTTTTCATTACTTCTTATTTAATTCTCTGATTTTGACTTATCTGTTTTATATTATTTGAAAACGAAATTTATATACTCAGTCTAAATTTTAAACTTGTTTGAGTTGATATTAAGTCATAATGGGTGATTCCTTTGACTTGTATGTCAATTTGATAAGTTGACACATTTTGACTATTTTGATTTAATTTCCTTTTTGAGTTGATATTAAGTTTATATTGGGTGATTCCGGTAAACTTTAATGTTGATTTGATGAGGAGGCTTTCAAATATTGTTTTGTTGATACTAGGTTGCAATGGGTGGTTCCATGCACATTTGTGTCGACTTGGAAAATATTATAATTGTTGTCTATAATTTATTACTTTATCGCATATATATTATTAGTGTTTCGTCTTTGTGAAATTTATTTTAAAGTTATCAATTTCTTTTGCGAACTTTAAATTTCATATATATATGTTTAGGAGGACGTACGCTCTTATAACATATGTCATTACTTGAGTTCGTAAGTGTTATTTTAATAAAGCAGTTAGCTACTCTTTATTAAAGTGTTCTTATCTCTTTAAGTGGAGTATAAGCCTGTGTGATTATCTCTATTTAAATTGGTTCGACTATCAATTTATGAACTTTTGATTCTTTGTTTCTTTTCTAAAAATATTTATGTATGATCGGATTTATTCTTTTATAATTTTACGTAAATATTTATTCCTGCTTCCTTTGCAAAATTACCTATAGTTTATTGTGCAAACATTTTTACCTCAAACTTTCTACTTATCTTTGGTTCTTTCACATTTTATAAATGATGGTTATTACCATACTTCTTTAATATACAACTCTTTTGGTCTTCCAAAATAAAATGTATATTATTTGAGTTATCAAATTTTATACCCTCAAGTTGTCTAGCTCTTAAACTAAGATCCATTGATTTGTGTTTTTCTTAATGTTCCTTATCTAGAGTATTTCTTTTGATCTCTTGGTTGTTTTGAAGTTTCGAGGACGAAACTCTTTTAAGGGGGAGTGATTGTAACACCATGGATTTCCGTCCTAATTTTTCGCGCTTATTCTTCCCTTAATTGTCCTCTTTTCACTAAAAATTGAGTACTTTATTCTAAAAATAGTTATATCGTATAAAGTATTTTTTTTTACTTGATAAAATTATATTTATTTAGTATATGTTATTGTTATATTTATTTGGGGAAAATATTATTTTTATGGTAGTTAAAATACGCGTTACGTTACGTTTATTATTTTATCGATTGGTACCGCGTTTGGTCCGATTTCGTAACAAAAGTGGTATGGCCACCTTTGACTTATGTTGGCCGAAGAATTTGTTGGTGTTGGAGTCAAAGATCATTTTTCTTTTAGCTTTTGACATCTATGTAACACCCAAATTGAATCTCCCACAATTGCCTATTAATTCATTCTTTGTAACACCCCATTTCCCTCCTTATTATTAGCCACCTTTTGGGATGCATTTTTTTTCCTCCAAGAATGCTGCTCTTTACTCTCTCTTGTTGCCGTGACATTTGAGGAAAGGAAGGCTAAAGTTTCCATCTTCTTCTTCTTTCATTCTCATTGTCGTCCATTTTTGCACACCCATCTTGTTTGCCCCATATCTCCTTCGTTTCTTATCGGAATTAGACGTGTGAGTAGTCAAAATCCATCTACCCGGAAAGATCTTGCTCGTGGTATAAATTTTTTTTGAAGAAAGTGAAAGACGTGACTGCATTTTTCGTTTCAAACAGACAAGTCAATCGGTTTTTCCTGGAGTTTTCGGGAGCGATGTTATTCTCTTCTTTCTCTGCCATTCTAGTATTATTGTCCACCTAAAATCCAGGTAACTAACAACGATCCTAGTACAATTAGAATCCATTTAGGATTTATCTAGTTTTAATACTTAAGTTGGGTTAGTATTGCTTATGAATTTGAGTGGGAATGATTCATGTTATATGTTTGTTTTCATGAGTTCTTTTTGTGAATTATATGGTAAATATGATGTTATAACCGTGAAGTATAAGTTATAGATGTTAGAAAGTAGCTAATTGATGTTCCTTGGATTCTTGTAGGGTGAGTGATTTGTTGTGAGACTTGGGTGATTGTTAGTATGACATGAGGTAATTTCTTATTCATGAAGAATGGCACTGTCAACTTATGATTGATGATTTTTGGTAGTTAGAGTAATTTTTTTGTTGCCAAGTTACCACCCCTACTGCTGTAGGTGGTTGTTCTTTTTTTTCCTTTTCCCTTCGTTAGTCAACTGGTTTTAGAGATCATGTAATGGTGTCTTTTTTTTTTTTTTTTTGGTAAAAGGTAAGTAGATTTCATTAATGCAAATACCAAAAAAAACAACCCCACACCTACAAAGATTGCCTGCCTAATAACAGAGCAACCAAACCTTTGCCAGCCTACAAAACAGAAGCTGCAAACACTACAAGGCTACAACAAAAACAACCTATTAGACATAAGCTAATTCAGTCTAGCTAGACCTTCAAACCACTCCTTCTCTTCCGGACTCCATTTTTCATTAATTAGCTGTCTAACTCTATTACAGACATTATGCTTAACAGTACCAATAAGTACTTCAGGTCTTGGAACTCTTTTCTCCCAATAGGCACAGTTTCTAGCATGCCAGATTTGATATACCAGGGCAGCTAATGCAGTTTGACAAATGCTCCTCTTCCTCTTTTTTGCATATTTCCTCGTCCATTTTCTCCAGCAACTGTTAATCTGATCCATAGGAGTAGATGAAATAGCTAGCCATCTGCATATCTTCACATAACATTGCTGACTATACAGACATTGAAAAAAACAATGCTCTATGCTCTCCTCTTGAAGACCACACATCATACATAAGCTGTCATTAACTACTCCAATTTTAAACAAGTGTGCTTTAGTTCTCAGCTTACCAAGAGCAGCCAGCCAAGCAATTACAGAATGATTTGGGATGTTATATCTATTCCACACCCATTTACTCCATGGCACATTCCTAGAATCACCTTGTAACCACTTGTACCCCTCCTTTATGGAATAAGAATTCTGCCACTGAGTAGTGAACCCTGTCTTCATTTGCTCTTTAACACTGCATATCTGCTTCCAACCCCAGCCAACATCCTTTGGAGGCTTGTATTCCCACCAATCTCTAGATTTAAGGTACACATGATGCACCCATTTGACCCACATCATTTCAGGCCTGTTGGCAACAAACCACACATACTTCCCAAGAGCTGCTATGTTCCATGTCACACAATTTCGTATCCCAAGACCACCCTGACTCTTTGTTTTGCATACCCAATCCCAAGCTAAAAGAGGTGGTTTTGAAAGATCAACCTTCCCCTCCCATAGGAAAGCTCTACAAAGTTGTGTTATTTTCTCGGCAAAGACACTTTTTAGGAATTAAAACCATTTGAGCCCAAGTAGGAATGAAGGCTCATGAGAACAGCATTTACAAGCACAATTCTTCCAGCATATGATAGATGTCTCGAGCTCCAACATCTAATCTTCACTAACATTTTGTCTACTAGCATTTCACAATCATGCTTGTTTAATTTTTTCGAATTTAAAGGAATCCCTAAGTATCTCACAGGGAGGGTTCCTTTCTTAAAACCAGTTACATCTATGATCTCCTGCTGTATCCTTTCATCCACATTACCATAATATATGGTAGTTTTCTCTGGATTAACAACTAAACCAGAGACTTGACCAAAATTCTGCAAAGCTTGAATTAACAACTTTACTGAATTTAGATTGCCTTTGCAAAAGAGCATCAGGTCATCAGCAAAAATCAAGTGATTAACCTGAGGTCTATTGCATCTGTAATGAAACTGAAATTCCTCCTTGCCTGCAATCTTTTTTAGTAACCTTGACAAGTATTCCATTCCCATCACAAATATGAGAGGTGAAATGGGGTCACCTTGTCTAATTCCTGAAGCTCCTTTGAAGAACCCATGGTTACCCCCATTCACATGCAAGGTGTAGCTAGGGGTTGTTATGCATTCCATCACCCACCTTGTAAACTGCTCCGGGAAACCCAAACCAATCATCATGTCCTGAATGAAACCCCAGTCAATAGAATCATATGCTTTCTGTAAATCAACCTTTATTGTGCATCTAGGGGGAAGATTCTTCCTGTTATAACCTCTCAAGATATCCTGACAAATCAGAATGTTTTGTATTATCACTCTCCCACTTACAAAGGCACTTTGAGCTTCATTTATCAACCCTGGGAGAACCATTTTGATTCTACTGCACAACAATTTTGAGATAATCTTGTAAACAACATTGCAGCATGCTATAGGCCTAAAGTGCTTAACACTTGTAGGTTGATCTATTTTAGGAATGAGGGATAATGTAGTGCAGTTTAATTGTTTCAGCAGCTTGCCAGAACTGAAGAAATCTAAAACAGCCTTAGTAACATCTTCTCCCACTATATGCCATGCTTGCTTAAAGAAGAAACTTGTGAATCCATCAGGCCCTGGAGCCTTATTGTTCTCAATTTCAAACAAGGCATTTTTCACCTCCTCCTTCTGAAACCTCATACAAAGTAACTCTTGCTGAGCTGGGGTTATTGAGGGACCTAAATTTATCACTCTTCTTCTAATTTTCAGTCTTACCCTATTTGCACTACCAAGCAACTTTTGATAGTATTCCACAAAGGCTTCTGCAATAGCATTTTATCCCTGGACCACATTACCATGAATGTCTTCAATACTAAAGATCTTATTCTGGATTCTCCTTTTCCTCAGTTGTGCATGAAAAAAAGCTGAATTACAGTCACCCTCATTCATCCAATGAGATTTTGCCTTTTGAGCTAGGAAACTCAATATGGCTTTATTCAGTCTTGTGAAGGATTCTCTAGTCACCAACGCATCAGCTGTTGATGCCTCCCCTTTCTTGAGTTTCAACTGAATTTCTTCAAGATTGTTCCTTGCAGCATCAGCCTCAGCCTCCATATTTGAGAAACATTGCCTATTTAATGTTTTAAAAGGCATTTTCAGTTTCTTCATTTTAGAGACCACTTGAAACATCAGAGTACCAGCAATAGGAACTCTCCAATTCTCCTCTACCATACTTAGGAACCTATCAGATTCACACCACATATTGAAAAATCTAAAAGGCTTGGCCCTTTTATTTACTTCTCTATGGATTCTCACAACACAAGGACAGTGATCATAGCATCCTTCTGGCAAGAAAGCAGCTTCAGTGAATGGAAAGCAAAGCTCCCATTGTCCATTCACTAGGACTCTATCAATTTTAGTGGCCACATAATCATCCTCCTGCTGCTTATTGGACCAAGTAAAAAATGGTCCAGTCATTTTAGCATCACCTAAGCCACAACTATCCACACAATTCCTGAAACTTTCAATTTCACTAAATGGAACAGGCTGACCTATTCTTTCATTCAAATTCAGGATATTATTAAAATCTCCCATCACCACCCATTTAGTGTTCATAACATCTCTACTGCACTTAATCAAATCATTCCACAATTCACTTCTTTTTTCTTTCTCATTATGGCCATACACCATACTCAAACAGAATTGAACTCCAGATGCCTTGTGATTCACTACACCATAGATCATCTGATCTGTCACCATTCTCACATCAACAATAAAGCAAAAGGGTATCCATACTAGCCAAATCCTACCTCCAAGATGGGTAGAATAATTAGTAACAATTGACCAATTGGGGCATACTCTAGGGAAGACTTTTGCAAAATTACCAGTCTTCACCCTAGTTTCTAGGAAGCCAAAACGTCCTACATTCTGATTTTGGATAAACTTCCTAAGATCAAAATGCTTCCATGGACTATTTAGGCCCCTAACATTCCAAAATCCAAAATTATCCATTGAGAATGAGGGTGTCCACCCCAGACTGAGGTGCTCCTTCATTCCCACTCACCATCTGTCCTTCATTCACATTATGCTCCTTAGCCATATCATTAACTTCATCCACTTTAGCAGCTAGCTCACCATTCATTGTATTCAGAGGATGATCAATCACTCCACATGTGACTTCACCTTCCTGCATCCCCATCTGTGCCTTCTGGTCAGTTTTAGCTTCTTGTACCTTATGTGGTACAGTAGCTTTTACCACCCATACCTTCTTTATCTTCAGCTATTCTCTCTCCTTTTGAACCTCCTCCTTCTTCTTCCTACACGCCTCACCATCATGACCAATTCCACTACATTCATCACATTTTATTGGCCTCCATTATTCATACTTGATCATTTGTGAGATTAGGACACCATTTTCATTTTCAAATTCAATCTGATCCGGTAACTCATCACCAAATTTGACCTCAACCATGACTCTTGCAGCATCCAGTCGTTCTTTCTGAGCTGTTACTTTATCAGTTTTAATAGGCTTCCCTATTCTGCTAGTCAATTTCATCAAAGTATTCGCTCCCCAATACTTAATATGTAAACTAGGTAATTGCACCAAGATTGGTACCACATCAGTATTCATACATTCTAAGTTGAGATCTACAGTCCATTCCTTCACCACCACTGGTTTACAATCAAACATCACATGATCCAGTTCTAGTGCTTTGATTTTATCTACAGCAGTTTTAAATCTAATCAGGAAAATGCTATTTGGCCGTACAACAATTCTGTCTATATTGAATTTACCCCAAATTCTCCGTGCATACGCACATAGTACATGATAAGGTGGTTTAGCACCAACAATATAGCAAGCAATCGCCGAACTCCAGAAATTAATCTCCTCAGAAATATCCTCATTTGTAATTTTAATCACATCATTACAGTTCGATTTTATACCTTCCAGATTGAGTCCTTCATCTCTCAAACCATGAAACAAGGTATTACTCCATCGCTCACCTTTTTCAGAGGTTATAGGTTCTTTTACCGGTCGTCTTATTGAAGTAATCCATTGATTAAGAGTTTCATCAGCTGCCTTCCTAGCTTCAATTGATTGTTGATGGATTCGTTCATGAATCGAACAATCTGAATCCGAATCCTCAGACCACTCTAATGGTGGAATTAAAGATTTCTCTCTCATCGATCTAGCCTTACTTTTATTGCGAATCAATTGCCTTCCTCAATCACTCCTAGATTGTTGGCCATTTCCCATTGAGTTACCACCAGTTGCCATAGCCTCAGCGCAAGCTGAATGGTGTCTTATTTTCTCTCCTTCCTCTTGCCTTATGCTTGCATAATACTACATACCAAGTTTTACAGTGGCTTTGCTTGTATGTTTTTGTGTTGTAGAGTTAATAGTAGAGTATATGCAACCTTTCTTTACGGTTATATTTGGCATATATCATAATTGTTCAGCCTTATATTCGAGAAGGCTGGTCAACCTTACTCCTAAATTATAGCTATAATAGCAGCTTGTAAGCTCTCATGACATCAACTTGTAATTCATGTGAGTAGTATGGTATTTTTGTAGTAATTTCTTTAAGTCATGTTATGGTATTATCAATTATGGGCATGTATTGCTAAGGCTTAAGATTTCATGTTGTAAGTATTTCATCATAGCTTGCTTAGTACGAATCTCTACGTTGGTCTGGTGTTGCTATTTTCATTATCTTCTTTTCTATTTTTGCTTAGTATGTATTAGATGGTTTATATGTGAGGTGTTATTATTTGTTATGACTTTGTTTATCTTGTTGTAAGAGTATACATATAAATGATAAAGTTGTGGTTTTTATTTTAAAAAGATGGTTATATTATATTGGGCAAATCTCTTAAGTTATTGTTGTGACTATGTATATATGAGTGTTTTAATTTATGATGCTTTGCTTTGTTTGTATTAATCGAGAGTATAGTAATGTTGTACTTGTATAAATCAATATCTAAGTTGCCGACATTACAGTGTTCGAGGGAGAATAATACTGTCTTTAGTACCGTTTCACCAAGAGTTATGTACCTGGGGTATTATAACTAACGTTGTAATTAACCTTGTACCCAAACATAGACAACGAGAGTGTAGTAGTTTGGAGTATTTGATTTTATTGTGTATTTGGTGTATAATTATGTTTTATGATAGGTTTATTCTTTTTAGTTGGCCGAAATGATTTTTATTAGTATTATTATTACTACTACTTTGAGAAGAATAAATATTGTTGAATTGAGACTCTTTGATTGCGATCCTACTTTCTGCTGATTTTAGGTGTAAGGCCCGAAGGGCATCCTTAGTATTTATATTTGATGAATAAATGTTGAATAAATTATTGTATTTATTTGTAGAACTATTTTATTGAGATTAAGATATCCGGTGGGATAGATGTAATCCCCGGTGAAGAATATGCCAACCACCTAGGTTGCGATTTAGGGGTATTACCTGGGTTAATTGTTGTCGTCCGAGAGGTTGGGAAGTACCTGGGTTAATTGTTGTCGTCCCATAGGCTGTCTGGAGATTTCGTTTTGACAAACCTTAGGAAGTGGGTTGCGATCCACTGTCGTTCTGCTCTTTCTCAAGACCTATTATATTATTTTATTCTGTTATTTTGGAGGCTGATGCTATGGATCTTGTATGCTTATCTTAAGTTCATTATTGTTGATTTACTTTATTTAAGCATGTTAAACTATTAGTTGTTGTTTGGTTGTTATTTGGTTTGGTTTGATATTTTATGTTGATTGTGACTTATTTATTAATGCTTGATAAATCCTATGTGGATCCTAATTAAGCTGGGAGAGCTGTTAGTTACTCCCCACTGATTGTGGATGTTTGTTGTATATTTTTGCAGGTTATGTTGATGTGAATCTTCTTTGGTTTTGGGCTCAGGTTGAGATGTGAACATTAAAATGTTAGATGTTTTAGGCCTAGACTTTTAGTTAGTTTAAGAGTTAGTTTTCTCTTTTGTTATTAATCTAATTAATTTATACTATTTATTTATGTTGGTTTTATCACTTAGTTATTTAAATACATTTCTTGTAGTAGTGACATTCCCAGAAGACAATGTTTCCGCCATCATCCTATAATACTATTATTATTTCTTTCTTTTCCAGCTTTGAAATTCTGGGGTGTTTTAGTAGGGTCTCTAGTCAGCATCCATACTATATAGCTCTTAAACACCTTCTCCGATTCTAATCTCTCCTGGGTATACCAAATTGGGCGCTCTCCCCAATATCTCTCCCACTTCCTAATTCCACTCCAGGTCAGACCATATATTTTGGGTGCAATAATGTCCTCAGCAGGAATTAATTGACGGTACCCATACTGCCTCAATACCCTCGACGGAAAATAAAGGTCATTGTATACAAACTACACAACCTCACATAGGGCGAATCGTCACGAATACCTACCATAGACCCAATTCTCCACCATGGCACTACCCATCTGACACTCAGCTCGTCATCCCCAAAGAAAAAGGTCCAGTCCTCAAACAATTTCATCTTAAAAGTCTTCTTCATGCCGATGAAACCCTTTTTATTATACTTCTCCATGTTCTTTGGAGGATCAATCAGTCTCAAATGTTCCATCAGCCAGATCTGCATCAACAGATAAAATCTATATTATTATTGCTTCCCTAAGGGTAATAATACATATAAACACTATTTCATTATTGCTTCTTAAAGAGTAATAATACATGCAAAACTTTTTATTATTGCTTCCTAACGAGTAATAATACGTGCAATATTATACGCAATATTACTTCCTACAAAGTAGTACTACGTACGACATATGTTGCTTCACATCCAGTTGTCCGCTCATCTACCCTGCGCCTGACGCACACCGTCTGCGCCTGATGCACACCGTCTGCGCCAGACGTGCCACATTTGCGCCAGACTCAGTGGTTCGCGCCCGACGCCACAAGCTGCGCCCAAAGCACGTTCCTGTTCAATGTTTTCTTTTTTTGATGTAATATCATAATTCCATTATTCATTCTAGTCGTCATAATCCGAAACATTATTATATATTATTACTTCACATAGAGTCATAATATGTCCAAATATGCAAGGAAAAATAAAATATTTGTTTCATGACTAAAAATATTTTTACCTACAATAGTAGGGGGCCTTTTGGGTCCTTCTTTACAGCATCCAGACTGGAGATCATCTCCCCTACACACAGCGACATCGGAGTTCGACCTACTTCTAGTTGCTCTGCCACAGTAATCAGGGAAGAAAATCCAGCACCATTGTCCCCGTTCACAAATAAAAATCGACTAAGCAGACAAAATACCAACGCCCGCATACGATATGTCTGCCTAGCCCTTTCAGTGGGAGGACTATACATTGCAGCTAATCTAGTCAAATTAACCCTCCTCCCATACACAATTTCAGATATATTTTCTTCCTTCAAATCCATGAACCTTTCAAAGTCCTTAAAAAAATAATCCTCCAGACTAGGGACATAGGGTAATTGACTACAAGGCCAGCCAATTATAGCACCAAATTCCTCAGGCAAAATAGTTAACTCAAGGTTCCTGAAGCAAAAACAATGATTGCTAACATCCAAAAAATTAACAGCTGCATAAAGGAAATTATAGTCCAATTGCACAAACCTTAGGGATGCCAGCACATCCATATGTCGCCTTCCCAGCTCGTGTTTTCAAAGCATTGGTCGGCGACAAACACCACCCACTTAGCATTGGTTCAAAAGCCATAAGTGAGCAGTCAAAAGTTGCAGGGAAGTATTATAGAGAAAAGTGCAGAGAGAAATAATGCTGAACTCGTAATACTGATATAACGCACGTATTCTTCTATTTATATTAACTTTGTACCTCAACTCTAAGCGGATTCGGATTTACCGTTCCAGACGGAAAATGCGTCACGCGCTAAACCTGCGCCTAGCGCATGTTAGTACGCCAGACGCAGCGCTAAACCTGCGCCCAGCGCAGGATGCTGCATAAGACGCAAATGCTGCGCCACGCGCAACATACATGTGCCCAGCGAACATTCTTCCCCTCTCACACATTGATTCGGATTATCACACATATGACATATCATACGCTTTTGGACCACTCCCCCTTCAATTCGGATGAAAAAATACTATTTTTTATTTATTTCCTACATTTTTGGTTCATTTCAAACCCACCCGCCCAAACCCTTTTCACTTTCCTTTTCTTTTCTTTTTTTGTTGGGAGAAGGTCGGCTATGCTCCATTCAAACTTGTTTTAAACAAAAAACATATTTCATTCGAGTCAGTCGCATTGAAAATGTTGTCGTGCATTCATACGTTGCATTTTAGGATAGGAGTCATTGCTAGCAAAATTCCATCAACAACATAAAAAAAAAAACAACACCAATGAAATGACAGTTCAAACAAAACGTGCAATACATATCAATATGCAAAATATACATCATAACAAAAGTGCAGGACACAGGCACACAAGAACAAATCAATGCAGAAATCTAAGAGGAGGGCGGATCCTGCTCCCTCGAAGAGGAATCCTCCGGCTCCTCGACCCGGACCCCACTCGACTCGCCCACATGATAGCCTATCACAGGCTGCATGAAAGGATGCATGGGCGGTGTCGGCCTCATGGGAGACATCTGCTGCATCCCCAACACCTGCTGTTGCATCTGCAACATCTGCATCTGCTGCATCTGCATGTGCTGCATCCACATCGGAGAAGGCCTAGAGCATGGATCGGGCCTGGCACCCCCCATAAAATCTGAGGCCTCTCAGATGCCGACTCTCGAGGAGTATGGGTCGAAGGCCTAGACTGATCGATATCCTCACCTCGGGACGAGGCCCACTCTCATGAGGACGACGCTGCACAAAATGTCACAAAGCATTAGCAAAACAAGTGCAACAATAAACAATTAAGGCATAGTATGTCAGTCTTCCTGGCTATGCGCGTCACTACGGCGACAAGACATGCTCCTCTTTAGCTTTGCCATCCCATGCTTCAGCGAGTCAACCACTCGGAGAATCTGGATGACAGTCTCCCGAGGAACCTGGAAATAAACAGTACATAAGTCACTACGAAAAAGATGAATAAACGAAAGTTCCTGATTTTCAACACTTACCGAGCTCACATGGGCTGGCATAACACGAACATCGTGCTGCTCTGCCTCTGGGGCGACATCAATCATCTCCTCAACTGGCCCAGAATCTACAGTATATCGAATTCTCAGATCCGGAACGAAAGAGACACGAACCGCATCAGCTTCCTGGCAAAAGAAAGCAATAACAGTCAATACTTTGATCATGTCAAAATAAACAAGAATAAGTAAATTTAATGTGCATACCTCATTAAACTTGACAGGAGGAGCCAAGCGAGGAAAGAGGGCAGTCTGGTAATCACGATCACGAAAAACAAAGTCGTGGTAGCTCACCCGAAGTGTCGCCCCTCCCTCGACGGCCTGAACAAGAGCAGCCCTGTCCATCATAGTGGCAGGGGGCTCGTGAAGCACCAATAATAGCATCGTGCCGTCGTGCTGACGTGTCACCCGCTCACCCAGGTACCACATAGGGCGTGACTCCCCATAGAAAATGACCCTCTCACGGGTCAGAAGGCAAGCTCTATCAGCCCAATCCGGCATCTCTGGAAACGACGCCTAAGGATAAAAAGTAACCTGCAGAGCAAAGAAAAGTTAACATTTGCTACATACACCAAAAAAATAAGGTTGATTCAATACGATTACCTTGTCGTCCTTGACTCGCCGGATGGCCTTCCAGACACTCTCTACAGCACCGTATCGCGTCCTCCCGCACTGCGCCCAGGATAGGCCGGCAGGAAAAGAGCGATCACGAACCCTTTCCGGGGCCAATCCCGGAAAGTACTCATAAACCGAATCAGAACAATAAAGATCACCTCGGCCCAATCGAGATAGCGAAACAAAAGACAGACGATGTGTATAATCATACCTCCAGAAGTCTCCACGGACCGAAGAGGGAGACTGGCCCACCATCAATCACCTTGCCATGGGCAAGACGCATGCAAGACAAAAGATCGCAATAGCCCGGCTCGCCCGGCCATAGGTCGACACTCGGGACAAGTCCACAAGGGGCTTCAGGCATTGCGTCGAGACGCGCAACCCCCTATCAGTGCGCAACAGGCCACAGACAGCCAACCACAGCAGAATACGTACCTTCTGCTCCTCAGTAGTTCCCCGAATGATGAGTCCTTTAGCCACCGCCGACCGAGGAGCATAGGAAGCACCTGGAGGAAGAATATCGGCAACCAGGCCGATCAAACCTCTGACCACCGCAGTGTTGAACGACAACGGATCACCTATCGGCACTCGGACGCCGGTAAAAGACAGGCCGAAAATCAAAGAGAAATCCAGCGGGGTAATAGTCAACTCGCTGCGACGCGTGTGAGAGGAGTTGGTGGTATCCCACCACCACTCCAACAAGCCTCGGACGACAATCTGGGAGGAGTGAACGTCTTCCATACTCTCGTAAACATCGAGGACCGGGGCTCAATGAGGACAACTCGATCTTGGACCTTTCTGACCTTCCTGAGCCAATCGAAGTCGAAAGTCCCAAAAATGACGAGTACTACCCTCGTCCTGTAAACATAAGTACAGTTAATAAAAGTGCCTAGACTTTAATCTAAAATGAGGTCAACGGATACTTACAACGCCTGAGAGTGGGCGGTGCGAAATATGGTGCTCCGGATCAAAGTGCAGCCGATCAGCAGTCCACCCCACAGCTGCCCTACCATCGTCCTCTCTGCCCGAATCTTCCGACGACATGCTAATCGGATTGAAAATCACAAATGAAACTAAAATCAAAGAGTTCCCGACTCTAAATTACCAGATTTCATGAATCGGTAAATTCTATAAAAAAACGCGCCAAAACGTCACCACTACATGAGATTCCCATAATCCATTTCATACAGATTATAGCGGCAAAATAGATATCATCGCTTAAAACATGATTTCTACCAGCAAAATCATCACACATTCAGAGTTCCCTAAGCATGTCTCTAGGTTCCAGACTTAGAAACTACGCTAATCCTGATTCTGAGATTCATAATCCAAGAATCATCACACATTCAAAGTTCCCTAAGCATGTTTCTAGGTTCCAGACTTAGAAACTACGGATCTATGAATTATCACCGCATGTCAAGTTCCCTAAACATGTTTCTATGTTCCAGATTTAGAAACTACATCAAGCACAATATAATTCGAGATTCATGATCTAAAGAATTATTTAACAACAAACTCACATGAAACGAGTATCAAACTCTCGAAGAACAACAAAATTGTCCGGAAAACTCGACGGAAAAAAAAAATCGCATGAGCTCGCCGGAAATGGAGCACAAAAAGCAGCGGCCACAATCACATTTTCGCCCCACATGCAAATCGCGAAAATCAAATAAAAAAAGGGGCTGCCGAAATAAAAAAAAGAACCAGAGAACTAACCGGAATAAGTCGCCGGAAAATCGACCGTGAATGTCGTGAACTCGCCGGAAAATGGCTCGGAAATGGGTCGAAATTTTCGCACCCCAAACCTCTAGAGAACCGCTCAAAAATCGCCCAAATAACTTCACAAAAGTGACAACCAAGCAAAAATACTCACTCCTCTAAGCTAGATCTGAAGAAACACTCGAGAAACAAGGAGTTTGAAGCTTTGAAAGTTCAAAAATGGAGTTCGAACTTAGGAGAGAGAGAGAGAAATGAAGGAAAGCGGTGGAGAAAGAAAGAAATGGGAAAAAAGAAGGTCGCCCATGTTTTCTAGGTCTTTTAAAGACCTGCGCCCAGCGCGCCACGTGCGCCTGACGCGCAGACAAAAAGTGTGTCTAACGCACAACGCTGCGTCCAACGCAGCTTCCCACGCCAAGCGCAGGCCTGTGCGTCTGGCGCACAGTCCCATACAACGCGCTTGGGGGCTTCTTAGTCAAGTGGGGCCCACCCTCTCAACTTCCAATGAATTCAAATATTCGTTACACTTCGACATTGCGCGCGACAAGCCAACGAACTTTCAAAAGCTTACAAAAATACAATCTTGCCACTTTACAAGTTTTCAGCATACATTGCTCGGAAGACAATCAATACTCAGGAAAATCAATGACGGGACACAAATCGTTAGGTCTGAGGACCACTTCAAATCAACCACACCAATTGCCTTGGAACGAGCCAAACACTCCGCACCGATTGCCTTGGAACAGGCCAAACACTCCGCACCGATTGCCTTGGAACAGGCCAAACACTCCGCACCAATTGCCTTGGAACAGGCCAAACACTCCACACCAATTGGCTTGGAACAGGCCAAACACTCCACACCAATTGCCTCGGAACAGGCCAAAAACTCTACAACAATTGCCTTGGAATAGGTCAAACACTCTACAACAATTGCCTTGGAACAGGCCAAAAACTCTACACCAATTGCCTTGGAACAGGCCAAAAACACTACAACAATTGCCTTGGAACAGGCCAAACACTCTACAACAATTGCCTTGGAACAGGCCAAAAACTCTACACCGATTGCCTTGGAACAGGCCAAACACTCCGCACCGATTGCCTTGGAACAGGCCAAACACTCCGCACCAATTGCCTTGGAACAAGCCAAATACTCCACACCGATTGCCATGGAACAGGCCAAACACTCCGCACCAATTGCCTTGGAACAGGCCAAATACTCCGCACCGATTGCCTTGGAACATGCCAAACACTCCGCATCAATTGCCTTGGAACATGCCAAACACTCCGCAACAATTGCCTTGGAACGGGCCAAAAACTCTACCCCGACATGAGCTGGACCATAATAGCTCATGATTCCTTTTCCCACATATCATTTCATTTTTGCGAATTTACAATTATTTTGCAAATATGTTTCACACATGTCTGTTCCTGAAGCTTATGCTTATTTTGCAGGTAACGGCGTAAAGGAGTGATTTTGGGTTGCAAAGCATCCGGAATCATTCTTCGTCCCGACACGTGTACTTTGACTTTCGGTTTTGCAAACCTCAGTCAAAGTGGGGGCTTCTGTAAACACATGATCGTGTCTCCCCATTTAAGGGTCCAATGATGAAATATACCGCGGTATTAGTTGGCACGGCCCAATGGAGGAGCAGTACGAATAACCAGGCCATATGTGTTTTGAAATAATATTATAAGAGCCCAATTAATTATCCATGATGATTAATTACAAATTAAACCCGTAAAATGTTTTATATCCATTTTTAAAGCCCAATTGAATATTTATTATTTTAATTAATATTTTTTTATAAAAGCTTTTGTTATTATCTTTAGAGCATAAATCAGATTTTTAACCCGTAAAATTCGATCTCCGGATTTTTAGGGATAAAAATAGCATCTTGAAAGCACGCGTAGAATAAAAAACGAATATTCTGGAATATGCGCCGGACGTGGCGGTTGCGCTCAACGCGCCACGTGCGTCCAGCACATTGGCCAAATCGCGTCAGGCGCGCCAATGAGCGCCTGACACGTGTACTTAGGGTTGTTCACCGGCCCAGACCGACCGGGACCGGACCCGCCCGGACGGGGGTAGACCGGATTTGTGGGATTCCTTGGACCGGGGACCGCACCCGATTTTCGAATTTTTTTTGTGGGCTTCTAAATATTCTATTTGGATCTGTTTTGCAAATTTTGGACCTGTTAGACCTGTTGGACCACTCGGGCGACGGTTTTAACTTTTTCCACCTTTAATTCTTGCGGATTTTCTCCTACTCTGCTTTCCTTTAAACATTAAAAAGCCACAAATTTTAGCAGGAAAAAAACAACCAAAACGAAAGTACACGTATTAGCAAAAGGCAGAAGAAATAGATTAACTAAATAATCCATATTTTATCTCCTAAAGAAATAAATAAATCAAGAAAACAAAAGCACCTCAAAAGTAATGGAATTAAGAAATTAAAGAAGAAGAGATTCAGATTTAACTTACTCGTAGCATACCATAGATAACTGAATCTCTTTCTCCATAGCCAAGATCACTCCAGACTCCAGACTAAAGAAAAATGAAGGGAAAACCCCCAAAAAGATAGCCTTCTTCCTTGTACAACCAAAAGGATTCATTTTTAAAGCAGAATAATTCGAAGAAACGACGCAAGTTTAAAGAATAAGATGGAGAAATTGAAAGTGACATGTCAGATGGAGGGGATGATTTTTTTAAGGATGAAGATAGTGGAAAGGAGATCGAAGACAAAGAAGAGGATGAATTGGAGAAAGAAACTGTGGAGGAGAGGCGTCGGAGATTGGCATGGGAAATCGTTGATAAAGTGAGAAAGGGTGAGTAACACCGAATACAAAAACCAACGTGCAGTGGCATAAAGTGAAAGAACAAGAGAAAGAAAAGGGAAAGTGTGGATTTACTAATAAGCAGAGTAGGAGAACACGGTGGGCGGTGGCTGCGGTCGCCTGATCGGCGTCGTGGCGTCGGCGTGAGGGGTGAGAGAAACAATGTTTGAGTGATTTTAGGGTTTCTCTAGGAATGGGAGAGGGAGAGTGAAAAATGTTAGTTTAGTCATTTAGTGAGGAATAAGGATGGGCTTGGGCTGGCAGTTTGTTTTTTAAAAAAATACTAAGATTCCGGGTTTCTGGTCCAGACTGGATTTTTCTGGGTTTGGACCGGACCGAATCGAAAACCCGGAATCGTCACTTTCACGGACCAGGACCGGTCCAGTCTGGTCCAAAATCCGGTCCGGTCCACCCTTGTGAACAGCCCTACGTGTACTTGTGACTCACACAGAGTCTTGCGCCTGGCGCAAGTTCTGTGTGAGACGCAAGATAAACTTTTATCTTCTCGAAAACGCGTTTCCCACGTGTAAGTTTTTTACTGGGTGGACCACGTCAGGCAGGCCAATCTGCGCCTGACGCGTGTCTTGCGCTTGCCACGTAGGCTTGCTCCTGGCGCAGAGCTTGCGTGGAGCGCACGTTTTTGGTTGCCTATAAATACGGGCTGATTTCCCGAATCAGAGACGGCTTCGAATTATTATTTTACGAATACAAATTCTCTCGAATATTTCCGAAACACACTTCGACTCTCCAAATACTCAAACACTTTCAATCTTTCAAATCAATTCTTGTTTCTAATCATACTATATTCCTGGTTTCACGATTGCTTCGCCTGAAGGTCGTTACGCTCTTAGATTTAAACCGCATAGGTATAATCCTGAGGATCCTTGAATAATTATATTTTATTTTATTGAAGTTACTAACCTTTTCTTGTCATGATGTACATTTTTTATTAATAATCGCGTCTCCTTGTAAATTCTAACCTCTTTTTCTTTTGATTCTGTATATAATATTCATATTATTTTTTATGTGTCCTATGCATGATTTTATCACCCACATGTTATTATTGCTAAATAAGACCTAAAGAACTGTTCTAATTAATTCGGATAAATTGGACAACCTGCTAGGAACCTTGTAAAATGATTGCATAATAACTTGTCACTAAATAATTAGTCTTTCTGTGTGTTTCTTGAACCAATCTAGATTAATTATTTTTACGGTGCTTAAAACGTTATATGATTAATCTTTTGCATAAAATCTGTAATGAATCGATATTTAGTAGAGGCCAGCAATGGGCAATATAGTTCATGACTGTATTGTACCCTCACCCCCGAACTCAATCTATGGTTCATTTTGACCATCTATGGAGTCAAGACGGGGAAATCTACATTGGATAAGTCCCTAAGATGTCCCTTCCGTTTCAATATCCAATTAGGTTTATGATTCTTCCTTTAAAGAATTGTTGGCGACTTCAAAAACATATTTTTAAAACCTTAACAATGGGGTAGTCAAATAAACGCGCTCACACCGCGTGTAGGCTTAAAGGAATGAAAAATCCACGCCTACAGTGGTTGCTCGGATCTTCCGGGCAAAACTACTTGCTCTGAAAAAAAATTACAGAAGAGAACTGTTTTGGTGAGGTTGCAGCGTTCGTGTACGTCGTAGAGTTTCAGAAACGTGGCTTTCCTCATGCGCATCTGCTCATTATTTTGAAGCACATGCATAAGATTAAAGACGCAGCGTCATTTGACAAGTACGTTTGTGCTGAAATTCCAAGTATTGCTACTCCTCACTTGCGTAAAGTCATCCTAGCTCACAATATGCATGGTCCATGTGGCACGGCTAATCCTGAATGCCCATGTATGAAACATAAGTCCTCTGTGGGTTTTTGAAAATATGGATATCCTAAGCCTTTTACTTCAAACACAGTGTTTGCTGAAAGTGGGTACCCCCTGTATCGAAGAAGAGACACTGGTGAATCTGTTAAAATAAGGAAGTGCAATATGGATAACAGGTGGGTCATACCGTACAATGCTTACCTTTCTGCCCTTTTCGATTGCCACTTAAATGTTGAAGTCTGCTCAACTATCCAAGCCGTTATGTACCGATATAAATATGTGTACAAAGGGCATGACCGGGTTGCTTTTAATGTATCCGCAACCAATTCCAACAAACCACCTGATGAAATTGAACAGTTTCAATCAGGTCGGTGGGTTTCCCCTTGTGAGGCTGCTTGGAGAATATTTAGCTTTGACTTGTTTGAAATGAGTCCACCTGTTCTTGCACTCCAAGTGCATCTTCCAAATGCACAATCGCATAATTCGAGCCGATGAACCACTGTCCATGGTAATTTCAGATGACAAGAGGTTGATGACTTCTTTGACTGAATTTTTCAAGGTCAACGCTGCAAACCCAGATGATCCGAAATATTTGTATCCAGAGTTCACCGAACACTTAGTATGGAAACCCTCGCCTAAAACATGGACCAAAAGAGTCCTCGCATAAAATAGTCATCGGTAGGGATGACGTTTGTTTCGCCGTCGAGGGTGAGCGTTTTTACCTACGCCTGCTCCTCGGACATGTTCGTGGGCCTACATCATTTGAAGACCTATGCACAGTGAATGATAATAAGTGTCCAACATTCCAAGCAGCTGCATTGGAACTTGGGTTGCTCGAAGAAGATGATATAGTCCACAAGTGCATGGAAGAAGCTATCGGTAGCCACATGCCTCGTGCATTGCGCCGTTTATTTGCAACAATCTTACTTTTTTGCAAACCAAGTGATCCAGCTTCCCTGTGGCAACAGTATTGTCCCTTCCTATCTGAAGATTTCAAACAACAACATATTAATCAAGGACACAGAGCAATCCAATTGGCTATCAGGAAAGTTGAACATAATCTAGAAGAAATGGGCAAAACCCTCAGAGATTTTAATCTTGACCAGTTTAAAGAACCTGAAACAGATCAGATGAATTAAGAAGGGTAAAGGATATAGTTGATGCACTTGGTGCTCCTATACCTGATGCTTATATAGCAGCTCAGGATAAACTGAATCCCAAACGGAAGGAAGCATTCGATTGTATAATGCACCATGTACAAACTAACACACCTGGTGCATTTTTTTTTACGGCCCATGTGGCACCGGTAAAACATTTCTATACTGTGCATTGTATGCAGCTGTGCGGAGAATTGGCAAAATTGTGCTCCCAACAACAACTTCAGGCATAGCAACGTCAAACATGGTAACGGGGTGCACTGCCCATTCAAGGTTTAAAATCCCACTTGACCCCACCATTTCCTTGGCATGTAATGTTTCTAAGCAAAGTGGCCTCGCTGCATTGTTAAGAGAAGCGTCTCTAATCATTTGGGATGAAGCTTCAATGGCGAAAAAAGAAAATATTGAATCTGTTGATCTGTTGCTACGCGACTTGTGTGATCCACATCTCCCGTTCGGAGGTAAAGTTGTTGTCTTTGGTGGAGACTTCCGCCAAGTACTACATGTGGTCCCCAAAAAATCACAAAGGGAGGTTGTTGAATCAAGCCTTGTTTCTTCTGTATTATGGCCACAATTTAGACGCTTTAGCCTAACTGACAACATGCGAGCTCGAACAGATCCTGTGTTTGCAGACTTCTTGCTAACTCTTGGAAATGGCCAGTTACAAACTACTGAAAGTGCACGGGTTCCAGTTCCAAGCCATATGCTCATTCCTTTTGACGAGGACAATGATTCATTGGGCGAGCTTATCAAGAGTGTGTTTACAGAAATTGACGATGTCCCATTCCTCGAAGAAGCATTCACAGACCGAGCAATCTTAACACCAGTTAATGATGATATTGATGAAATAAATGCTCGGCTAATTGAAAAGTTCCCAGGGGAAGCTTCAGTCTACAACAGTTTTGATGCTTTACTTGAGGGTAGCTGTAATATATATCCACTTGAGTTCCTTCACACCCTCTGCCCAGGTGGAATGAGCCCCCATAACTTAGTGCTAAAGGAAAATTGCCCTGTCATACTACTCAGGAATTTAGCCTCCTCATCTGGGCTATGTAATGGCACACGCCTAATCTGCAAACGTTTCTTCCCTAATATTATAGAATGTGTGATTACAACAGGGCACCACAAGGGAGAACATGTTCTATTACCTCGTATTGACCTATGACCATCTGCTTCCACCAAGTATCCATTTCACTTTCAACGAAAATAATTCCCTATCAAACTAAGCTTCGCCATGACAATCAACAAATCACAAGGTTAAACACTCAAACAAGTTGGCCTATACCTTCGTCAACCTTGTTTCTCACATGGCCAGCTGTACGTGGGCCTTTCACGGGCATGTAATTCAACCCAAGTCATGGTCCTTGCAAAACCATATCCACCTCAACAGATTGATAGCTTTGTTAAAAACATCGTCAGTTTTGCGGTGTTAAAACTGGCTGGCATTGCATAGTCCATGCCCAAAGAAAGGTCAGGCACTCCTACACAAACATTCTAACATTTTAAGCCTCTCGCTTACTAATTATCCTTTTATTTTCCTTCGAATCGTATTGTGCACTCCAAAGGTGCTTGTTTTGACACTACCCTTTTGCCTCGCGTACTTAGAATTGTCTGCGGCACTACTCCTTGCATTAGTGAGCTATGTTACTATATGTATATGTCACTTACTCGATTAGTTGTTACCCTTGTGACATCACATTTGGTTTCTTTGATTATGCATACCGATTGATGTACTTCTTCTTTCCTTTACATCCATGTATATTTTACCAGTTGTACGTGTTGGAAGTCAGAGAGGCGTTCTTTACTTTTTGTTATTCATACTTAGATTGAATGTTCATCCTAATCCAATGTGTAGTTGAGTTGATCAACAGTCATGCATGCCTATCAAACGCTTACTGTTTTGCTTGTTGAAATCTAGGACTATGCACATCAAAATCAATATAACTATGCATCATTTGTCTTTTTAGTTAGTGTAGCATATGCAGCTGTTTTGTTGAGGCCTGCTTTGTTGCGAAGGTGACACACCTTCATGTTGTATTATAACCGATCCATGCATTCCCAGGTAAACTTGATATTAGTTGACCAGCTTATACCTACGTTTCCATCTAAGTATAACTTTTACACTTGAACGTCCATGTGTGCTACGCATAAGTGGCACGGAATTGCCTTCGCTGTTCTGGAAGGTATGCCCTTATTCGCTTTATATCGTTGTCCCTAAATTACATTTGCATACCTGTTAGGTAATAGTTACAACTGATTGCACTGTTTATCTACCATCTAATAACAAGCCACGAATGCACCATATTTCCTAACAAACATACCATAACTTTTTCTACCTTTGCAAAGCACAGGACCAAAATTGTGCCCTGGACTTCCCACGTGGCCAAACGGACGTTTATTGCTCAAAGGATCATATACTTCCCGCCATTTGGATCAGGAAGCGGTTCTCTTTCAGTATTTCTATTATCGGGTAGCTTTTAGAATTTATATATTTTAACAAGCACATGTTACCGATAAGACTTACATACTGTCCTTGACACCTAATTGCACTAATTATGTTGTTATTGTGTTACAGTTGACATAACAACTACGGTGCAATAACTTGGTCAGTGGCTAGAAATTACGCAACGAGCAACTATAATAACATATGCTCAGGAACCTGACAAGGAGTTTGAAATGCACCCCCTACATTGCACACATATTCCACGCTGCCTTGGTAATTCAGAACAAAAAAAACATATATTTCGAATTTCTATCCTCTATCATATTACATCTATTTCTAGCAAAACTGCGGACAATGATATTCATCTAAAATCTTTACTAAGTTAACTTGCTTTCTAATGTCATCCTGCATTGGTCTTAAGGAATGGTATATGCAAGGAGGAAAGTAAAATAATGTAATTAAAAGTAAAATAAAATTACACTTGCTGTGAATAGCTTCCACCTAAGTACTGCCTTTTCTTGCCTACTCCTTCTAATGTGGTAACTTATTTGCTTTTACCTGCCCATTTGTACTTATATCTATTAATATAGTAGATATCACATGGATCTATACAAGTAAATCCCCTTTTCTTAGCAAGCTAGCCTGCGCACATCACTCCTACCATACCCTTTGCAACAGTAACGCGTACTTTTTTGCTTGTAACTTACCCCAAACACCATGCCTTTTCAGCCATTTGTCTAGCCCTTTTCAAAGACACCTTTCTAGGCCAAGTGTATATTACTTGCACCCCTTTCCTTTTTCCACAACCTTAACTTCAACAGCATGTATATCTTTTTCTCTCTCTCTTAGCCATTTTCTTAGCTTGTTATACTTTCATGTTTGTGCTTCATTAATGGCTATATTTATTCTGCAATTCTTAACTTCCTTACAACACTATCTACCTATCATTGTTTACCTTCTTATTTGACTTCTTTCTTATTCAACTGTGAATTTATAACTACTTTACATCATCCACTTCAATAGCAGGTGCACTCTCTTACTTCTATTGAATATTCCCTTTGTCATATTTCTATGTATTCTCTCTATTAATGGTTATATTTATTATAGTGCGCATGTGTAACAACCCGGATTTTTCCGACCAGCTTACAGAAGATTAAGCACATCGAAAGGGACTCTAGTCGAGCTAAGCCGGACTATTACCATCACACTCACAGAACTACATCGGAGAGTGTGGAACTAAATTCCCAACTCTATTCAAAATTAATTAACTATTACAACAAGCTCTGATTCTCTGAATCTATTCTAATAAATCTCCCTAGAAAATCCGACAGAGTTTCCTTTGAAAATAGGACAATCCTAAATCGGGAAATTATTTAAACCTGTTCACAATATTAATTAAATCCAACTCCAAGAACTCAACAACCTCAACGCTTTCGCGAAGCAACCTCAAGAGAATCAGGAGCACTAACGACTCTTAAATACAGAAATAGGTTATAAATAATTATTTGCTATACAACGTCGAGCGTCCTCACTTCAAAAACAAATACAATACTGCTCCAGCCCGTATCAACTTCAACTTGCAAAATATCAACTTACGGCTTCAACCTGAAGCATTTAGGGAAACTGCCACCCACCAAGTGACAGGCCACAGAAATGACAAAACAACATACACACATCAGCAAAGCTGAGTACTAAACCCGTAACTAATATTAACACATGCTTTGGTGGCTTTTACTTGAAAACGACTCTCACATATCAACAAGATCACAACATTCGCATCCATCACAACAAGCATAGCGTAAACTCTTGTTGGTCATAAATATTATTCAATTACTTCTTTATAACACATCATGATTCACAGCAAAGACGTACGTTTAACTCTCCTTCTGCACATACATTTTTCACATCACAATTCTTCACCGGGACTCTAAGTTCGCCAATTGAGATACATATAACATACTTTATCTTCTTTATTCTATTTCTTATCAGAATTCCAAACTTAAACTTTCATACTCTATCAATCATTTTCTTATCCTTTTACAAACAATTCCTTATCAGGAGTAAATAGCATGACAACTTTCACTATAACGATTCCTTATCGGGAATCTGATCACACGATACGATTCCTTACCAGGAATCCAATAACAAGATATGATTCCTTATCGGGAATCCAACATTAACGTACCTTACCATGATATGCTTCCTTATCAGGAAACCAATATCGATAATCATATTCAAATACTGAATAAACATTCATTACTTACCTGATATGATTCCTTATCGGGAATCCAATATCGAAACAACTTACCACGATACGATTCCTTATCAAGAATCCAATATCGAAACAACTTACCACGATACGATTCCTTATCAAGAATCCAATATCGAAACTTACCATGATATGATTCCTTATCGAGAATCCAATATCCACATTCAAACACTGAATTAACATTCGTTTCCATAATTCGATATAACTTTCTTCTCAATCGGGGGAAAGAGAACGCGGCGGAGGAGACAAAGCTTACACTTCGACAGTGGGGGTCGTCACCCAACCATTCGCTTTACTTTTCGCCAATAACCGCGACTAGTCCGGATTACATTTTTCCGCTGATTCAATCAGCCATCCACATGTTTCACATTACCTGATATATCACCCGATTATCGCCCCAACGTAGCAATGGGCATGTTTCCCGTGTGGCCCCCCAAGGTTCACAATCCACGGGTACTCGTTCATGTCACCTCATCCGTCGACTCGCACGAGGCTACTTTCCCCTTTAGATCACTTTCCATTATCGTTCACATTTCAATCAGATCATTCTTGGATCTCATCCAATAGTTTAATAATTCTTAACAACAAACCTTTGGAACACTTCACTCAAAGCCAATACATATATAAAGCAATATTGACATGTTCATATAACATTCGATTCAACATATGTTTAGCATTACTCCAACCTCAAATCAGATTAACCATAAAACTATGATCCACGTAACTAATGAATAGTCATATCTGACAAATAGCAACCATGATGACAAGAGATCTCTCAGCTGGAATAAACTAACGAGAGTTATTGTACCAATTACACATAATGCATACTCTTACATATAAATAGTTATACTCTTTTGCATCTCATGATTATTAATCTAGATTCCTCTCAACAACAATACTAATTGTGATTATGAAACAACT
The DNA here is from genome assembly GCA_947648045.1 of Beta corolliflora. Taxonomy (NCBI): domain Eukaryota; kingdom Viridiplantae; phylum Streptophyta; class Magnoliopsida; order Caryophyllales; family Amaranthaceae; genus Beta; species Beta corolliflora. The sequence goes on from CANSZD010001403.1 coordinate 46,674, forward strand.
ACAAAACTCATAATAGGTCTCTCGACTAGAATTAACTAGCGAGAGTTAACTCAAACTCTACACTCAAAGTTCATTAAATGAAGATTAATTTTGAGACAACTAAATATGGTTCAGGTTATACCATTAGGTGAATTCCAATTCCAATAATTATTTAGACTATCTCCAATGATTTCCTTATTATTAATAATGATAATTTAATTCTTTTCAAAACTACTTTCGACACCAAACAACTCACATTCTTCGTTTAAAAGTCAAGCAAACTGAATCTCTTACAAATTAACTTTGATTAACTTAATCTCTTATTCATTTGGTAGAGAAGTGGATAATATCTTACTTTCTAACCAACAACGAAATAGTACAATGAACTACTAGCTTTATTTCGTAAGTATTACTAAAAGAAATAAACATCTTAATTTCCTTCTAGTAAACTCTAAATAGTGTTCTAACTTTATTATATTAATCCGTTCATAGGGTATTCCTTCTTCTAATTAACTCAAATATATTCCCAAATAAACCTCGCTAATGAACTTTATCGCCTATTAACCGCTTCTAATAATCTCAACTTACAATAATATTTACCTCATCCTTCTCCTAACTTCACAGATGTAAACTAACGTAAACAAATTCAATCTTAGAGTTTAGCTAGATAGTCCCTGACTAATTAGCTCATACATTTATAACTTCTTAATTACAATACGCTTAGCTTATAAATTAACAAAGAACTTAACAAAGAACTGGAACTACTACTATACTTCATAATATGAATACTATACAAGGGTTAACATCTTTCACCTCAATGATATCAAGTAATATTAATGATCATTTCTCAATAAACATCTTACCAAATAAACTAATCCAAGTAATATCAATAATCATTTCTCATATTCTTAACATAAACCATTGTATTGATCTAAATAACAATCTCCAATCCAAGAAATAATTCAAATGGATTACTTACTATTCAAAATAGCTAGATTAAGGCTTCCATTAATCAAACTAAACTAACACATTTTATTAAACTAATTACAGAACTTATATTCACAAATCTTTTTCAAAACTAACAACACTCCAACTTAATTTATCACTTGATTTAAGAAGCCATTCCAATTTAAGTTTACCCACAATGATTAACAATTCACTAATACAACAATTATGCAATCACCTAACACAAACACAAATCAACTGGAAATAGCAATTCACACCCAACAATAATCAAGCATCATTAACTATAATCACCATTATCAGCACACAAATCATCATTCAAAACTGGAAACAAGAAGAAAAGAACAAAGAAACAAAGGGGGAGTTAGTACCAACATCAACACGAGGAGGAATGAGAAGACAAGAGCACCGCAAGACCGGCGCACGGCGGTGGCAGGAGTGGTGCACGAAAAGCACCGACAGCAGCGGTGCACAACAGCACCGACAACAACAGGAACAACAACAGCAACGGCAGGACGTCAGCGAGAGTATTGACAGCACTCTCGCGCAACAGCAACACAGCACCGAGGAGAGAGAAAAAGCGAACAACTGCAGCACCGGCAATGGCGACGAAGCTCCGGCAACAAAAGGGAAACACCGTGGAGGCGAGGGGATGTGCGAAGAGGGTGAGATGCAGGGGGAGTTCCACGGGAGGAGAGAGATAGATGGGTTTGGGGATTTTCCTTTTGGGGTTTGAGAAGTGACGAGAGATTGAGCTGGGTTTTGGGGTCTTATCTCCCAAACCGACAAGGGAACAAAATGAAACGGGAAACCGACCCAACTTAATAAAACGCAATAATTCAATTTCTTATTTTGAGTAAATACTACTTAACAAATTTTATATAATTGAATCCCAAAATGTAAAATAGTAATAATAACAACTTCTTAGAATTAAATACATAAATATATTACAAACACGACAAATAAAAATAGTCTCCAACCCAAATAAATATGAATATCAAAAATATAATTAACTTAATAAATATATATATAATTAGCATTTAATAAACGCTCTTAAAAATAGGGCTATTACATACTACCACCCTAATCAAAAGTTTCGTCCTCGAAACTTGCAAACATTTATTTAAATAAAACCAAAATCTCAAGCTCGCAGGACATTAGTCGTCCAACCTCCATTCTACCATCATCTTTTGTATCTCTACTTCAACTTGACTCGCGAAATCAAGGAGCAAAGAAAACAAAAGGGGCAAACTTGTTGGCATTGGATTCCAATCATCTCATTTGCGAGAGATCTAGTTTAAAATTCATTTAATTCAAAGAAAACATATAAGTTTCCTTGAAATACACTCTTTTAAGTAAATAAAATCATATACTATACAAGATACCACAAATAATACAATACATATTATTAATACACGTACGAGGTATATACTTTCATGTAAATGGATTCAGATAGCACACGCAAAAGCGCAAACACTCGTACGGCTTGATTCATTTATACCTAATACTTTAGTCAAACGATTAAACCTATTTTCAACCCCCTACACTATGATATGGAGATCATAGTGTATCCAAAAATAATCAAGCTCTGATACCACTTGTAACAGCCCGGATTTTCCCGACCAGCTTACAAAGGATTAAGCACAGCGAAAGGGACTCTAGTCGAGCTAACCCGAACTATTACCATCACACTCACAGAACTACATCGGAGAGTGTGGAACTAAATTCCCAACTCTATTCAAAATTAATTAACTATTACAACAAGCTTTGATTCTCTGACTCTAATCTAAAAAATCTCTCTAGAAAATCCGACAGAGTTTCCTTTGAAAATAGGACAATCCTAAATCGGGAAATAATTTCAATGGATTACTTACTATTCAAAATAGCTAGATTAAGGCTTCCATTAATCAACTAAACTAACACATTTTATTAAACTAATTACATAACTTATATTCACAAATCTTTTCCAAAACTAACAACACTGCAACTTAATTTATCACTTGATTTAAGAAGCCATTCCAATTTAAGTTTACCCACAATGATTAACAATTCAACAATACAACAATTATGCAATCACCCAACACAAACACAAATCAACTGGAAATAGCAATTCACACCCAATAATAATCAAGCATCATTAACTATAATCACCATTATCAGCACACAAATCATCATTCAAAACTGGAAACAAGAAGAAAAGAACAAATAAACAAAGGGGGGGGTTAGTACCAACATCAACACGAGGAGGAATGAGAACACAAAAGCACCGCAAGACCGGTGCATGACGGTGGCAAGGGTGGCGCACTAAAAGCACCGACAGCAGCGATGCACAACAGCACCAACAACAACAGGAACAACGACAGCAACGGTAGGACGTCAGCAAGAGTATTGACAGCACTCTCGCGCAACAAGCAACACAAGCACCGAGGAGAGAGAAAACGCGAACAACTGCAGCGCCGGCAATGGCGACGAAGCTCCGGCAACAAAATGGAAACGCCGGTGGAGGCGAGGGGATGTGCGAATTAAGAGGGTGAGATGCAGGGGGAGTTCCACGGGAGGAGAGAGATAGATGGGTTTGGGGATTTTCCTTTTGGGGTTTGAGAAGTGACGAGAGATTGAGCTGGGTTTTGGGGTCTTATCTCCCAAACCGACAAGGGAACAAAATTAAACGGGAAACCGACCCAACTTAATAAAACGCAATAATTCAATTTCTTATTTTGAGTAAATACTACTTAACAAATTTTATATAATTGAAACCCAAAATGTAAAATAGTAATAATAGCAACTTCTTAGAATTAAATACATAAATATATTACAAACACGACAAATAAAAATAGTCTCCAACCCAAATAAAATATGAATATCAAAAACATAATTAACTTAATAAATATAATTAGCATTTAATAAACGCTCTTAAAAATAGGGCTATTACAGCATGTCTTATTGTTTGCTATATTTGCTACATATGCTACTATTTGCCTATTGGTTTAACTACTTATTTATCCACATCTATTTGTACGAGGACATTTTGTGTTCCATTTTCCATCTTGACTGCCAAATTTTGCTTATTAAAACAATCAGCTGCCAGATAATAAATTGCCTTCTGGAATGTTTCCAACACGTTTGAATTCTTGTGGCAAAATTTTGTCTTTTTTGTTCACACTTTACCAATGAAACAGACTAACTTATACTAAACACCATAGTTTATACCTTAGAGCAATGTGTTACATTGTTTGTTAACACTAATTATCAGATTAAACCACATAAATTTTCTATATCCCACCATCCTAGAAATAATTGGCAAAAAGAGAAACAATAGTCCTTCCCCTGTTAATACTGTCTTAACATGCTACGATATAATTTGACTTGGAGCATACCACATACTAATTAGGTGTAGGTTAAATTACTCCCCTAACCACCATTAAAAATAATTATTAAATTCACCATGCATGTATATGCATTCGATTACTCGCCTTATATAACAAAATCCATACTTAGTTAATCATGCGCACTAACTATGCCCCATTTCCCTAGAACTACCCGCTAAATTGAGTAATTACCATTTTTACAGTAAAGTATCCAACATAATAGATATCATAGCTAATTTGTGTCCCTAACACAATAGAAAATCTCCATTGTTCACCCCTATATTTGTATCTACCTTCCATCTAGCCATACATTCATGCTTGGTTGTTTTTATATGCAAAGAGATGAAACCCGAAAAGGTAGAGAAGACTTACCTTGATAAACTAACGCCCATTACCAAAGCATACAAAGTGAGGGTCAGAGTTAAAGAAATGTCCAGGGTGTTGATCTCACCTAACAAAAAAGCCAGATACCAGCAGCTTGTCCTAGAAGATGAAAAGGTATACTTAATGGATAGCTGACGTATAACTTGTGTAAATACTTGTTTGAATAACTATGATACATTAAGTTGAACCATTGTACATGAAATATTTGCAACTTACATCACTCATGGTATGCATGCAAGCCTGAACTTAGGAAAGCCATTAGTACCTACACTAACTATATTGGTATGTACGTATGCTATGTATCTTTAAAATCTAATAGTAGCTTACATTTCCCTCTGTGTACCAATCTACATGGCAGGGAAACAAGATGCGGGGTGCTTTATTTGAAAACCAAATAGATGAGTTTTCAAATGTCCTTAAACATGAACACGAGTATGAAATTGTAAACGCTCCACTCAAGCCTGTTCAAGCCCCATATACTAAGAGGGATAATGATTGTCAGATGAATTTTGGTGGACAGACAATTATACAACCAGTTGATCTTGAAGCCAAAGAAGTTCTCCCAAGTTATAGATCCATTGCTGCTGTGCCACACACCACTGATGATACTGACCGTTTTGGTATGTACACTTCCTCAAACGTAATAGCTTACCAAATACGTTTTCTGCCATTACTTACCAGTCTTGTATGCAAACCCAGATGTGTTAGGAATTATCCTCTTTGTTGAAAAACCAAGGATTATAACAACATCTTACGGGGTCAACCACACAGTTCGCGAGCTCGTAATCACTGATCATAGGTTGTTACCTTCCTTATGCACTTAATATCTGTTGTGGGTGTGCATTTTCATTTAGAATTTAGATTTATGTCTACTAATATTCCAGTCACACCCTATTTCAGCCTTGAATAACCCATGACTATCTTCGCCTGGGATGATTTAGCCCTTGAAGATTCTAGCACTATCAACTACAGAGGTGATTCATACATTGTCATGGGTTTCACGGCTTCGAAGGCAACAACCCACAAAGGTATTGTCATTGTCATGGCATGTATTATCATTAATACGTGTACGCTTGCTCACCACCCTGTTTGCATTGTTCAGGTTTTTCTTTGTCAACGAGCATGTCAACACGGTTCATTAAAAATCCAAGTGATGAAAAAGGCCAAGTGCGCTCCGCACATGGTACTTATTTACCCTCAATTTCCTTCCCACTGCCAGCCAATCCATTGATTTGTGCTTGTTTCCACTTTCACAGGGCTGCAGACAACAATACTATACTATCAGCCCGCGTGCAAGGGTTACATCTGCTAGGAATCCAACTGGGGAAAGAGTCATACTAACAATTGGAGAAGTGAAACTGAAATAGGTCAATAGTGACATGCTCACTATATAACACTCCATGTTAGTCTGGACATGTTTGAAACATTTGCAAACTGATAAATCCTTATAGTTTAGGAGTCCACCATGGATAAGTAAAGGTCAACCTCAATTATACACACTTTCCCATTAATCTAACAATACACATTATACGCAGGCCACTACCACACTCCAGGAAGAAAGGTATTGGTTACGTGTGCACGTGCCTGAACCTGGACAATCCAAGATTGTTGTGTATGTTGGCTGCAATAAGTGTGGAAAACGCACTGAGTACCCTGTTGGAGAATCATTCTCATGCCAATTCTGCCCCAGAGATGATTGCATAGCTACTCAAAGGTAATTATAACCCTCCTTTCAACACCATTATCTAGCTACCAAATAATTATCTAACTTCTAATGATGTGGAAACAGAATTACATTCAAGTTCGATGCAGCTAATGATACTGGTACAATGACATTCACTTTATTCAGCGAGGAATGTGCAACGCTATTCAATCTCCCAATTGAAGATATATATACAATGGTGAAGGATGTGAGTTTTTGCTAACATATCTATTACTCACTTTGGCGTAGACAAGAAATCGATTCATTTTCCTCCTTCTGTTTGCTTGTTTAGGTACCATTGACTATTAATATACAAACAGGCAGTTATTGAAATAAACCTACGTAACTAACAGGCCCACATTATTTACTACTCCCTCCGGCTCCTAAAGATCCTCCCTCTTTCCGTTTAAGTGCGTTTCCAAAAGATCCTCCCTCTTTTACTTTATTCCTTATTTGACAAAAAAATTTTCCCTTTTTACCATCTCATGTCCCTATCATATGATCCACCATTACACTATTAAATCAATTTTACTCCCTTTCTCTCTCCTACTTTACCCCTTTTTATTTGTATATTTTCCTTAACCCCTTTTCTCTCTCCTACTTTACCCACCCCAACCCCACACAAATTGATCCTCCTTGGTATCTGTAGTAAAAGTAACAAGGAGGATCTTTCGGAACCGGAGGGAGTACCTAATAACCTGTAATTCGGATGTGCATTTCATATTAGTGTTTGGCATATTTACTGCACACAGCTACACTATGACAATGTCCACTGTCATTCACGTACTTTATTTCCTTCGTGCTTAGCCAACTCCAGTTCATCTACAACAAGTTAACCACCGGAACACTTTAATTTCTTCAGATTTAACGTGCTTTACGAACTTAATTAGCTCCGCTTTAAAACAAAAGAGACTTGCATTATCAATATCATCTTAACTTCCCGCTTTCACCTTGGATTGTTACTTGTTTATTAGGCCTATTCCTTCTTTGTTCTTGCCTGCGAGAGTTCTTACACATTTATTAACACACCTGCATCTTTGTAGGGCACTCTGGATTTTGACACCATTGTAGAAACGATTAAATCAACGTACTTTTACCTGTAAATTGGACCTGTTGCCACCCTATCAAGGAACCACTGTCTCAGTTGTGTTCCAAAGGACCTTTCATGGGAATAATTGATATACCCCCGCCTCGTGCACATGGGGGTTTCTATTCGGAACACATACCCTTTGTGCCTATAAGGCTTGTGTTCCTAGAGGACACCCCGCTTTTGTTGTTGTTTCGTAGTTCGACATCCTTATCAAGCATTTAAGTTTTTGTAACAACCAACACTTTGGTTGCCTGTCTTGCTCTACACTGCTACTATCTATGCAAAGTGTAATACTATCTATGGTTGACTTTTTTTTTTGCCCACCTAGCATAGGCCATGTAGTATGGCCATGCAAACAATTGCTAATTACCACTATGTATTTGCATTTTTATAATATCAACTACTACCATCTTCGACTTACTATGTTATTCATAATATCTCGAAGTCCTAGGCGTATACTTCTATATGTTCTCTGCCTCCTTGTAAACATATATCAATTGTTACAACAATGAACAAACTAACACTACAAGATTAACCATTATAATGCTTTTAACTGCTATATTCTATATTACAGTTTCAAAATACTGAATATACAACAAATTAAAACAAAAGGCTAGATCTAATGTCCCATCACAAATTACACTAACCAAAACTTCGCTGCTTATCTCCTCTAAACAGTAATGGTAAACATACTTACATGCAAATATCGGTAGCTACAATATAGTAACTAAATTAAACATGTATGCATTATAATGCTTCTCCACCGATTAAAGCGTGTATGTAACCAAAGAAGGAAGAAAATATACAATCCTTTAACTGATTCAATGGCAACAATACCATTACATTCATATTGAACAGCCAACGATTAAACATATATATATATATATTTCAGACGCAATAATGCCAAGTTTTAACACTTACATTAAGCCCTAATGCATCGATTACTAAAGGAATGGATTCACACATATACAAAAGTATTCGCATTCCATTTATAACTGATGCCCTATGTTAGTAACATACATATCATAAGGACTAACAAAAAAACAAGGAAACAAAGCCCTTGTCACAGACAAAATCCCAGCTGCAACCATTACATTACCCACACAAAAAGGAACCAAAAAACTATCCATTTCAGCTTAGCTTGCAGCAGGGGAGATTTGGTTTGCAGCCCTCACGGCTCATATTCGTCATCCGAATCCTCCAGAATCCAATTGAGGTACCTCGCATCATTATGAATGATGTCCCAGCATATCCATGACTCGTAGCGGTTTTCCCACGCAAGCACTCTTTCTCGGAATCCACCACTTCCAAGTGCCACATTTCCTTCCACCTCTTGCAAACTAGCGAAAAGCCGCGCCTTGTCCTTCCTTGAAAGTTGTGGAAACACGTGCATACACATTATGTGCTCGTTAAAGAGCACAGCTTTAGCGGATTCTGACATCACCATGTTAACTCTGCAACAACAATTTCACATTTATGAAAAAGTTCCACTAGATACCAGACCTTAAACTACCCAACAACACCCCTCTCCTCCCTCCCCTGTTATATTACGCTAGATCAGGACATGAGAACTCAAAATTATAACAACAAACCCATATTTTGGCACATTTCCATGATATATGTGACCATGAACACCCCCCCACCTCTCCCCTGTTATACCTAGATTCATCAGAGCATGATAACCCCATAAAGTATGTTATTTTCAACAGAATTTCGTTAAACTAAAGCATGTCATTAACATCACAACACCATGGTAAGCCACATTCCAAGCATATTAACATTATTAGAAGCTATAATTATGATATAAACGTTCTGTTTTAAAAAGAAAACCCTAATTACTATCTTCCTACAAAATTGTGGATCAAGATACATACGATGAAGAACTTACTTGCCTCGAAGATTTAGACTTTTTTCCCCAAAGAAAACTCCCACACAAATCGCCTTCTTCACTCGACACCGGAACTCCTTCCTCGACAGAATGGAAGCCGAATAAGTAAAGTGCACTCGTTCGGGCCATGGATGCAATGAAGAGTTAACTTCCTCTGGCGCCAATTTAATGCGTAGTTGTATACAGCACACGCTTCGTCAAACGTTGCGTTTTTTGGCTATTACATATAAGTCAATTCATACCTTTTGGGCTTTGCCGATATAGCAAATCTATTTGGGCCCCACGCTTAACTTCCACTCTGAATAGTACCGGTTTCTTTTTGCTACTAATGGGTTTTGTCCCCAATAAGATTCAGACTTCACAAAATGTCCTTTTTCCCCTTTTAAAATTAGTTATTTATTATATGCTTTAATAATATCTTTTATGGAGTATTTGCAAATAGATTGACCATGTAATGGGTCCTTTTCCTGACCTAATTTCTAGAACTCTACTGTTCCTAAACTATAGGCAAAATGGACCATCTAACCTTCATCCAATCTCATACTTCTATTTCTTTGTAAAGTGTAAAGTTTAATATTTGCCAAACACGTATGAGAAGCGTTGTCTCATAGTGGATAATTGATGCATACGTAAATACAATTAATAAATCACAACAATCATTTGTAGTTGCAGTCGCAATACTAACCCATGGACATAAAGTCGATGAGCAATACAAATAATAACCCAGTTACAATCGTACCTTTTCATTAATCATGTTTAGTATACTTATGTTGTACAATCAGGTTGTGCTTGTTATCTAATCATATATATATGGGTCATATTACAAATTCATCTTGATTTATACTACACCATCTTACACGCAATTATCTTAATTATAGTAGATTGGGATATCGCGCGCAAGTGAGTTACTTGTAGTTGGATAACTCCTGACAATTGGGCTCAATTTACTAAATAGTACTAGGATTTTGTTGTGGGCTTATATGGCCTTACTTATGTATTCAAGTTTATCGGAGTTTTTACGTTGTTTTAGACGCTTTTGGATGGAAGCTTTGGTCGTAGTCATGGGCATTAGCGCACTTTTAGGCTTTAGCGGAAGTTTAAGGTTGAAGTTGTAAGAGAGTATTAAGAAGCGAAGTTTTGGGCCTTTGGAGTCGTCGTGTTGGTGTTGGGTGTGAGTGTTTGGACTTGTTGGGAGCTTTGGGCTATAGTCACTTTGGGTATCAACGGCATCAACGCAAAGCAGCCGCATCAACATCATTGGATAGCATCGACATCATCATCATTCTCGCCAGAAAGCAAGCAAGCAAGTTCAAGGCAAGCCTGTGTCGCACCTCGCGAACGCATCGCACCTCGCGACCCGGGCTTTTTTGTGGTTCGTTCGTATCAGTCGCAATACGTGGTGCGACGACTGCCGCACCTCGCGACCCCTGACGCTGGGCAATGTCGGCTAAGTTGTCGACTTAGACAACTCGTAACTTTTTTCCCTCTTTCTTTATGTTTTCTTAGGGGAGTATAAATAGGCTAATTTTGTGAACCCTAGGTGTGGGCGACTCTTAGAAAGAACTCCCTTTTAGTTTTAGTTTCTAGTTTTTCATCTTACACTTAACTCTATGTATTTCTCATTAGTATTTTGGACAAGAAGCATGGAACTTATAGCTTAAACTCTCTTGGGAATGGTTGCTGGAAGCTTTTGACGGTTTATTGTAAGATTTACTCATTCTCTTACTCTCTATCTTGGTTATTGTCTAGCTTTCAATATAAATGTTTATGGTCATGACTTGGATTAGATAGGAGTACTACAAGTTGATGTTTGTTGTTGATTTCATGCTAGGTTTTGGATATAATCTGATGTTATATGCTTAACCATGTTGTAGTAAGCTAGGTTCTCTTGATTTATGTTGATCATTGTTGATTGGATCTAGTTAAGCTAGGCAAGTTGTTGAATGTTTAGCGCTTGTTTAAATATTGGCAATATTATCGGTTCTCTATTCTTAATGCGATTCTTAGTTTGAATCTCGACGCTAGGAGAGGTTGATTGAGAATCAGGATTTTGTAATGCGCAAATCGTAGTTACTTAACTAAAACTTAGGGGAACGGAGGACTCGATCCTTGGCGTCGTTGCCGGGGAAACGGTGTTAGTTGATTATATTTAGTGTATGTCTTTTGATTGTATTGCTTGCATTGTGGTTTATGGTTGTTACTCGTGCTACTAACCAAGAGCCTTTGCAGTGCGATCGAGACCTATAACTAACTCTTTTCAGGTTGAGAAGAGAATTGCGTGAAGGCTTTAGAGAGCTCCCTTTTTCGCTTGAATTCGAAGAAGAAATACCTCCCAGGGTCGAGCACCGCACTTTAAAGGAGCTCACTGCTCCTAACCTTGACCAGCAGCCTTTGTGTATCACATTTCCGGAACCGGAGGTGGGGGGCACATTTGAGCTAAAGTCGGGGTTGATACATTTGCTTCCCTCATTCCATGGGCTAAATGGTGAAGATCCAAATAAACATTTGTCAGAGTTTCATGTGGTATGCAGAAGCATGAAACCAAGTGGAGTTTCGGAAGATAGAATCAAGCTTAAAGCCTTCCCCTTTTCACTAAAAGATGCAGCAAAGGACTAGATGTACTACCTTCCCGCCTAGCAAAGATCACCACTTGGGCACAATTGAAAAAGAGCTTTCTCGAGAAATACTACCCCACTTCTAAATCATCTACATTGAAGAAGGAGATAAGTAACATTGAGCAACGGGGTGATGAGTCTTTTTATGAGTACTGGGAGAGGTTTAAGAAGTTATGTGCTAGCTGTCCATACCACGGTTATTCAGAGGAAGATTTGGTGTTGTACTTCTATAATGGCTTGTGTGATGAGGATTCTAGGATGGTAAACGCAGCAAGTGGTGGCTCCATTGTGAATAAAACCGCACTCGCTGCTAAGGAACAGTTAAGTGAGCTTGCTGAGGGCTCGAGACAGTTTAGTAGAACATTTGAAAGTCGACGTGTGGTTGCCGAGGGTTCTAGTTCTTCTAAGTTGGAAGATCAAGTGCAAGCTCTCACATCCATGATGCGAGAATTCATAGTGAAAGAGAAAACTCACCAAGTGAAGGCATGTGGAATTTGTTCTTCAAATCATCCAACTGATTTTTGCCCTCATCTACAAGAACAACCGAGTAAAGAGGTTAAGGTGGCCGGTTTCCAGGTCCAGGGTTTCCAAAAAAGATATGATCCATATTCGAGCACTTACAATCCAGGATGGCGGGAACATCCTAATTTGAGGTACGGGAACACATCGGGGAACCAAGCGGCCACCACAACGAAGATAACCGCCCACCACCTCCTTATTCGAGGCCACCGGAGCAAGGAGCTCCACATTTCCCGCCGCAAGGCCAATCACGAGGATCGAGTACCAAGCATGTCTACGAGAGGATATGATTAATGCTTTAACTAAAAATGTTACTAACATGCAGGGGAAATATGGTTCGGTTCGGGAGGAGACCCGTTCGAGAATAAAATGAGTCGGGTCTCGGGTGCGGTGAGCCGACTAGAGGCTCGTGATTCGGGTAAGCTACCGTCTCAAACATAGCTTAATCCGAGACAAAATGCAAGTGCCATAACACTAAGAAGTGGAAGAGAACTAAAGAGCAATGATAAAGCGGCCACTAAAGACAAAGAGGTAGAGGAAGAGGTCGTTGTTTATGAACCGGTGCCTGATGCCGAGCCAATGCCATCTACATCAGGTGAGCAATTCAAGCAACCACCACCTCCACCACCTTATGAACCGGTTCCACCATTTCCAGAGGTACTAAAAGACACTCGAAGAAAGGAGTGCGACAAGGACATTCACGAAACTTTTCGTAAATGTGAGGTAAACATTCCTCTTTTAGATGCTTTAAAGCAGATTCCTAGGTATGCAAAATTTCTTAAAGAAATGTGCACTACCAAAAGAAAACAAAGATTAAGGGAAGCACATAAAGTTAAGGTTAGTGAACATGTGTCTGCGATGTTTCAAAAGAAACTTCCTCCAAAATGTAGTGATCCAGGCATGTTCGCTATACCTTATGTGATTGGGAACACCACGTTTCGAAAGGCTATTCTAGACTTAGGGGCTTCTATAAATGTAATTCCATATTCTTTGTATGAGTCCTTAAAGTTAGGTGCTTTACACGAAACAGGTTTTGTGATTCAGTTAGCTGACCGTTCTAATGCTTATCCTAAGGGAATAGTTGAAGACGTGTTAGTTAAGGTTGATAAGTTGATTTTTCCTGCCGATTTTTATGTCCTAGATATGGAACACGACAAACATGCAACCCCTATTTTATTAGGGCGACCATTCTTGAAAACCGCTAGGACTAAAATTGATGTGCATAGTGGGTCTCTTACGATGGAGTTTGATGGAGTTTGATGGAGATACAGTAGAATTCAACATTTATGATTCCATGAAATTCCCTGTTGATGACCATTATTGTTATTCGATTGATGTGATTGATTCTGTAGTGCAGGATGTTTTCAATATTGATGGTAAAGACAATCTACAGGTTGCCCTTGAGCATAGCTTGGGGGTGATGAAATTGAATATGTTTTGAGTGTTGATTTGCAGGAAATGGTGCATGTTTTGGAAGATCAAGACAAGCTTTCGACGGTCCCTTTTTCATTTTGGACCCGTCCCACTAACCATTCCTAGAGAGAAATTGTTACAATATGTTTTGCAGGCCCCAAAAGTGGAATTGAAGCCACTTCCCGATAATTTGAAGTATGTGTTCCTTGGAGAAGGAGAAACATTACCAGTGATCATCTCAAGTCAGCTCTCACCAAGGAGCAAGAAGGAAGACTTATTGAAGTTCTTAAGGAGCATAGAGAAGCAATTGGATGGACGATTGCCGACATCAAAGGCATAAGTCCATCCACATGCATGCATCGGATCTTGGTTGAAGATGACGCGAAACCAGTGAGGCAACCACGACGCTAGTTAAACCCACCTATGATGGAGGTAGTGAAAGCAGAAATTCTAAAATTACTCCAAGCAGGTATGATTTACCCTATCTCTGATAGCAAATGGGTTAGTCCTACCCAAGTTGTGCCTAAGAAAACGGGTGTAACTGTTGTGGAGAACAAAAATGGTGAGTTGATTCCTACACGTATCCAAAATGGATGGCGTGTTTGCATTGATTATCGTAAATTGAATGCTGTGACTAGGAAAGACCATTTTCCTTTGCCAATTATTGATCAGATGCTTGAAAGACTTGCTAGTCATGCTTTATATTGCTTCTTAGATGGTTATTCAGGGTACTTTCAGGTGGCTATCGCACCAGAGGATCAAGAGAAAACCACATTTACGTGTCCCTTTGGCACGTTTGCATATAGGCGCATGCCTTTTGGGTTATGCAATGCCCCCGTCACTTTTCAGAGATGTATGATGAGTGTATTCTCTGAATATGTCGAGAGATTTGTTGAAGTTTTTATGGATGATTTCACTATACATGGAGATTCTTTTGACAAATTGTTTGCAACACTTAGTTTTTGTGCTTAAAAGATGTATAGATTCGAACCTTGTGTTGAATTCCGAGAAGTGCCATTTTATGGTGCGACAAGGGATTGTTTTAGGCCATGTGGTTTCCGAAAAAGGACTCGAGGTAGATAAAGCTAAGGTGGATACTATTCAACCTTTGCCTTATCCTACTAATGTTCGAGAAATACGTTCTTTTCTTGGCCATGCAGGTTTTTATCGCAGGTTCATCAAGGACTTTTCGAAGATTTCACCTCCTTTATGTAAGTTGTTGCAAAAGGATGTGGATTTTTCTTTTGATGAACATTGCAAGAGTGCCTTTGATACCCTAAAAGAAAGACTCGTCTCGGCTCCAATTATACAACCACCTGATTGGTCTCTTCCCTTTGATATCATGTGCGATGCAAGTGATTACGCCGTCGGAGCGGTGTTAGGACAAAGGGTGGGGAGAGCAACTCATGCTATCTATTATGCTTCCATGACGCTAAATGAGGCTCAGCGTAACTATTCTACTACTGAAAAAGAATTGTTAGCTATAGTATTTTCTTTGGAAAAATTTAGATCTTATTTGCTTGGAACAAAAGTTATTGTATATACCGACCATGCAGCTCTTCGTCATTTAATGACGAAAAAAGAAGCCAAGCCAAGATTGATCAGGTGGATTCTACATTTGAGCGAGTTTGATTTGGAGGTGAAAGACAAAAAGGGGACCGAGAATTTAGTGGCGGATCATTTGAATAGATTGGTGTCTTCCTATGATTTAGAGAAGAATGTTGAAAAACCGTGGAAAGAACCAATTCGATAAGAATTCCCGGATGAACATTTGTTCGCCCTTAAGGAGTTTAGTCCATGGTATGCTAATATTGTGAATTTCCTTGTTTCTAACAAATTTTCTCCTCATTTTTTAAAAGCACAAAGAGATAAGTTACGAAGTGATGCAAAGCATTATGTATGGGACGATCCATATTTGTGGAAACATTGTGCGGATCAAGTGATTAGAAGGTGCATTCCCGATAATGAGGTAATATCGATTCGCACCTTTTGTCATTCTCATGCATGTGGGGGTCATTTTGGAGCAAGGAGAACTGCTCGAAAGATATTGGATTGTGGTTTTTATTGGCCTAGTTTGAATAGAGATGCATTCCATTTTTGTAAGTCATGCGATAATTGTCAAAGAGTCGGGAATATTTCCCAAAGGAATGAAATGCCACAAAACTCGATCTTGTATTGTGAAATATTCGATGTTTGGGGCATTGATTTTATGGGGCCATTTCCTAACTCTTTTGGTTTCACTTACATTTTACTAGCTGTGGATTATGTTTCGAAGTGGGTGAGCTAAACCCACTAGGACTGACGACGTTAAAGTGGTTGCAGATTTTGTGAAGTCTAACATCTTTTGCAGGTTCGGGATCCCAAGCGCTTTGATTAGTGATAAAGGGACGCACTTTTGCAACCGTACCATAGGAGCATTGCTGAAAAAGTATCATGTTACTCACAAGACCTCCACCGCATATCATCCACAAATTAATGGTCAAGTGGAGGTGTCCAACCGTGAAATTAAATCTATCCTCGAAAAAACAGTGAATCCGAGTAGGAAGGATTGGAGCTTACGGTTGGAGGATGCCTTGTGGGCGTATAGAACGGCGTATTAAATGCCTATCGGTATGTCTCCATATCGATTGGTGTTTGGGAAGCCGTGTCATCTTTTAGTTGAGCTCGAGCATAAAGCCTACTAGGCAGTGAAAAGCTTCAACATGGCTATTGATGAAGCCGGTTTGCACCGAAAGCTACAACTCCAAGAATTGGAAGAGATCCGGAATGAGTCCTACGAGAATGCAACGATTTATAATGCTAAGACTAAGGCGTGGCACGATAAGCTGATTATTCGGAAAGAACTTAAGGTTGGTCAAAAAGTTCTCCTATTTCAGTCCCGCCTTCGCCTATTTCCAGGTAAACTCCGTTCTCGGTGGATTGGGCCATTCATTGTTGTGAGAGTATTCCCCCATGGTGCCGTGGAAATCATGAGCGAAGCTACTTCGAAGATTTTAAAGGTAAATGGGCAAAGACTTAAACCATACTTTGATGGATTCGAGCAAATTGGGGCCGACGATGTTCCTCTCGGTGACTCGGAGTATGATTAAGGTTCTTTAGAATGCTTCGTCGTGTCGACGACGTTAAATAAACGAACTTGGATGTATATATTTGTTTCAAATATTTTCTTTGCGTTTTTGTAGGATATTATGCTTGGTTGGTTGTGATTTTTGCAAGAAATCCGAGGAATTTGAAGAATGAGAAGTGTATGGTGTGTATGAGTGAGTAATTTGTGGGTTACAAAAAGTTTGAAAGAATGTAAGAAAGCCATGTCAAAAAGAAGAAAAAAAAAAGAAGAATAAGAGAGAGACTTTTTGAGCGAAGGAATTCAGCCCAGGTAGCACCCCGCGACTTGTACCGCGACGCGCGAAGCTGGTGTGTATTTGAAGAAAAATAAGCAGAGCCGAATCGCAGGGTGCGAACAGTACCGCACCTCGCGAAACCTGAGGATCGCACCTCGCTACCGTACTCGCAACTCGCGACCTGGGTAATTCCGGATTTTTGCTTTTGCCTTCAGCCCGATTTTCTATCTCTCTCATTCTATTCATTCGACTCTCACACTCTTCCATTCCCTCACAGCAGCACCTCTCTCTCTCTCATACTCTCCCACGCCCTAGAACCACCACCTTGACGCCACTCCACCGCCCAAAAACCGCCGCCCCAACCCTCCCTTAAACCACCCACCTTCATCTCCTTCTTTAATTCATCTCCTCACATTCAATTTTCAAAATTTGTTTTCAAAAAAATTAAACCCTAGAATTTAGGGGTTTTCTTTTGGTGAAGAATTTGGGGAAATTGGAAGATATAATTTGAAAATACAAGCAAAGGAAGGAGTTTAATCACCATAACAACAACTACATTACATTCTTAGAGCATTTGAAGGCTTCACTTGGTACACAATTTCCATCTCAAACAACACTTTGTTTTATTTGAGAAATTTTACTTCATTGTTCATTGTTAGTCTTGGTTTGTTGTTGGTTGTTATTGTTGTATGCTTAATTGGTGATTGTTGAGGGTTGTGAATTATTGTGTTGATTGGGAATTGGTGATTGTGTTGAGTATTGTTTCACTTGGGAATTGGTGGTTGTGTTGCATTGTGTGGAGGGAGTTGTTACTTAGAGATGGCCTCACAAAAGAGAAAGACCACTAGTGCTAGCTCAAGCCGTGCCCCTCGTGTTGATACCATGGGTTTGAACAACCTCACTTCCGACCATAAAAGAAAATGGCTCCGCCTCACTAAACCCGGAAGAACCATACAAGAAACCAAGTTTGTTTGTTTGGATACATTGGGAACCTTAGGGTTGCGTGCGCCTGTTGAGCAATTATTGGGTAAAGTCGGCTTATAAGGTTTCACTGAATTTCAAGCCCGCTCTTATGAACGCTACACTTTAGAATTCCTTTCCACATTAGAGAAGGGTAGTGATGAGGATGGAAAGTTCTTTACGTTTCACCTTAATGATAATGAACACACAATGCACTACAATGAAATTATGGAAGCTTTTGGGTGGACTTATGTGGAGGATAGGGATTTTGAAGCTCCGGGTGTGTTTAATGATTCTATGTTCTATGGTAACATCACCAATGGTTTGACATGGCACGGGAGGTGCAAGAATAGCTCGCTCCCTCATCCGGGTCTCCGTTTTTCCCACTGATTCCCTACCATGACTATCTTTTACCACGGTGAGCCTACGAACCTCCCCAAGGTTTGATTTAAAATGCTTGTGGGCCATGACACCTGAGGGATTTGGTTGCCCGGATTGGGTTGGGATATTTGTTAACAATTGTTTGGAAATTGCGAGAAAAGAGAGCGGCAAAATAAGTTTGGGTGGGATGGTTTCACTTTTGGCCAGTTACTTGGAGGAGGAGGTTCCGACAGACAATGAAGGAAAGCCGATTCTCCAAGCATTGGGTACTATTAAAGCTCGTTTTTCAAAAGCCTCCAATGTGTACAATAAGGATCAATTGAAGAAGGCATCAATGTTGTGGGTTTCCCCAAGAGGCAACCATTATGTATGGCTTTACGGGGCCAATAGTGTGAAATATATGGTTTTGCCTCTGCGTCAGAAAACAAACATCGCCGCTACTACATCTCATCGTCATCTCTATCTCCCTCCGGATGATACTTATCGAGACGCAGTTAAAGAAGAGTTTGCTAGGGCGCGTGCCCAGCCGCAACCTGAAGCCGAAACCCCCGAGCCCCCTTCAATATTTCACACCATGGTCGAGACAAGATTTGATGCTATTGAGGAGAGTCAAAATATGTTCGGGATACAACTAAATGATATGCAGCGGCAATTGGATGGGTTTGAGGACACAATGTACTCCATGTCTTCCATGGTTTCGGCCATGAATTCTTTCTTTGTGGCCTCTAACCCCGGTTACCCTGACCCCACTGCTGAAATTGAGATGCACCGCCGACGAAGGCAAGCGGAGCGTGACTCTAAGGGAGCGAGTGATCGCGATCATGGTGGGCCTTCTGGTTCCTACATGGTTAGTTTTATTTCCTTCTTGTCACATTGAGGACAATGTGTATTTTAAGTGTGGGGGGGGAGGAATGAAGTTCGGATTGTAAATATTTATGAGTCTGGATTGTAAATATGTATGTTTTATGTTTTATGTAATATTTTCATGAAAATGAAAAAAAAAAAAAAAAAAAAGAAGCAAGAAAAAAAAATGAATGAAAAAAAAATGAATGAAAAAAAAAAGAAAAAAAGAATGAAGATAAAATGAAACCCGCTAAGTTGAAAACCCGCAAGGGCGGGCGACTTATGCAAAATTTGGGGGCCTTGATAGGTTGAAAACCCGAAAGGGCAACCTATGCAAAACAAAAGGCTTAAAGAGCGGGTGAGTTGTGAGCTTTTAGAAAAAAAAAATGAGAGGCAAGGATAAAAACCCGAAAGGGCTCCTAAGCAAAATGAGAGAAAAAGAAAGGAGAGAAAATTTTTATTGCTCATTTGCGGAGTTTGGTGGCATATGGATGGAGGCATTTTTGGAGTTTTCCGGTAGGTTTTTGGAAATATGTAGATATCCTTGTTCATATGGTGATTTGTGAAGTTGTGCTTATTGTTTAAAGTTTGAATTCTTTTTTGCAATTTGGAATTTAAGCTTTACATTGATGGTTAGTTGATTATTTTGAAGAAAGCATGGAATTTATCCCTTTTTTGTCATCATTCCATGGCTTGCTTGGTATAAGTTGGTTGAAGTAGATTTTAGGTTACTTTTGTGGATTGAAGAAAGCATGGAGTTTATTCTTTTTTGTCAGCACTTCATGGTTTGCTTAGGGTAGGATAGTTGGATTGGTTGGAGGTTGTGGTTGGGTTGTCGTAGAGGTTTTGTTTTGTCACATCATACATTTCTGTGCGATCTCGAAGACTAAGTGTGGGGGAAGCCATTGTTCCTTACGCTTGGTTAAGAGTAATCTTTAGTAGGATGTGAATGTGATAATTGTAGACGTTGGATGGTTAAGGCGAAGTTTGGTGTTGATTTACTTGAGCATTGTTTTTTATTCTCATCATTAAGTTTACTCGAGGTCGAGTAAAGACTAAGTGTGGGGGTATTTGATGTGTTCAAGTTTATCGGAGTTTTTACGTTGTTTTAGACGCTTTTGGATGGAAGGTTTGGTCGTAGTCATCGGCATTAGCGCACTTTTAGGCTTTAGCGGAAGTTTAAGGTTGAAGTTGTAAGAGAGTGTAAAGAAGCAACGTTTTGGGCCTTTGGAGTCATCGTGTTGGTGTTGGGTGTGAGTGTTTGGAGTTGTTGGGAGCTTTGGGCTATAGTCACTTTGGGCATCAACAGCATCAACGCAAGCAGTGCATCAACATCATTGGATAGCATCGGCACCATCATCATTCTCGCCGGGCAAGCAAAGAAGCAAGTTCAAGGCAAGCCCAGTGTCGCACCTCGCGAACATGCACCGCACCTCGCGACTCCGGGCATTTTTGTGGTTCGTTCGTATCAGTCGCAAAATATGTGGTGCGACCTTGCTCGCACCTTGCGACATGGTTATGTCGCACCCCGCGACGACTGCCGTACCTCGCGACCCCTGACGCTGGGCAATGTCGGCTAAGTTGCCGACTTAGACAACTCGTAACTTTTTTCCCTTTTTCTTTATGTTTTCTTAGGGGAGTATAAATAGGCTAATTTTGTGAACCCTAGGTGTGGGCAACTCTTAGAAAGAACTCCCTTTTAGTTTTAGTTTCTAGTTTTTCATCTTGCACTTAACTCTATGTATTTCTCATTGGTATTTTGGACAAGAAGCATGGACCTTGTAGCTTAAACTCTCTTGGGAATGGTTGATGGAAGCTTTTGACGGTTTATTGTAAGATTTACTCATTCTCTTACTCTCTATCTTGGTTATTGTCTAGCTCTCAATATTAATGTTTATGGTCATGACTTGGATTAGCTAGGAGTACTACTAGTTGATGTTTGTTGTTGATTTAATGCTAGGTTTCGGATATAATCTGATGTTATATGCTTAACCATGTTGTAGTAAGCTAGGTTCTCTTGATTTATGTTGATCATTGTTGATTGGATCTAGTTAAGCTAGGCAAGTTGTTGAATGTTTAGCGCTTGTTTAAATATTGGCAATATTATCGGTTCTCTATTCTTAATGCGATTCTTAGTTTGAATCTCGGCGCTAGGAGAGGTTGATTGAGAATCAGGATTTTGTAATGCGCAGATCGTAGTTACTTAACTAAAACTTAGGGGAACGGAGGATTCGATCCTTAATGGTAATTAACCAAGAATTGAATGGATTTGTAGTAAATCAGTAAATAGACCCGAAGAAGTGGACATCAACCGGACCCTAGATTCATTACTATTGACTTTCACTAATTAATTTTCATCTTGTTTGCTCGTCTAGATTTTTATTTCATTAAAAGTTCCCCATTGCCTCGATTGTTAATCACGTAGAGAAATCTAGGTGATCGATTACATTAAATACACTTGTTACCCCCATTTCCCTATGGATACGAACTCTACTTCCTATCTACATTTATTTGTAAAAGAGAGTACGAGAAATTTATATTTGGTGACTCTCACGACACGAGCCCGCCACTTACCTTTCAAGCTCCCACTTCTCTCATCTTCTCTACCTTCATCCCTCTTGAATTGTCTCTCTATCCTCTCTCCTCTATCCTCGCTCACAATCCAAATTTTCGAAAACCCTAATTTCTCTCCCTCGTCTCCTTTGTGCAATACCCTTTTCTCTTTCCTAGTTCTCTAAATCCCTCTCTCCTTCTTCGATTACTATTGGATCTCTCTCTTTCTTTTGTTGGATTTGAAACTCTCTCTTTTTTGTTGGATATGAATCTTTCTCATTTGGCAAACCCTTATATATACAATTTATACAGAGGATAGAGAAGAGATGGGGAGGGTAGAGTAGAGAAGAGAGAGCCGTGAAAGTAAAAAGTATAAATGTGCATCATTTTTTAGGCAGGCGAGACCCTCAATGAAAGGCCCACATTAACTGGAGTACCCGAGCCCAATTAGAAGGAATTGTTCTCCTTCAATACCTCAATCTCTTAATTACTACCACACTCATAAACAAAAGCTTTAAAAAAAAAGCTCAATGCTTACTTCCTTAATTAATTATCCCCACCAATTTAAAGATCTAACCCCTTAACATCCCAACTAATAACCATTCCATCAGTTTACTTTGAATTAATAATAACAATTCATCAACTCCCCCCATTTCAACCCATAACTAGAGGTGTCAATTCAGTTCAACAGTTCAGTTATGGTTATAACCAAACAGTTCAGTTGACATCAGTTCAGTTTGTACCAGTTGAAATAATTAACAGTTCAGTTCAGTTCAGTTAACAAACTTTTCAGTTCAGTTTAATTCAGTTTTTTTCCTTTCCATTTTCAGTTCAGTTCAGTTGCAGTTTAAATCAGTTTTATCCAAACAGTTAAACCAACCAACGGTTGAATCCATAGCAGTTAAAATTTGTTGCAGTTATTTTCAGTTTCGTTTCGGTTAATTTCAGTTATTGACGAAAACCGCATAACTTCGGCGATAATCGCATCGGTTCGGGTAGAAGTTAATCACATTCTTGTATTTGTTCGGGAAAGATTGAGCTTCATGTCGGGTTTTGGCCAGATGTTTTTTCGGGTCCGGTTAAAAATTAATGCAACAAATAAGTGTTGTCGGCACTTCCGCAATTACCTCGAAAAAAAATAGTTGTACTTCATAAAAACGTGTATGAAAGTGACATTGGTAAAAGTGTATTTTATTACTGATATATATGATTTGGAATAAGACAAATTTATATAAGTCGATATTCAAACTTTTAGTTGTATGCAAATCATATCATATTTGGTTTAAAAAGGACGTCTCATATCAACATAAATTATTATAAACTTCCTCAAAAGACGAGTTAGACATTTTAAAAAAGTTGATTATATTAATGTCTTACTTTAACTATAAGGGCTTACTATAAGTCTATAACGATACTAGTCATTGAGGCTGAAAAACATATAATCGACGTAAAATAAGTTAATATTATATCAGATCAAGGTATCTATGTGTGACAGTAAAGTAACTGAAAATCACTTTGCTTAATTTAAAGTAAGATTAAGTTGTATCCATTTTGATTTTAAAACATAATATTCGAGTGAACCAAATTGATATTGGATTACAACGAATCTCGAACTACAACGATTAAAGAATGTGAGAACCAAATGGATTGAACTTGTCACTAATTAGATTAAACTAGTCACTATATTACAAAGATGGTTTGTTCTCTTCTTAATATTGGGATTGGACCGTTGTCCAGTTTAAAATTAAGAGTATACTGTCTCTTACAAGTTACAAGACCAATTGATTGAACATAACATTGCTCCATGCCTCCATTACGATATCGAAAATAATATTGAAGTGAAACAAGTTAGTATAAGGTTATTAGATATTATATCAATGTGAAACGATAACATAAATGAAGATAAGAACACTCCAATGTAGTTAATCGCTTATAAGTTACAATTATTTTAAATTTCAAATATCTAATTTAACTGAAACAAGTTGATACTAAATTATATAATGTATCAATGTAAGCTTACAATGTAACTGAAAAAGACAATGATCTATCCAAATGAACCTTGCTTAAACTTTATGTGTCGCAATTACAAAACATATTACTAAAGCAAAACAAGTTGATAAGTGAAGTTGTTATTAACTTATTCGATTAGACGTTATATATGCGAATACATCTAAACACAAAAACAGATTGAAACAATTTGTTATTGCACAAGACTAATGTATACTGAATTACTGATATAGCATTAGATATTTTGATCTATATATTGATATAAGTCGATAAGTTAATTGGTGTATATGATTTACATAGACTGTTTATGTTAAAGATACTTTGTATTATGAAATACTTTGTATTCTGTTTACTTGACCATTTATGCAGATCACGTCATGTTTGGTTAAAAAGGACGTCTCATATCAGTATAAATTCTTATAAACTTCCTCGAAAGACGAGTTAGACATTTTTAAAAAGCCGATTAGATCAATGTCTTACTCTAACTATATTGGCTTACTATAACTATACTAGTCATTAAGGCTATATGCATCTGAAAACTGAAAACATATAATCGACGTATAAGTAATATTCCAAGAACAAGAAGTATAGTTTCATAAGTAATGACCTTAGAGCAATATAACTAGTATAACTATATATTTACCGATTAGCATTTATGCTTATTAAAAGATTCAAGATAATATTTCAAGTATATATTTATATGATGGGTTATCTGTTTAATAATATGAATCTCTGTTATTCCCTAATTAATTTACCGATAAATGAGACAATGAGATATTTGACACAAGTAAATATCGGTTAAATAAATGATATAAATTATGAAAAATTTAACTACTACTATAAATAATTATAATTATTATTTGAAAATGGATTTATAAGGTATGAGATTGGGGTTTAGGGATTTGGGGCATGGGGTTTAATTGCTTTGGATAATAATTTGGTAGGATTATTTGCTTTCTTAAGGCAAAATCCAAAACCATCTAATGAGCAAAATCTAAACCGTTAGATCATCTTAATCAAGGGCACACAAGAAAACAACACAAAGCACACGGATCATTAATCTTAACCGTTGGATACAAGCCATAAAACAATCTGAACCGTTAGATCATCTCCTAACCTATCACCTTCTCCCCCACCTCTCTCCTCCAAACTCATATTTCCCACCCAACAAACGTACTAGATTCTCGCTGCTCCCTCCTTCCATCTTCCAAACCTCCACAGGTCCATCGATGGTAAAACACAGTGCCATCATCACCTAATCTACGAACAGAACACCGGTTGGCTGTCACCACTTCCAAAAACCTCGGCATCGTCACAACAATCGTCTCCAGATCCTCGAACTCACCCCCCCAGGCCCCAACCATCTTCGAATTCGCCTTTTTTGACGCCGCCGACTGTGTCTACGACAAGGTATGAATCTAGATGATAATGTTTATTGTTCATCTTCATCTCGTTTTTCACAATGCCTGACCCTTTTCAATTTTCTCTCACTTCCCAACTTCTTTGCGTTTTTCTTATGATTTCCAATACCCATCTCATTTGCTAGATTTGCTGGTAATTTTGGATTATTCTGGAAATGGTAAGCAAGATCTGTTAATTTCTTAAACTCGATTTCAATTGTTTTTATTTTTTATTTCTGTTTTTTTTAGAAGTTGGATCTAGGATGTTTATCCTCAGATATTTTCAGATTTATAATTGTTTTATGTTTTCTTTTTTTCTTGTGCATTGTTGCTTTAAGATTATCGAAGAATATAGAAGCATTTTGAGAAAAATTCACTGAAGGTTGGACATCAGGAACTTTATAACATAACTGTATTTTTCCTTTACTTTTTAAAATTTTTTATTTATGCTTTTTGCTCTTCTAAAAAATTGTTAGATGACTTAGATCTAGGATATTTTTTTTTTTTGAGATATTTCCATATATATTTTAAAGTCTAGATTATTGACACTGCTTATGCTTTGAAGAAATAGGAGATAGATTTGCACTATTATGTTATCTTATTCTACGTTGAAGTTTTGGTGTCTTTATGTCATTAGTGAAATGCTCCCAGATATGGAAGTTTGCTGGAAAGGAAGGTGAAGGCATATGCATATCAGATTATCAGCATATGGTCCGCTTCAAAAATTCTGACGAGTATTACGCAAGCATTCTTCATATGTTGTAAAAATTTATTCCATTGTAGATGAATGTATAGTCTTTTATTTTTTTAGGAATGAATGTATATAGTTTTAAATGTTCTATTCATAGTTTTTTAAGATTTTATTTCTCCAGATTCTTGTATTGTAGATTTTATATTATGATGTAAATTAATAGTGAAATATAAAATTATTATTCTTAATTTACCAATTGTCAGCTTCATCTGTGGATTTTTATTGCATTGAGGACCAAAATTTATAAATGAAACATTAGTTTTTTATTGGTATAATAAATCCAGCTCATAATCATACATAAACAACTTTGTAAACCTAACTCAACTTTTAATCACTTCACCTCAAACAAACTATAATGATAAATTTACATGTGAGAGTACTAATACAAAATTATCACAATAAAATTTGTGAATTGGAGTACTATCATGTATTTGGGTAATACCTAAATCCGGTTCGGGTACAGTTACAAATTAGTTTAAAATAATTTTAGTTTAAATTGATTTCAGTTCAGTTCAGTTTCAGTTTCAGTTTGAATCAGTTCAGTTAATTCAGTTAAATATTCAGTTCAGTTCAGTTGATCGATCAACTTTTCAGTTTTTCACAGTTATTTTCGATTCTGATTTGTTTTGGTTCGATTGCGGTTCAGTTTTGGTTTTTCATTTACGGTTTATTTGAGTTTCGGTTCGGTATTTTTGGTTAATTTCGATTCTGATTACTCCCAGTTCAGTTTAATTCAGTTCAAATTTCAGTTGTTTCAGTTCAACCAGCAGTTCATTAACCAAACTGACAGCTCTACCCATAACTCCAACCCCCCCCCATAAGAAAAATATATATCGCCTCCGCCAAAACCCATTGTTAGCCTTCACCATCTACATTTTTTTCCTCCCTCTGTTAAACTTCTTCACTCTTTTAAAATTATGTGCCCTCCTAAACTTCTCACCAGAAGTGAGCAATGATCAACACTCAAGCATTAAAAAACGCAGCATCTGCCGCGAAAACGAAGGAAGAGATGATTGTCTGCACAAATTTGGCCAATTCTATTTCGGATGGAAGTCCGTATGCATAGAAGATGTTCTATTCCGGGCTCCGGCGAAGCAGCCAGTTTATTGAGCAAAAACTCCTACAAAGTCTTGGAGCAAGTGATGCAAACGGTTGAGGAAATGTTTAGCACCCCCTCTTGTAAGTCCCCTAAACATAAACCTAAATATAGGGCTTCTGGTCTTAAATCTAAGGGCAAGGGGGTAAAGTTTGGTGAACCTAACAATGAGGATAAGAGAGCGAAAGGTATGGCAACCCCCATAGACAGACCACCAATTGTATGCGGACTGAGGGCATTGGGTTTCAATGAAAGTGCTGCACCCAAAAGGAAGGGAAAATAAAAGGTTGTTGAGATGAAAATGGAAGTTGATAGTGATTCGAATGAAAAACAGGATTTGCCTTGGGAGGGAATGTATATCAGAGAGGCTGATTTCGCATAGGAAGGGAACTACCGTGATATGTTCTGTGTGGATGATGATGGCAAGCTTCGCCTTTTTAGGTCTATGAAGATTATGAGGAGGACTACGATGATGATGGTCCTGAGATACCTTTGAGTCCCTGTCGTGAAGGGGAGGAATTGCATCTAGATCATCATTCTTTCCTGTTATTGCGCAACGGAACTCCAAAAAGATCCTGAGGTTTTGTTATCTTCTTCTTCTCTTTTTATCTGGTCTGTGCTCATACTGTGTAGGTGGTCTGTGATAACTTGTTATCATCATTTGTTATTGTAACAAATAATATGCTAATGTATACCGAATTAGAAAAAAAAAAAAGCACCAACTCCAAAGCTCTAACAAAGATGGCAGTGTCAATCAAGTAAGCTTTTACCTGATATAATATCTTGCCACACTTGTATTATAGTTTGTTCTCCATATTCTTAAATGGGTATTACTAATTTCTGGTCAACAATATAAAAATTAGCTTCTTACATATCATAGTATTGTAATTAGGTAAATTAAACCTCTATTTTCAACTTAAAAATATTTGATATTTGTGTAATTTCACTAGGTTCCAATTATTCTGATGAGATTGCTCAAGTTTATGTTTGATGGAGATTGAAGTTTTTGCTAACCAATAATGCATTTGCACACCAGAGATTATTGTGATTTTTGCCATCCTCATAATCAAGATGCACGGTGTGGGATCTCAGCTTTTGTTGGCCAGTAATCTAGCTGTCTGATGGAGAAATAGCTCTTGTTGAATTTGGTTATAGGGTTAGTTTCTTATAGGTTCTCTATTATTGCAATGATTAGGCTGCATATTAGCATAGCGAACACGAGACGGACATGCTTCGGAGGCATTGGGGATTGTAATTTTTCATATGAGCTTACGTTTACCAATTTAAGCACCAAATTAAGTACTATTCTGCTGTAGTTGAAGTTATTTTAAATTCCCATTGAAGAAATATACGGGTAGGGAAGGTATTCATTCAGTTAATTTTAATCATGCTAATGGTTGTATCAGTGTATCGTATCATTATTGTGATTATGTCAATGTTTAAGTTACCTACGAATCGTCAAAAGTGGAGGGCAGATATTCAAAGGATGAAAATTTGGGTTAATTTAGGGAAATGATGCTTAAGATGTGACCTCATGCTCGTGCATTTGCTGTGTTTGTGCCCTCTGGAAAGGCATTTGAATGTGATTTGAGATTAAGGGCAAATTAAATGTTTTAACCGATTCCATGATTCGGCATCACTTCTAATCTGAAATTGCATGATTCGACGTCACTTTTAACCTCATTTTCCTGTCTTCTTGTAGGTGCAAAACTTCCCACAGTAGATGCTCAATGGAGAAGAATTCAGAATCACCAACTTATCCATCCTCCATGCTGGCTGGAACACAGGAATTACTGACTTTTTTGGTTTTTTTTGGGGCTGTACAGAGAGATGTGTATCTCTCAAGAAACATGCGTTAATGGTGGTTGTTTTACTTTTGTGGGTGAACAATAGAACTGCAGCAGCTACTTCCTCTGGCTTGTAAATGTCTAATTAGGGTCTTTGGTTGTGGAAACTTAGCCTTGTGAATTTAAGCAGGTTGCATTTTTTGGTTCCAAATAGGTACCTGGTTGTGAAAACTTATCCTTCTAAATTTCAATAGGTGCTGGTTTTGTAGACCCACCATTTTGTTTAAATCAATCATGTTAATATTTGCATTTAGGTATTCACAACCGTTTTCGCTACCTTTGACGCTTGCACTAATAAAGGTTATATGCATATATGCTATGCACAACCACTACATGTTATGATTATTAAAGAACAGACTTATACTTTATAGACTTTTAACAAATACTCAACGATATATTACATAAAACACAACGAGTTACTATAATAAGAGATTGCATTCCATTCCATTGATGTTACCCGACTAATTGCATACATAGTAATTTAGCACACAACTGCTAAGTTCAGCATCCTATCTGAAATTAAGAAATGTAATTACATATTTACAACAATGATTTTCACTCCATTCTCAGATGCTTCCCGCATAATACCTTCCAACTGGACTCGGGTACTCCAACTGGTGTGGGCCTTTCGTGAAGAGCTTCCACTAGCTAGCGAATGCTGGGCATAATTCCTTCCAGATGGGCTCGGGTACCCTAACTGGTGTGGACTCTGGCATTTCCATCTCTTCTCTACTCTCCTCTACTCTCTCCGCCTCTTCTCTCTCTCCTCTTTGTAAACCCTAAAGAATATGGTTTGACAAAGGAGAGAGATTCATATCCAACAAAAGGAAGGAGATAGATTCAACACATTTCAGATCTGATGGTAACAATATTAGTAGCCCTTATCATAGATGGAACTCATGGACATTGATGCATACGGATATTGAACTAACAAAAAATAAAGTCAATAAACACCACAAGTAACCACCCACTTGCAAGCGCATATTCTCATAAAGCATGTTTAATGCAATTAGGTTGTACAAAATATGCAGATTTCACTATCTTGGAGTGCCACGCGTGTATGTTCTGGTGTTTAGGACTCTGGTCTATAAATTTCCACCTTAATTATGACAATTGTTTAGGACTATAAAGTCCTAATTTTTGAATTCTCTGTGGACTCTGGTCTTCTCTTGATTCATCTGTGCCCTCCCTCTTTGCTGAGGCCTATCAGTATATTGTTAAGTTTCATCTGGGAGGACACTCTTTGTTCTTGTTATTGTCTGCCCACCCCATATGTTTATACTTTATACAATAGGAAAACAACGTAGTATGTGTTAAATAGCCAATGAATTATTACTACCAAATAGCAATGTATTAAGCAATAGCTGGCTGGTGTTCAGATGTAATTTTGCTCTCACAAATGGAAAGCTAATCCAATCTTACATTTCTACTGTAAATTCTTTGTACAATTTAAAGTCCAAAGTTTGCTAAACACATAGGAGAAGTGATGTCTTAGAGTGGGAAATTGATGCATACGGAAATTGAATTAACAAATCACAACAATCATTAGTTGCTGAATGCGCAATACTAACTCATGGACATAAAGTCAATAAGCAACACAAATAATCACCCACTTACAAACGCACCTTTTTGTTAAGCATGTTTAATACAATTAGGTTGTACAAAATATACCAATTTCAATATCTTGGGGTGCCACGCGCGTAGCGCGTGGTGCAACAACTAGTCATTTAAAAAATTGTCATGCGATAATATTCTAGTTATTGGAGTTGATTTAAAATTGTCAGAATTTCAAAAAAAAAATTATTTTTTACCTGTACATATTGCTGCGGTTTCTACCAAAAACCACAGCAATAGACTTAAACATGTTGCTGCGGTTTTAGGTAGAAACCGCAGCAATAGGTTACTCTATTGCTGCGGTTAAAAACCGCGGCAATAGGTAATTACCTATTGTTGCGCCCTTAATTGTTGCGCGGCCAAAACCGTCGTAATAAGCCACTTAATGACCACCGCAATTAGCCTTTATTCTACTAGTGTTAGTTACAATCGACTCCTAACAAGATTGAATCATGTAAAATCCATTGTTTAAAGAACGTAGGTAAAACCATGATTCCTAACAAAGCAAAACACATAGAAAACACGAATTAAACTACTAAAACACATGAACCATTAACTATAACTAACTATACTACGTCTAAGTGAACTAACTAACTATACTACGTAGGATCTTCTAGTTCCGCATTAGGATATCTTATGCTCAAACAAATAATAAATAAATATAAATATAATCTTCAAATATATCATCAAAATTATTCTGATTGATTCTTAACTAATAAAGCAACATGTAATCGATTAATGTACCCAAATACTAAAATACTCTCATAATTTTATGATTAACTTTATAAACTTTGTGGGGGATCTCTTGACTAGCTAGTTTTGGGACAAAATATCTATTATGTTTTGCTGAACTAGGTGCATCCAAGGTGATTTTGTTGCGCATTTGCAGTAATTATAACTTAAAGATTAGCGTTGGATACACCTAAATCTGAGTCATATAGGGAGTACTTAAGAGTTTTTATTACTTTAACCAATTGTCAGAAAATTAGAAATTACATTTTTATAAAACCGGCCATATAAAGTTCTAAAGAAAGAAAACGAAGACCTGGATTTACAATTTATCAAATATAGGACCTCTGAGCTGAATTAGTTCTCTTCATTTCGCTTTATTAGGAATGTTGCATGGTTTCCAAAATATTGTCCAACATGTTAACAACAACACACAATCCAAGTCTTCACAAAAACATCTGGTATCCATACATAGCATTAGTAGTCACGTGCAAGATGATGTGTAACACCCCAGAAATTAAAGGACATAAATAATGATATAATATAGGACGATGGCGGAAACATCGTTTTTTGGGAATGCCACTACTACAAAAAGAGGGTTTAAATAACTGAATAATTAAAAGAACCAATAAAACTAAATAAAATAGTTATATATATAATAGATGAATAGAGTGAGAAATTGTCCTCAAAACTAAATAAAAGTTCTAAAATTTAAACATCTCTAATAGATTATCCTTGCCCCTCAACTCGAGCCCAAAAAATCTGAAGAAGCTTATTGTAGACATATAATCGTGTCTCCCCATTTAAGGGCACAATGATGAAACATACCGCGGTCGTAATTGGTCCGACCCAAGGGCAGAGCATTCCGAAGACCCAAAACTATTTTAAAAGTGTTATGGTGTATTTTAATGATCCAAAATCTTATTTTAAAGCCCACTTAATTATTCATGATAATTGATTGTATTTTGAGCCCAACTCTTTGAAAAAGCCCAATTAATTGTTTAATAACAATAATTAATTGTTTGATTTAAATAAAATAAATATTTTAAAAGATATTTTTATAATTAAAATCGGATTTTATCCCGTAAAATCATATTTTCGGAGTTAAAAGATAAAAGAAAATCGTTAAAACGCGTTTTATAAAAAAAACTGTCAAAACGTGTCAAAAGCAAGGCGGTGCGCTTAGCGCACCGACGTGCACCTAGCGCACAAGCCTACCTGTGTCAGGCGCACTAATGTGCGTCTGACACGTGGCCCTACGTGTCACACATAATCGTGCGCCAGCCGCACTCTCTTCGTGACGTGCGGGTTTCGGTTTCTTATAAATAGGCGTGATTTTCCGAATTAAAAGAATAGGATTTTTCATTTATTTTACATTACGACTTTACACTTCGAACTTTACGAATACACTTACGAATCCTCTCTACAAAACTTATACTTCCATAATTTTCAACACAAAAAACACATACAAACAAATACTTTCAGACATTCAATTTTCAGGTTTCACGATTGTTTGTCCCTTAAGGTTGTCAATCTCTCAGACCTAAGCCACGGTATAATCCTGAGGTTCCTTGAATAAATTCACTATTTTTATATTGAAGTTACTAACTATATTTCTTTCATGATGTAGATCTTTAATATAAAAATAGTTCCTTTTGTACATTATAACACTAGTACAAAGTTGGTCTAAGGTAACATGTATGAAGTAACACTTTTCAAAATTCAAGATTGTCGAATATATATGTAGCACCTTGGTAACACATAATCAACATGTAACACTTAATGTAACACATTTTTATAAGTAACATTTTAAAGTAACACTTTTTCAATTGAGTAACATTTTGATGTAACACTTTTAGATAGGTTACACCTTTAGGTAACACGTAATAGTCCTATTTTTTAAGAGCGTTTGTTAAATGCTAATTATATTTATTAAGTTAATTATGTGTCGCATTTTCTTATTTTATTTGGATTGGAACATGTATTAATATTTGACGTGTTTGTAATATATTTATTTATTCAATTTTATAAAGTTGTTATTATATTATTATTTTTAAATTGTTTTGGGTTTTAGTTATTGAGTGGTATTTAGTCAAATACGAAAATGAAGTTCGATTTCCTCCTTGCCTTTAGCCCATTTTTCGGTTTTGTTTTAAATCCATAAACCCATCTTCATTTAGAACCTCCTCGTCATTTATCACCCAAAGGCCAAAACCCCCACCCTCATGGCTTCTATCTCTCACCCAAAAACCTCAATCCTCCTTCCTCTCTCTCTCCTCGCATCTCACGCTCTCCTCCCCATGTCAGGCGCCGCCACCGCCTTTTGATTGCGGTGATGCTGCCGCCGTTATTGCATGTGCTGCTGCCGCTGTGAACCTTGTGCCGCCGTTGCTGTTGTTGATGTTTCCCCTGCTTTTCTCTCTCCTATGTTCGTGTTCTGCAGCGCGTTGCTGCCGCTGCTCTGCTCCCCTTCTCTGCTGGTGCTGATTGGTTCCGCTGCTGTCGCCGTCGCCATAACTGCTGCTGTCGCGACCCTTTATGTCGGCGCTGTTTGGTTAGTTTTTTATTTTCTTTGTTGCCTAAATTTCAATTGCTTGGTTAGTTTTTTATTTTCTTTGCCTAAATTTTCTTGCTTCTGTTTTCATCTAAATTTAGTTGTTGATTTATAGAATGGACTTATGAATGATCTCTGAACTTGTGGGATTTATAATGTGAATTATTATTTTGTTGCATTTGATTTTGAGTTCACTTAAGCCAAACTCCAATGTCCAATATAGGATAAGGGAAGGTTGAAACTGTTTTGGGTCACTGGAACACCTTGGTTCTTATATTTTAAATCATATGAATCATTCTAGCTTCCTGCAGAGAATTAGAATTAGATGTAGTAGCACATAATTGAGTTTTCCTTATATCACATAAACAGTAGTAGGAAGATAATTACCCAAAACTTGTGTGCTAGTAGTAATTTTTATGCATGCTGAATTGGGAATACCTTTTGGGTTAGTTAAAACTTAAAACTGGTTAGATGATTTTGAGGTAGTTCACTCTTTGCTTGACCAAATTGATCTCTTAAACGCCTACTTAATGACACTGTTATTCCAGTGGTTTTCGTTCCTTAAGAAATTATCAGTCAATTAGAGTTACTAGTTTCGTTCCCTAAGAAATTATCAGTCAATTAGTGATTGTTAGAAAGTGTTAGTTGTTTATGCATTAAGCTAGTTCCTTCTATTAGGCGGACTTTTGTTCGTCGATCCAAAATGATGGAAAGGCTGATGAAGGCTTTAGATTAGAGACACTTTTATGGTAGAGAAATGCGAAGAAATGCTTCAGATTCTTTCCTTTCCTCATAATTTATAATAGTTTATATTCTGTTGAAACTTCATATTCTTTCCTTTCCTCATAATTTCATTGCATTTTCTCTGAATTATATCCTAGAAATCAGTGACGTCAAGGTCTCACAAAATCTGCAGAAAATTAATCGACGTTTTGACTGTATTAGAACTTTGATTTGTTTTAGATCTTTTGATTTTGCAAAATCTGCAGAAAATTAAGTGACTAAAATTTACATGGTGTGCACTATCTTGGTACTGAAATTTTCATGGGTACTTGTGTTTCTAGCAGATTTTAGTATCATTCCACCACCAATGGTGGAACCATTGAACTACTTACATGCCGGTTAGTTGCATTTGTTAGTCTATCGACCTTTCTGGTTTGATTTTTTTTTTTGCTTTAGTCTCATGTTAGCTAGTCCTAATAGTGTTTGGTGCTTTCAACTCTATGCTCCAACAACTTTAGCGCATGCTCATGATGTCACATAGTACCCTTTTGAAAGGAACTTTCTAAGAGGTGTTTATTTTATTCTTAACACACAGGAAGAAATCAAGAAGATAAGCCTAAGCGGTACCAAGTAAAAAGATTGGCACACTTTGGGTCCTATGAGCTTTGCAAGGAAAGAACATGAATTGGTAAGTTAATTACGATGAATAATAATCTCTTTGTTTTTATTTTTCCTTATCATCCCTTGGTACGACCATGTAACTTTTATGTATCCCGAATTCTTTTATGTTTCCATGCTAGCATCAACAAGATATTGAGAAGAAATGACCATTTCAAGCACATTTGTACAAAGAGTTTCGAAAGAGGAAAGTGGACAAAATATACAAAACAGCTTACGAGCCTATTGAATACAATGTTGTAAGTTTGGTTGCCTTTACATTTAGTTAGGCTACGTTTTCCATCGCAACCTTAATTTGGTAGATATTTATATTGCTTTCATTATTTCTAGTGTAGGATAAGATAGAAGAAGTTTATATGCAGGCAGGTTGATGGAGATAAAGCATATTATGAAGTAATGGAGATTGATAATATATAATACTTGTTTTTCTTTTTAAAACAAGTATATCATCACTAGTCCTCTTATCATATAAGACGTTGAAGATTTTTATTTTTTTTGTTAATATTGCAGGACGATGAAGATAATGGATTAGGGTTCCAAGTAGGCATGATGCTTCGAGAAACATGCATGCATGGATAGAGTGATGGAATTGAAGACGAAAGAAAGAAATGACCATAAGATTGATATAGGTTTATTTTGGGAGTTTATCATGACTGAATTTTCATATGAACTATATATATTTGAACGCAATAGTATATTTTCAATTGATGAATACTACACTCTGGCTCATTCTTTACAATAACCGTCGAATATTTGTACTCATTTATATCTATAATATCATCCTATTTCCTCTTCGTTATTACGTTTATAAGTTTTAGTATTATTATCATTGTATGTTTGCTGACAAATTTAAAAATGTTACTATACGACAAGTGAAATAGAAGTGTTACTATAAAGCTAGCTAACAAGTGTTACATATGTTGATTTATAACGATACATAATATTTAATAAAGTGTTCCTATAATTCAAGAGATGACATAGAAAATGCTACTATAGATGAAAAAGTGTTACCTAAAAAATTATAAGTAACACTATAAAAATGCTATTTTAGTTTAAAAAAAGTGTTACATTAGAGAATTTTAAGTAACACTTGAGAAAGTGAAACATTAGCTTCGGAAAGTGTTACCTTAGAGAATAAGTAGCACGGGCAGATGTTTCACTTATAAAAGTGTTACCTATTGCTTAAAGCAACACTTTCAGGCCTTTAAGTAACACTTTTGGGGTGATACTTTAGGCCAATTATGCACTAGTGTAACCCTTCTCTTCTTTTTTATTTTATATGCTTGCCTGATTGTCCTGTTTGCCTTTTCATCACCTCACATGTTATTATTGTTAATCAAGACCTAAAGAACTGTTCTAATATTAATCAGATAATTTGGACAACCTGTTAGGTTCCCTGTAATTTTGATTGCCTAATAATATATCATTAAAAAATAGTCTTTTATGTATTTCATGAACCAAGTTAGACTAATATTTTTAGGGTGTATGAAAATATTATGTGGTTATTCTTTTGCATAAAAATTGACATGAATCGATATTTAGTAGAGGCCAGCAATGGGAGCATGTGGTTCATTATGACCGTATTCGTATCTTACCCCCGAACTCAATCTATGGTTCATTGACCATCTATGGAGTCAGAATGGGAAAATCTACATTGGATAAGTCCCTAATTTATCCCTACGATTTTCCAATATCCAATTAGGTTTATGAGTCTTCCTTTAAAGACTTGTTGGCGACTTCAAAACATTTTTCAATAAAACCTTAACAATGGTGTAGTTAAATACGCGCTCACACCGCGTAAGCGAAATAAAAACACGCCTACAATTTGGCGACTCCACTGGTGAGGATTTTAAAAAATTAATTTTTAAATGAGTGGGTGAAACTTGGAAAATACGATTCATTCTCTTTTTATGCCTTAGAATGACATACAGTTTTGCATATGCATGGCTATTGTTTAAGTCACCATAAAGACAATCTACCTTGCCTCATTAGCGCATGTTCTATGCATGAGGCCACCTTCGGGGGGGTTTGCGCTTTGTCCTTCCAAAAAGCTTCCTAAGCGATAGTGTTGGATCTTAGTCATAAGCAAACCTACCCAATCATGGCATTGTTCTGGTGCTCCTGACTTGAGATCTGGAGTGCGTCTTACACGTGGCCACCTCTTTAAGCAGAGGTACGAAACGTGGGATCAATCTCTTAGTCATGGACTCTTTCAGACTTAACCTAAACCTGATCATAGTTTCAAACATAGAACTGGACTTTAGGTTGGAACTTTTGCATCCATGTTACATGACATTTGCTTGTGATTGCAATTTTGTCTGTTATTAACTTGTCAAATTGTCATTATTATGCGTCATACCTTAAATCGTGTCTTAAAAAAAATAAAAGATCGTCGATTGGCCAAAACCTCGCCTAAATCCCCGAAAAACATGTCGGGGGAGCAATGCGCCAAGCGCACTAAGTTGCGCCTGACGCACCGCTCCCGCGCCAGACGCACGGCTGTGTGTCGCGTGCAGCAATGCGTGGCACGCAGTCTGTGCATCGCATGGCTTTAGTCGATTTAGTCATCGTGGTGGTCGATCCTATGGTCGGCCCGTTTGCATTCGCATAAAAGCATGGTCATTCTAGGGGTCTCACCTAATTCAAAAAAAAATCAGTCTTTTCATGCAAGGTCGAATCTGTCCAAAAAAAAAGGTGCATCTAGTAAAGTGGTCATGGTAGAGTTAGAATTGTCATGCATGTCTACCTTTTCCCTGCTACCCAGCTAATCTTCCCTATCAGTCTTACCCTATCATATCCAATCAATTTCAAAAAGCTTACATCTTTCAAAATCAATCCTACACCCATGTCTATTCTACCTTTTTCACAAAGCATTTACTAATCATGATCATACAAGACATTTACAAAAATATTTTCAAAATTAATCCATCATCTTTTCCTAACAAAAGATAAAAAACGAGGGGTTCCTTTCAAAAACGAATTTCAAAAATTCTAATCCCAGTCCAAACATTCATTCAATACAATCCAATCAACCCAACCCAATCCATTTGCATTCATTTTTAGTCCCATTTGCATTAGAGTCCATTTTGCATTCATCCTAGGCTCGTCTAAATTTGAGTCCATACATTCACTAGCATTAGAGTCGATCTTAGGCCCATATAAGTCTAGTTCATGCCAAAATCTAGGCCCATTTGCATCTTTATGTGAAGTCTAATCCAAGTCTATTCCTAGTCCATTCCAATCTAAGTCTAATTCTAATCCAATTCAAAGCATAGGTCCATTTAGGCCCAATTCATTCCCTAGGTCTAGTTTGCATCTCTATTAAACCCTAGTCAAGTCTTCGGACTATAAAAGGTCATTCCCTAGGTCTAGTTTGCATCTCTATGTAAACCCTAGTTAAGTCTTAGTACTATAAAAGTTCATTCTCTAGGTCTAGTTTGCATCTTTATGTAAACCCTAGTTAAGTCTTAGGAGTTTAGGACTATAAAAGTTCATTCCCTAGATCTAGTTTGCATCTCTATGTAAACCCTAACCAAGTCTTCGGACTATAAATGTTGATTCCCTAGGTCTAGTTTGCATCTCTATGTAAACCCTAGTTAAGTCTTAGGACTATAAAAGTTCATTCCCAAGGTCTAGTTTGCATCTCTATGTAAACCCTAGTCAAGTCTTCGATAAAAGTTCATTTCCTAGGTCTAGTTTGCATCTCTATGTAAACCCTAGTTAAGTCTGAGGACTATAAAAGTTCATTTCCTAGGTCTAATTTGCATCTCTATGTAAACCCTAGTTAAGTCTTAGGACAATAAACGTTCATTCCCTAGGTCTAGTTTGCATCTCTATGTAAACCCTAGTTAAGTCCTCGGACTATAAAAGCCCAATTCTAAGTCTAGTTTGCATCTCCATGTAAGCCCTAGTCAAGTCTTCGGACTATAAAAGATCAATTCGTACCCTTAGGCCTAGCCAACTTGCTCTCCTGTAAGTTCAAAGTCTAGTCTAGTCTTCTTGCATAGTCCAGTCCAGTCCATATCTGCATATGCATATAGTTAGGCCCATGTCAGCATCATGGTCAAGCCCATACTAGTCCAAAACCCGTAATCATTTCTAATCCTCCATTTCAAAATCATTTCCATTTCCCATTTCCATTTCCCATTTTCATTTCCCATTTTCATCTCCCAATTTCATTTCTCATTTCCATTTCTCATTTCAAAAAATTCATTTCCAAAAACCTACAAGCAAGGTCCACTCGATTCTGTTCATGACCGGTCGAGAGATTACAACATTAGGAACACCTAATGGAGGAACAAATGTGAGCCAACTCTATGGCTCATCAAGCGCATTATCACCACCCCGACTTCATTTAGAGTCATGAGATTACTTTTTGACCGCCTTCACAATAGAGGCGCGATCACTTCTATAGGGTCTACTCCGAACCCTGCCCCTAAAAGAAAATTCAAAATTTTTGACCGCCTTCACAATAGAGGCGCGATCACTTTTATAGGTCTACTCCGAACCCTGCACCTAAAAGAAAATTCAAAAGGTGCAACCTATATTTCTACTGTGAATTCCAACATAACAATGAACATCTGACATCACTGCGCTGCGAAACATGATCGATGACAATAATCTTCTAACACTTGCTGCAACGAGAATCAGCATTACCAACAACCCCTTTAGGCAGTACATCAACAATTCAATAGGCTTAGTCATTTATTTCCGGATTTCTAGGTTAAGTCAGGGAGTCCTTACCTTAAGCCATTTTGTCCTTTCCCGTCGAGTTTATGTCACTATAGGACTTCATCTATTATAGCCTTTCCATTTTTATTTCATTTATTTTTCTTTTTATTTTCATTGGCCATTCACCATCATTATTTATGCTTCGAATTCGATGATGAAACCCAAATCAGATTATCTCTAATGACTTTGATTAATAAAAAAATGAAAAATAAAAGTGGACATGCTTTGGATTATGAGCTATTCCCCTTTCCCTTCCATTAACTTTCATAAGCCATCCTCATGCAACCAAGAAAAAAATCAATTAAGCCATCATCTCCATTAGCCAAACAA
Organism: Beta corolliflora; assembly: GCA_947648045.1. Lineage (NCBI taxonomy): Eukaryota > Viridiplantae > Streptophyta > Magnoliopsida > Caryophyllales > Amaranthaceae > Beta > Beta corolliflora. The sequence goes on from CANSZD010001403.1 coordinate 87,133, forward strand.
TCCTTTCAAACCAAAGCTCCACAAATAACCTTCAAGCTTCCAATACCCAAAACCAAAAAAAAAACCTTGTGTGCAAGTCTTACTACATAAAATAAATAAATTCAACGCCAGGCAAAATAAATAAAAAAGTGAAAAAAAATCAAAGTGCGAAAAAAGCAAAGGCAAAAGAAAACGCACAGGACAAAAAGAAAAATTGCAAAAAAGAAAAAGCCAAAGGCAAAAAAATAAAAATTCAAGCTAGGGGATTTGCACATAAGTTTCATCCCTCATTCAAAGCCCTTCGATCCATTAGACCTTAACCCATATAATTCAAAGCCATAATCCTACCTTAGCCCAACCAATTGAACCTTCATAAAAAAACCTCAAGCCTTAAACCTTTCAACCTTTCAACCTTTCATCAACCCTAACTCCTTCTCCAAGGTATGTCCAAGCCCGCTAGGCTGAAAACCCGAAAGGGAGGCCTAGGCAAAAGTTAGGGCACAAAAAAACAGTAATAAAAAAAAATCAGATCCAGAACTATGAATGGTCTGATTCCGCAAGGATATGTAGGAATCATCATCTCGAGGTCCGACCGCTTCAATAAAATAAATTAATCAAGGTCTAATGATTTGACTTTATAGAATTCAGGAGCATATTCTTTCTAGATCCCGACATAGACTCGAGTCTGAATCTAGCCTCGTCAAAGCCTTTCCCACCTACATATATTTAATTCACAAATTTAAACTTTTTATTTTTCAATCCAAGCTCTCCTTGTCCTTGAAGGACTCTCCGACAACTCCATGGTTTCTGGCGATATTTGACTTTGCCTGTATTAACTTCCCAAAGAACAATCCCCAATGAAAACTTTGAACGCTGAATATCATATCAACTACAAGGCTTAAGCCTAATTCAAGACAAGCTTAACCAAAATGGGGGCTTCCTATATATGTGGTGGTTCCTCCAAATCAAGTCAAACTCACGAAAAGTTGTAATCTGTGGACCTCGTTTACGGACCCCGATTGTTTACTAAAAAAAAAGTTTTCGAAAATCATTCAATCTATTTCTGATCATTCTATCTCTTTACATATCCAGAATTTCTAACTTTGCAAAACCCTGACCTTGCATTGCATTACATACATCCTATTCTTGCATAACCCTGACCTTGCATGATGTGTCATCTTCCTTAGCTTTGCATAACCTTAATCCTTGCATAGCGTATCAAGCATCCTTAGAGAGTCTAAGTTTGTATTTTTGCATCATTATGTGCATTATTATGTGAGTTGTTTGCACCTATCTGCTAACATCTTTCCCTACAGGTAATCAACTTGCTTGTAGTTATTGTCCTGCATACTAACTTTGTTTTGCAGACACCGACGTATGTAGATCAGTTCTAAACTGCATAGCGTTTAGAATCGTTCTCCGTCTCGACACCCTGTACTTTGACTATCGGTTTCCTGAACCTCAGTCAAAGTGGCGGCTTCCATAGACACATAATCGTGTCTCCCCATTTAAGGGCCCAATGATGAAACATACCGCGGTCTTAATTGGTCCGACCCAAGGGCAGAGCAGTCCAAAGTGCCAAAACTATTTTAAAAGTGTTAAAGCGTATTTTAATGATCCAAAATCGTATTTTAAAACACACTTAATTATTCATGATATTGAGCCCAACTCTTTGAAAAAGCCTAATTAATTGTTTCATAATAATTAATTATTTTATTTAAATAAAATAAATATTTTCAAAGATATTTTTGTAATTAAAATCGGCGCAGGTTTCAGTTTCTTATAAATAGGCGTGATTTTCCTAATTAAAGGAATAGGATTTTTCATATAATTTACATTACGACTTTATACTTCTAACTTTACGAATACACTTACGAATCCCCTCTACAAAACTCATACTTCCATACTTTTCAACACAAAAAACACACACAAACAAATACTTTCAGACATTCATATTTCCAGGCTTCACGATTGCTCGTCCCGAAGGTTGTCAATCTCTCAGACCCAAGCCACGGTATAATCCTGAGGTTCCTTGAATAAATTCACTATTTTTATATTTAAGTTACTAACTATATTTCTTTCATGATGTAGATCTTTAATATAAAAATCGTTCCTTTTGTACATTCTAAACCTTTTCTTCTTTATTATTTTATATGCTTGCCTGATTGTCCTGTTTGCCTTTTCATCACCTCACATGTTATTATTGCTAATCAAGACCTAAAGAACTGTTCTAATATTAATCAGATAATTTGGACAACCTATAAGGTTCCCTGTAATTTTGATTGCCTAATAATATATCACTAAAAAAATTATCTTTTATGTGTTTCATGAACCAAGTTAGACTAATATTTTTAGGGTGTATCATGTATGAAAATATTATGTGGTTATTCTTTTGCATAAAAATTGACATGAATCGATATTTAGTAGAGGCCAGCAATGGGAGAATGTGGTTCATTATGACGGTATTCGTATCTCACCCCCGGACTCAATCGATGGTTCATTGACCATCTATGGAGTGAGGACGGGGAAATCTACATTGGATAAGTCCCTAATTTGTCCCTACGATTTCCCAATATCCAATTAGGTTTATGAGCCTTCCTTTAAAGACTTGTTGGCAACTTCAAAACATTTTTCAATAAAACCTTAACAATGGGGTAGTCAAATACGCGCTCACACCGCGTAGGCGAAATAAAAACACACCTACACTTATTCTAAAAGGACTTGTAAAAATTATATAAAGGACCACTATCATTGGGGAGTAATTAACAGCTCTTCCAGTTCAAAGTCAATCAAACAAAAATAAATTGCAGGAATCATATAGAACAATAGCAAACACGAACGTAATACAACTAATCATGTTAAACTGACCAGAGATAAAGATTGCATAATATCAAGAAACAGATCATGCGCAAAATCTGTATATATATATATATATATATATATATATATATATATATATATATATATATATATATATATATATATATATATATATATATATATATATATATATATATATATATATATATATATATATATATATATATAAAGAGAGAGAGATCTAGGGGGTAACATGCAACATGCTTTTGTCAAAGAACTTTCATGAAACCAACAATAAAGAGGTAAAGTATGCATATCATAGAAAATCATACAAGAAAATAACAATAAAAAATAATAGTATAAATAATAAAAAGTTTGAGGAAGAACTGAACGCAAGTGAATTGCAACCCACTATCTATGGTTATGTCAGATTCATAATCTCCAAACAGTTTACGGGTTACGTTCCTTATTGATTATTATTCCTTGTCTCGAAGAATGACAAAACTCCTGATGCAGGATAATACCCAACTCAGTACTTCCCAACCTCTCGAACGACAACATAAACCAAGGTATACCCTAAATCGCAACCTAGGTGGTTGCATGTTCATCACCATTAGGACCCCGTCCCTCCAGATATTTTATGCTCAAATAAATAATAAATAAACATAAATATAATCTTCAAATATATCATCAAAATTATTCTGATGCCCTTGATTCTTAACTAATAAAGCAACATGTAATCGATTAATGTACACAAATACTAGAATACTCTCATAATTTTATGATTAACTTTATCAACTTTGTAGGGGAACTCTTGACTAGCTAGTTTTGGGACAAAATATCTATTATGTTTTGCTGAACTAGGTGCATCCAAGGTGATTTTATTGCGCATTTGCAGTAATTATAACTTAAAGATCAGCGTTGGATACACCTAACTCTGAGTTATATAGGGAGCACTTAAGAGTTTTTATTACTTTAACCAGTTGTAAGAAAATTGGAAATTACATTTTTATAAAACCGGCCATATAAAGTTATAAAAAAAGAAAAAGAAGACCTGGATTTACAAAGCAATAGAAGGAGGGAGGAAGATGACAAAACTTGACATTATGAAACGTACTCAAAACAAAAGCCATGACGGGATTTTCTTAAAACATGTAAGTATAGAAAACGTTAAAAGAATTCCAATTTTTATTGCATGACAATTTATCAAACATAGGAACTCTGAGCTGAATTAGTTCTCTTCATTTCGCTTTATTAGGAATGTTGCATGGTTTCCAAAATATTGTCCAACATGTTAACAATAACACACAATCCAAGTCTTCACAAAAACATCTGGTATCCATACATAGCATTACTAGTCATGTGCAAGATGATGTGTAACACCCCAGAAATTAAAGGACATAAATAATGATATAATATAGGACGATAGCGGAAACATCGTCTTTTGGGAATGTCACTACTACAAAAAGAGGGTTTAAATAACTGAATAATTAAAAGAACCAACAAAACTAAATAAAATAATTAGATATATAATAGATTAATATAGTTAGGAAATTGTCCTCAAAAGTCAAAACTAAATAAAAGTTCTAAATTTTAAACATCTCTAATAGATTATCCTTCCCCCTCGACCTGAGCCCAAAAAAAATCCGAAGAAGCTTATCATAAAAATACCTGTAAAAATTATATAAGGTACCACTATCATTCGGAAAAAAATAACAGCTCTTCTAGGTCAAAGTCAATCAAATAAATATAAACAGCAAGAATCATATAGAACAATAACAAACACGAACGTAATACAACTAATCATGTTAAACTGACCAGAGATAAAGATTGCATAATACTTCATCCGTTCTTTTTCTATTGCAACAACGAGATTTTCACACTATTCACTCACCACCCTTTCAATATCTCTTGTGATTTTTACGTAAGGAAAAATATAGTCATGTGGGATCTTGTTAGATTCATCTCGATTTATCCTTTTAAAATATCAAATTTGTATAATTTTTACTAAAACGTAATTAAAGATATTAATAGTTAAAGTTGTGTGTTGGCAAGCTAAAAATTCTATTGTTGAAATAGAAAAAGAACGGAGGTAGTATCAAGAAACACATCATGCGCAATATATATATATATATATATATATATATATATATATATATATATATATATATATATATATATATATATATATATATATATATATATATATATATATATAAAGATAGAGAGGGGTAACATGCAACATGCAACATGCTTTTATAAAAGAACTTTTAAGAAACCAACAATAATGATGTAAAGTATACATATCATAGAAAATCATACAAGAAAATAACAATAAAAAAATAATAGTATCAATAATATAAAGTTTGAGGAAAAACTGAACGCAAGTGAATTGCAACCCAATTTCAATGGTTATGTCATATTGATAATCTCAAAACAGTTTACGTGTTACGTTCCTTATTGATTATTATTGCTTGTATCTAAGAATGACCAAACTGCTGATGCAGGATAATGTCCAACTCAGTACTTCCCAACCTCTCGAACATCAACATAAACCAAGGTATACCCTAAATCGCAACCTAGGTGGTTGCATGTTCATCACCATTAGGACCCTGTCCCTCCGCATATCTTACGCTCAAACAAATACTAAATAAATATAAATATAATCTTCAAATATATCATCAAAATTATTCTGATGCCCTTGATTCTTAACTATTAAAACAACATGTAATCGATTAATGTACACAAATACTAAAAACTCTCATAATTTTATGATTAACTTTATCAATTTTGTGGGGGAACTCTTGAGTAGCTAGTTATAGGACAAAATATCTATTATGTTTTGCTGAACTAGGTGCATCCAAGGTGATTTTTTTGAGCATTTGCAGTAATTATAACTTAAAGATTAGCGTTGTATACACCTAACTCTAAGTTATATAGGGAGCAACTAAGAGTTTTTATTACTTTAACCAGTTGTAAGAAAATTGGAAATTACATTTTTATAAAATCAACCATATAAAGTTCTAAAAAAAGAAAAAGAAGACCTGGATTTAGAAAGCAATAGAAGGAGGAAGGAAGATGACGAAACTTGACATTATGAAACATACTCAAAACAAAATTCATGAAGGGCTTTTTTTTTAATACATGGAAGTATAGAAAACGTTAAAAGAATGCCAATTTTATTGTATGACAATTTATCAAACATAGGACCTGTCAGCTGAATTAGTTCTCTTCATTTCGCTTTATTAGGAATGTTGCGTGGTTTCCAAAATATTGTCCATTTTAATAACAACACACAATCCAAGTCTTCACAAAAACATACACTAGTACAGAATTCACGATTTGCGTCGGATGCGAGACCCTCATTTGCGTCGGACATGGGTCCGACGCCACAGGCCTCGACGCAAATTTACCAGAGAGGATCTGCGTCGGAGTAGGACACGACGCAATTCGTAAGCTATTTGCGTCTCATCTAAAGGCATGTGCGACGCAAATGGATGCGCACCACACCAATCTTCTCCAGCACTATCTGCGTCGGATGTACACGTAAGTCCGACGCAAATGAGGTTTTTACCAAAAAATGGTCATTTGCGGCGGTTGTTGTCAAGTATGTCAACAACCGAAGTAAATTACTGTTTTTTTTACAAAGTCATTGGCGGCGGTTGTTGTCAACAACCGAAGCAAATGGCTGTTTTTTTTACTACAAAAAAAAGGTCATTTGCGTTGCACTTTTTTTAGGGTACGACGCAAATGACCCATTTCTCATTAAAAAAAATAATATTGGAATTGTTCAAAATCCGTCAAAATTCTCACAAGAATGGCAAGAATCAACTATATCAATATATAACAACAAAGATAACACTACATTGAATAAGTGATGCTTGATCGTATATCCCAGCAGCAACCCAGCAGCAACCCAGCAAACTAGAACCAAAATCTCATCTAATACAAAAACACTAGTAGAAAAACCTCACTCATTACAAGACATTACAAATAAAAAGATGAATTAGGCGAGCAAATACGATAAGACTTTGACATCACAAAACTAATTTTTCAACTAGAACTAATTTAGCACTAAATCATAAAGAAGCTAGAGAGAAGTATAGTGTTCCAAAAGCCTGAACCACTCTAATTAATTAGTTGACAAACAATGAGCTTAAATTTCAAACAAGATTGCAGGCACTTAGACAAGTTCAGAGGTTGCAGCATCCCTTATCACAAAATGTGGCTCAGGGATGTATTATATCCACGAGATGCAGAATCAAGCCCTCATCGTCACTGAATGGATATTAAGCTATATAATGTGACCAATCATGCAGTTTACACCTGTTCAGAGCATTGTCAACAAAAGTTGCTTTTCCTCGATATAACGTGACCAATCATGCAGTATATTGAATGTCATTGCATTGATTGATACTATTTAACAGAACATTAAACTTTTCACATGTATACTATTTAAAGACTTGAACATAATATGGTATACTAATTACTATTCATCCATGAACAGTCACCCTCTAAAGTTAGCAGTTATCACTAATCAAGTCTAAGAGTTGCAATATGGTATTGTATTAAATTTAGTTTAGACGAGTTCCAATAAGTTACTATATAATAAGTTCATATAAGTTCAAATAAATCTTGTTCACCCTAAGGTGTTAATTAAGACGTATACACCAATGCAGTTTTTTGTAAATCACATATATAATTCAGAACTTTTCATGTCCACCAAAAGATTCTATTTTTCCCGCTGCAAAAAAGTTAAGGTTCCTGCTACCATTGCCTCAAAAATTTGCAGGGTGAACTCTTCCACTATGATTTATTCATTCATGTTTCTTTTATACTTCAATCTGTTTTGCTTGTTTCTCAGATTTTGTTTTTCGCATAGCTTATTGGGGGAAATAGGGAAAGAAAAACTAATACCAGGAAAGCCACAAATGCTCACAGATTTGGCAGAGGATCACCTTTAGTCACCCCTAGAGCTATTGATAATCGATGCTTGAATTCCAGCTTCTCTCGAGAGCCATGACCAAGTCCTGTAGAGTTGATTACTAATTAAAATGATAAAGATTAAAGAGCATGGAAAGAACTAATAAAGGGAGGGAAATTTGACATCATAATTCTGAAGTTTTTGGCATCATGCCATCATCCGCATTCCGAAGTAACCTATCACCTGTTTTAAACTTTCATAGGTTACATTGTCCTCCTTTTCGGGGTCCAAATTCCCAATCTTATATCTCTTCTTTCTCCATTCAACTCATCAGGTTACCAGGGCAGGGCCATCACACATGACTCTTTTTCTTGTTCAATTGATCAACTTTATGATGGAACTAACATAGGAAGGTACACCCAAACTTGAGATGACTAATAAATCTAAATGTGGATTAATATGGAAATACATCCCAAACTTGGGATTTAAGGTGTTAGTTTTTACTAAAGATTGCGACAGATTAACACGACAAATATCAGCATGGAAAGGAGGAGATTCATTCACCAGCTTACAAGCATATCGATAACATACAAGAAACCACATAATGCTCAGTCTAAAGACACCTATATGTCTTTCAACTTTAGAGAGACATAACCAGAATGCAAACTTCAGACTTGGAATAGATCCTCAGTTGTCTTCCTATTGCTTGTGATATAATGGCCTCTTCAGTGAAGACATACTCGATAGAGTCAACACATCCGTCAATAAGATTGCGAACAAAACAGATAGCTTGATCTTGGACAGCTGGATCATGATCTGGATGCAAATGCAACAGGGACGATCATAACTTTGTCATAGTAAGTTAGTAAATATTATATAATGCTAAAATTATCTCCTATAGCTAGTTAGCAACAATGATTACCACATATGAGACTACACAATGTGGAAGGGGTCAGCTCCAGAAGTATTCCCTCTCTAAACTGGTTATCTGCAAGGAAAATCAGGTTTTTCAGAGCCCATAAGGACTTCAACCTAACAGTAGAATCCATCGATGTTGATAAATGAACAAGTTGCTTGACACCCCCATGTTAAAAAAAAATTGACTTACACGTTGTGAATTCCACCACTACACATTACTTAAAGCACTGAGTGCTGCAACCTAAACAAAATAAGAAAAATATAACGAGTCAAACCATACATTTACCCAACGGCCTGCACAGTCTCCAGAATTGCAGGGGGGATAATGATCAAAGAAATGAAGACTACTTCATTGCAATCCACCCCAATATAAGGGTAATAGACAAGAAAGACATTACAGTTTTAATGTCTGAAATAGAACTATGATAACATTATTAGCATATGGAAGATTAAGAGTACCTGGACAACAGCAGAAGCATCATTTAGACGATGAATCAATGGAATCACGATCAGTTCATTCATGACCACACCTGCACTCAAATTCTAAAGTAGTATGATATAAGAACAATTGTAGAACAATTGTAACTTCAACCACTTATTTTCACTATTCCACTTATTAAGTTTATACTATTGATGATATCCCCTGCTGTCTTGCTTAAAAGTTCCACAAGTTAACATTCATGAAAGTCTACAAGCTGAGTCACTAAGGCAGTTCCTACATATGAACTTATGATGCGGCTGTGTTAAGATGAGGTGAACAGCTTCAGCCCTCTGCACCGCTAGAAAATCAAAATGGTTCAGAATGTTATCATTATGGCTTTCATAACTAAAGCAGTAACTACTCAATCAGATAACTTCTATGACCTGGTAATTCTAGGAAGTCTGCCTACCTGCCTCATTTACACAGTTACAGTATTACACTCATACTTCAAACATAATATTTTTATAGAAAAGGGAAATAAGGTATGAATTACATAGGGTAATCTATAAGATTCTTTAAGCTCTTTAAGATAATGGGATCCTCTCAATCTGACTGCAAGACGAGTTGGAAAAGATATAATATCAATATAAATGACTGATCCATAAAAGTACATAACACTGAAACCAACTTACAAAATAGGAGAAACAAATAAGGAAATACCAACCTCAAGAGACTTTGTACAGTCCATCACCGTGTCGAGTCTTTCTTTTTTTGCAGTTTATTAGCATATTCACATATGAGCAGTTGTAGCATATTTAGTTTACATAGACAAAAATCCACATATGAGCAGTTGTAGCATATGCATATATACTTTTTGCGGATTAAATATAACTAGGAGACCATAACTAACACAATTAAGAATCTAAAGGTACTAAGACTAGTTAGAAAAGGTGCATAATAACTTTTTTTTCTTCCTTTAATCCTCCTTTATACCATAGAAGTATAACTCCTAATCCCTCAACTAAAATTTGATAACAGGGTAACACCAGTCTAATGAAACAGCAAAACAAACTGTAAATATGGACAATTTCCGTCTTCGAACTGACAAGTTTCACAAAGTAAATGAGAAGGTTTTTGTAACTAGTTAGAATTCACAAGTTCAGTTTTAGTTCGCAACTTCTTGGGAAGTCAGTGCTAATGCCATCCCATATTTGTAGCATAGCTAAAGCCGGAAAAAATAACGGCAAAGAAAATGCACAATTTTGTTGTTAAAACAGAGACTACTCTAGTCTACAAAAATCAATAATCACACTTATTGTCACTATCAATTCAAATCCACATCATTAGAAACGAAATCACTTCTAAAACAGATTCATAAAAATTCAAAATATCCTAATCTTATTGTGCAAGATTAAGCACAACATCCCCACTCTCACATTACACATTCAAATTTTAGCTAAAATTACTTATCACGGAGCACAGTAAAACTCAGAACCCTAAAATTAGAAACATTAGAGTAATTATAATGATTATAACATGTAAAAAAGCTAAAATTTTGAGGATAGAATAACATATATAGTCAGTCAATGCTCTATTCATGCAATTGATGTAATCAGTAGCTTACTTTTTATGAATAGCTGAAAAACTTTGTAATAACCATCGTTTTATTGATAATACAGACCTTTCTCTTCTCTAAATTCTGATTCACTCTTTCTCTTTCTTATGCTTTCTCTTATTCTCTCCCATATTCTCTCTCTTTTCTCTCTATAATCTACATCCAACAGTATTGAAATGAATTTCAAATTACTCCAGTAAAAATAATTGAAAAACAAAGATAGAATACCAAGACAAATCAATCTTACTCGAATGAACTGTATGCAGATCCAAAACTTTATCCAGAACGAGTCTTCTGCAGTGGAGGATTCACCATGTCTGATGAAAAACAATCAAAGAAAGCAAATAAATCTCAAAAAAATTAAAGAATAGACGATATTACCTCCAAAAAAATCGATCAAAATTTGCAGAAATTAAGCTTCGAAAAAAAATATAGTCGCAAATCAATGATCAAAGAATAGATCTTTGAACGATCTATTTATAACTGGAGAAGAACTCTAAACTGAATCATGATATTTGGAAAGATCTATTAGCGAAGAAGCCATGATAGAAAGTGGGACTCTCTCAACCATGGCTGCTGCTGCTTGAGTTTATGAGGATGTGTGGTATCCGATTTTTGACTGTCTTAATTAACTGTCTCAATCCCACGAAAGTCTCTCATTGGACTTTGAGTTTTAGAAAACTGGAAGTCGTCACCCTATTAATATCTGAATAGGGACAGATTTATTTAATAAATCGTTTTAAAATCAATTTAAAAAAAAAATCATTTGAAACGATGATGACTTCATATGGATAAGGCTTTTTTAAAAATTGGTATTTTATACCATGAGATAGGGTTCGGGGTTTAGGTTAAGAGGTGCGAACGTCTGGAACTCATCTCCTCTTCCGTTCTAAAGAACGGGCTCTTACTAAATGCGTTATTTTCCATTTTAAAGTAATCATGGCTATTAAAAAGAAAGAAAATCACATAATTTGCACATATACACATTAACCATTTTTATTTAGGACCAATATATCATTTGTACATGGTAGGTTTGAAAGATCTGAAGTTGCACTACGTACCAATCATTCGGGATGGAATCCACTCATGGATCAAAACCGTCGTAGTTCAATCTTATGTTTCACCCTAAATGGCCAATTCCACTAGGGAAAGAAGAGGAGGGAATAGATTATGAATAACTCACCTTCAGAATTAAACAAATCTATCTGAAATGAGGTAATCACTCCAATTAGTGATTGAAATGGAATTGAGATAATCACCTTAATTAGTGATTAAATAAGGAAGGTTAAGATAATCACCCTAATTAGTGATTGAAAATGGAGATTAAGATAATCACCCTAATTAGTGACTAAACTTAAGAGAAAAGATAATCACCTTGATTAGTGATTAACAATGAAGGTTAGGAAGTAATCACCCTAATTAATGATTATTCAAGGTTTAAGATAATCACTCTAATTAGCGATTAAATGAGAAAAAATAATCGTTCTAATTAACGATCATTAAGGTTTGAGATAATCACTCTGATTAGTGATTAAATGAGAAGAATAATCGTCATAATTAACGATTATTAAGGTTTAAGATAATCACTCTAATTAGTGATTAAATGAGAAGAATAATCGTCCTAATTAACGATTATTAGGATTTGAGATAATCACTCTAATTAGTGATTAAATAATGATTGGAGATAATCACCCTAATTAGTGATTAAAAGAAGTTTGTGTTAATCGCTCTAATTAGCGATTAATCGATAATTGAAATAACCACCTTAATAGTGATCACGCTTATGATTTTCGAGAGGTCTTAGAAGGTTTGCTTAATTGAAGGCTTTTGAGAAATAATCTTTATTGAAGATTATAAAGTCGTTTGGAGAGAAATGATCAATTTGAGATCGAATTTGGAGATTTGTGTTTGGCTAATTGGAATTTGGCCATTTAAAGCGAGACACGTGAAACGGCCTAAAATCAATTTGGAGATCATAATTACCAATCTAATTATGTCAAATTATATGATTAATCCATTTGAATATGGAGAACACATTTTTAAAATGTAAGATAGATCATCATAAAATTTAACTTAGTTAGATTTGCAATTTTTCCTCTTAATTGAGATTGGGTCATTTGATTCATATACTATGATATATTGGCCCAACATGCAATATTTGTAGCATTGGTTGCTCATTTTATTAAAAAGAGTTGTGGAATTATCTATGAAAATTATGCATAAACATCTCCATGTTTTTTTTTATTAATTGAGTGATGCAATAACTATTTACAAAGAAACTATTATTACAACAATATGTACAAAATCTATAATCTATACAAATCTTCAATCTTGGTCTTCACCATGATGCTCCTTGATCTTCACCTCCTTGAATGGGCTTTGGAATTCAAATTTATTTGTGAATTCGTGAATTTGTGAATGTTAAAGATTAATTAACTTCTTTGATTTTGATTTTTTATGACAATTTTTATTGATTTTTATTTACATGATAAAATGAGTCATTTTAAGAGAAACTTAAAATTTCATGATTTTTTTTATTCACATTTTCGTATGAAGAAAACATTTTTTTTTTTAAAGTTGAGTTAATTACTTTATTTCATTTTTCAGATTGCACTTTTGTTCTTGCACTGACTTACAAAAATCACAACTTTCTGTATAAAGTGTTAAACTAAGCATATGATACATCTATGGATAGATCAGTGAGTTCTTTATGTTGTGTCAAAAGTTTACTAGTTTTTAGTGACCTCTTGAATTATGGTGAATTTTATACTCAAACTGGTGAAAACAGGACCTTTATTCAAATTGTTCTTTGAGATCTAACTTATTGAACTCATTTTGAAGTGAATTTTAGTATGAACATTCTAGACACTTTGAAGAACTTGACTGGAAATTTTCACTTGAATTGGACACTTTTAAAACCATTTTTATTTATTTTCTTAACCGAAGAGAAAATCAGTATTCTAAAATCAGTATTTTCACTTTATTGACAGAACAAGCATAGGTGGTACTGAACAAAATCAGTTTTGCACAACAAAGTTGTATGATTTTTAATTATTTACAAAAAATTCGTTTTTTAGAAATTCCAAAGCATGGTTGCTGGAAACATCTTCAACTTCATAGGAAAAATATTAAATCCTACAAACCACTCTAATAAGACAGACGAAAAAATGGAATGAAATACAAAATTAAAACTGATAATAATTACAGCATCACATTTTCTTTTTTTATGGAGATGTTTATGCACAACTATCTTGAATTTTTTTATGAAATTATTTTTTGTGATGAATAACAACTTGATTAAGGAAAATCACATAATCACATTGTTTTTTAAGAGTCACCCCATTAGAGGTGACTATTCTAGGTGGGGTGATTTAAGGTTGGGAACCTATCAGGACTTCCACATACCCAAATCACTCCAAAGATTAAATAAGATAAGAAGGAAACAAGGAAAGAGTTAGTAGAAGATTAAGAAGATAATCAAAATAACAAGAACTTCAACTTTACCTTGCTAGCTCAATGATGCACTTCCCATTTTTGCAAATTTTTCAACCTTTTTTTGTGATTTTTCTTAATTTCTTAATGAGTTTCTAAATCTTCTTAATTGCTAACTTAAACTCTTTTTTGTGTTTTTTCTTCTTTTGATGAACTTCTTTTACTTACTAATTGTCTTACTAACTTTTTCTTTTTTTTTCCTAAGTGAGATTTTTAGAGAGAAGGAGTAGAGAAGATGAGAGTGAAGTTGAATTGTGTTTTTTTCAACTTGCTTTTGAAGTGAATTTTGGAGGGTATGTATAGAGAAATGAGGGAGGTGAACTAGGGTTTCAAAGAGGTAGAAAATCAGATTTTTCATCCAAAAAAATCTGATTTACTTCATCCCTAATTACCCTAATGACATCACTCTAATGACCTCACCCTAATGACATCATCAAATCTCTTTGGAAACATAAATATTCTTATTCTTTTTTAGATTTGCTCATTAATGAGGCAAGATCAGATTTTCAGAAAATATTCTTCCTAAAACATCCTAATATGCAAAAAAAATGCATTGAAAATCGTGCAAACGAAACTGACCAGAATGTTGCGACTAGCGTAGGAAGCTGCGCTAGGCACAGCACCTTGCGCCTGGCGCAGGGCTAGCTTGTGCGCTAGGCGCACAATCATGCGTCTGGCGCATGATTGTGTGCTTGGCGCACACCTGACCTTTTCGGAAAAAATCCGGATTTTCCCCTCTTACACATGGGATTTGATTCTTATTCTCACATCTTTTCATGATTCTTATTCTCTAACTAATGGATAAAGGATGTGTTTAGTGGATAAAGAATATATTCTTATTCTTTATCCAATGAACAATGACTTGACCATCAAGGAAACTGATTAATGCCGATTTTGGTATACGACGAAAATCCCGACGCCTAATCGCGACTTGTTTTTTTCATTTTTCCGAAAGACTAACTTAAGATAATTAATGAAAACTCGTCAAATTAATGAAGACGAGCATGATTATACTACGAATCATTTTATTAAAACGGTGGTGGTAGTATTGACTACAACTCACGAAAATTATACTTCTAAGCCGAAAATGTATGATTAATACGTAAAAATGAAAAAATCGTGCGACGGAATGAAATTCGTGCTCCGAGGTGCGCGCTCCACGCTGCATGATGATTTTATTATTTTTATTTTTTCAAAACCTTTATTTATCCGAAAAAGGGGTTCAAAATTTGGTGTCTACAGGATGACGAAAAATCCTATTCAATCTCCGCACCCAAACCAATTTTGGCTCAAGCGAAACACCCAAGAAAATTTCGAAAAGTTTGAAGACGAAAAACCTAGACCAATGAAACCATAGCCTGGTGTCGCCGGAGGTTTAAGAGTTTAAGGCGTTCTTTCGGCGTCTGCGAGTGAGAGAGGTGGGAGATGGATGTTCTCTGGCGAGCGTGATAAAGGTTAGTGATATTGTGAGGATGACCCACGAACCCTTGAAATTTTAACGCAAAATTTAACCCACTGCAACACCCTGACTGCGGCCCACTTGCGGCGACGGAGAGAGAGATTGGCATTCGTAGTGAGGGGATTTGCCGGAGAACTCGACGGCGTTCGGAGTGAGGGATTTGCTGGAGAGAGAGAGAGAGTTGTGAGAGTGAGAGAATGAGTAATTAGGGCTTGAGAGTCGAAAAAGGGAAAGGGATGGGCATCGCGTCTGCTAGAAAAGTGATTAAGTGGGCCCAAGTTCTGCGTCGGATGGGCCGTGAGGTCTGACGCAGTTCCCATGATCCAAAATCCCAACTTCTTTACTCATCTGCGTCGGATGAGACTTCATGTCCGACGCAAATCGCCTGATATAAGGATTTGCATCGCACCGAAGGCCCGTTCGACGCAAAACAGCTTTACTCATGTGCGTCGGCTTTCTAGGACCATGCGGCGCAAATCCTCTAGCCATTCATTTACTTTGGGTATTTGCATCAAACTTTGATTATAATCCGATGCAAATCGTCTGCTCCTGACCATTTGCGTCAGTTCTACACGCATGCGACGCAAATAAGCAGACGCAAATCGTTGACTCTGTACTAGTGATATGGTATCCATACATAGCATTAGTAGTCACCTCTAAGATGATGTGTAACACCCCAGAAATTAAAGGACAGAAATAATGATATAATATAGGACGATGGCGGAAACAACGTCTTCTGGGAATGTCACTACTATAAAAAGAGGGTTTAATCAACTGAATAATAAAAGAACCAACAAAACTAAATAAAATAACTAGATATATAATAGATAAATAGAGTGAGGAAACTGTCCTCAAAACTAAATAAAAGTTCTAAAATTTAAGCGTCTCTAATAGATTATCCTCGCCCCTCAACCTGAGCCCAAAAAAATCCGAAGAAGCTTATTCTAAAAAGACTTGTAAAAATGATATAAGGGACTACTATCACTGGGGGAGTAATTAACAGCTCTTCTAGTTTATAATAGTCAATCAAATAAATATAAATAGCAGGAATCATATAGAACAATAGCAAACACGAACGTAATACAACTAATCATGTTAAGCTGACCAGAGATAAAGATTGTATTATATTAAGAAACAGATCATGCGCAATATATATATATAAAGAGATAGAGGGGGGGGGGGTAACATGCAACATGTAACATGCTTTTATAAAAGAACTTTCAAGAAACGAACAATAAAGAGGTAAAGTATGCATAGCATAGAAAATCATACAAGAAAATAACAAAAAAAAAAATAATACTATCAATAATAAAAAGTTTGAGGAAGAACTGAACGCAAGTGAATTGCAACCCACTTTCTATGGTTATGTCAGATTGATAAACTCCAAACAGTTTATGTGTTACGTTCCTTATTATTGCTTGTGTCTAACAATGACCAAACTCCAGGATAATACCCAATTCAGTACTTCCCAACCTCTCGAACGACAACATAAACCAAGGTATATACCCTAAATCGTAATCTAGGTGGTTGCATGTTCATCACCATTAGGACCCCGTCCCTCCAGATATCTTATGCTCAAACAAATAATAAATAAATATAAATATAATCTTCAAATATATCATCAAAATTATTTTGATGCCCTTGATTCTTAACTACTAAAACAACATGTAATCGATTAATGTACACAAATACTAAAATACTCTAATAATTTTATGATTAACTTCAACAACTTGGTGGGGAAACTCTAGAGTTGCTAGTTTTGGGACAAAATATCTATTATGTTTTCTTGAACTAGATGCATCCAAGGTGATTTTGTTGCGCATTTGCTCATTTGCAGTAATTATAACTTAAAGATTAGCGTTAGATACACTTAACTCTGAGTTTTATAGGGAGCACCTAAGAGTTTTTATTACTTTAACCAGTTGTAAGAAAATTGGAAATTACATTTTTATAAAACGACCATATAAAGTTCTAAAAAAAGAAAAAGAAGACCTGGATTTAGAAAGCAATAGGAGGAAGGAAGATGACGAAACTTGATATTATGAAACTTACTCAAAACAAAATCCATGAAGGGCTTTTTTTTAATACATGTAAGTACAGAAAACGTTAAAACAATCCCAATTTTATTGTATGACAATTTATCAAACATAAGAACTCTTAGCTGAATTAGTTCTCTTCATTTCGCTTTATTAGGAATGTTGCATGGTTTCCAAAATATTGTCCAACATGTTAACAACAACACACAATCCATGTCTTCACAAAAACATTTGTTATCCATACATAGCATTAGTAGTCATCCTGCAAGATGATGTGTAATACCCCATAAATTAAAAGAATAGAAATAATGATATAATTAAACATCTAATAGATTATCCTCGCCTTTTCACCTGAGCCCAAAAAAAATCCCAACATCATAAAAAGACATGTAAAAATTATACAAGGGTCCACAATTACTTGGGAGTAACTAACAACTGTTCTAGTTCAAAGTCAATCAAATAAATATAAATAGCAGGAATCATAGTGATATAGAACAACCATAAACACGAATGTAATACAACTAATCATGTTAAACCGACTCAGAGATAAAGATTGTATAATATTAAGAAACAAATTATGCGCAAAATGTGTGTGTGTGGGTAGGGTCCCCATTAGTTACCTGAGCCAACTAGAGGTGTGAAGTACGACGGTTCTACGCTTCTTTTTCCGACACAAACTTCCCTTCCACAAGGTCACCTCCTACGCGCCCAAACACAATCTCAATAATGTGACAAAGATTGGATAAGAGTAGAGGAAACTTTAGAGTATAAGAATGTAGGAAACCACGGGCTTGATTTTGTGAAGAACAAGGGGTGAATTACTTCCCCTCACTTTCCGTCTGTAATGGCCGAATGGTAGTGAAGAGTTGACAAAATTTCTTGTTCAAAAATTTTAGCTTATGGTGATGGAAATAGGGAGGTTACAAGGCTTAAATGATAGGATTTTATTTGGTAAATAAATGAGAAACTTCTCCTATCCTTCTCTTTCTTAAGATGGCCGAATGGTATGAATAATTTGGATTAATTTTTGCTGTCCATAAAACAACATTATGAGATGATAAAAGGGAGTAAAGGGGGGCCGGTGTTTACAACAGCTACTATAATGGGATTTTAATTTTTAATTAGGTAATAATGGGGCAATTGAAGGGAATCAAGAGGGGGTTACATAACCTTTTCAAGCTCATCAGTTCACTTCTCTTCTTCTGATTTTCGGCCAGCACAGGACTAAGGTAGTTGGGCTAATTTTCGTTACGCAAACGGTCCAAACCACTATAACGTCGCTAAAATATAAAACGTAGCTTAAATACTTAGTTTAACAACTATAAAATATATAATTTTTAATAAAATAATTTATAAAAATAGAATATATTATAAAGTTGATAAAATATATATTTATACGATATAAAAGTTTTAAGAATAAAATATTCTAAATTAACTGAAATAATAATGAAGGAAAAAATAACGTGAAAAATTGCGAGTGAAATTTCAAGGATGTTACAACCTTCATAGAATTAAACTCAAGCAAGATTATGTAAAATAAAACCTTAATCTTCTTAGTGGCGGATCTGAGATTCGACCCACATGGGTTTGGAGTTGTTTGAAAAAAAAATTAAGAAAAATTGATTGAAAATTTCAATGCATTAGTCCAAATTTTAAATTAACAACCAACTAGTAAGTCTTGTATAAGACTGTCTTACAATAATATTATAATAAGAATACGTCACTTTATTCCAGGAAAGGGTCACTTTGTAAGTCAAAAGGGTCACTCTATTAGTTAAAGGGGTCATTTTTAGATAAAGGGTCACCTAATATCTTAAAGGGGTCGCTCTACTATAAATACCCCTTTAGGATAACAAGTTACCCTCGTCTTACTATAAATCATTGTAAGGTGGTCTGATATGAGATTTTGTAACAACTAAAATCTGATCTAGTAAGTTAACTCATTGTTACATTTCGGAAAAAAATAAAATTGAGATGTATTATTATTTATCTTATTGTAGACACATAATCGTGTCTCCCCATATAAGGACCCAATGATGAAACATACCGCTGTCTTAATTGGTCCAACCCAAGGGGAGAGCAATACAAATAGTCAAGCCCAAAACTATTTTTAAAAGTATAAAGCCTATTTATTTGTATTAAAGATCCGAAATTTAATTTTAAAGCCCAATTAATTATTCCTTATAATTAATTGTATTTTGAGACCACAAACTAATTATTTTGAGCCAAATCCTTTGAAAAGCCCAATTAATTATTCATGATAATCAATTGTATTCATTTATTATTTTAATAAATATTTTCATAAATAAATAAATGTTTCCAAAGATATTATAAAATAAAGGATTTTTAGCTGAAATCAGATTTTATCCTTTAAAATAGTTGGTTTCCGGATTTAAGAGATGTTATTTAATAAAGATAAAAAAGAACCGTAGAAAACCGCGTTAAATAAGAAAATGCTCTCCAGAATAGAGTTACATCTGGCGCAGGCTGTGCGTGTGGCGCATATGGCCTTTGCGTGACGGACAATATTGTGCGCCACGCGCAGTTTTCTTTCTTTTTTTATATAAATTTTTTTTCCTATAAATGGGCTAACTAATGATTTCTGGATTTCAGGGACACTTTTGACACCCGAATACTTGCGATCTCTCAAGGCGGAAAACACTCTCATACTTTCACACTTTCGCACTTTCATACTCAAACACATAAACACAAACTCTCACTTTGATCGATCTTCACAAATTTTCGTTGAAAGGCTTCACGATTGCTCCTCCCGAAGGTTGTTATTCCCTCAGACCCAAGCCACACCGGTATATTCCCGAGAATCCTTAAATCTTTTCTTTGTTATGTATTTTATTGAAGTTACTAACGATCTTTTCATGATGTAGATATTTAATTAAAATTCGTTCGTTTGTACATTCTAAATCTCTACGCCTTCTTCTTATTTTCTTATATATTTTAATAATTGTCCAGCTTATGCTTTCATCACCAACATGTTATTATTACTAATCAATACCTAAGAAATTGTTCTAATGCCTAATAATATAATTTGGACAACCTGTTAGCAACCCAGTAATTTTGATTGCTCAATAACGTGTCACTAAAAAAGTAGTCTTTTTTATGTGTTTGATGAACCAATCTAGACTGATTTTTTTAGGGTGCTTGAAAATATTATCTGGTTGTTCTTTCGCATAAACTTTGATATGAATCGATATTTAGTAGAGGCCAGCAATGAGTGAACGTGGTTCATGACCGTGCTCGTACCCTCACCCCCAAACTCAATTTTTTGGTTCATGACCATTAATGAAGTTATGACTGGGAAATCTACAATGGATAAGTCCCAAAGATGTCCCTAAGTTTCATAAATATCCAATTAGGTTTATAAGTCTTCCTCCAAAGACTTGTTGGCGACGTCGAAAACATTTTTAATAAAACCTTTTACAATGGGGTAGTCAAATATGCGCTCACACCGCGTAGGCGAATAAAATCACGCCTACACTTATCTTTCAGTTTAAGTGTTAAAATTATCCCATGAAATATTTAGTAATTAGCACTAACTCTTTTTCTCAACTTTCAACCATCTTCTCAAAATAATCCCAACTTTATATTATTCAAGATTATTCTCATATTTAGTAATTAGCACTAGTAGAATAATATAGTTTTGTTGCGGTTTCTAATAGGCCTATTGCTGCAGATTTCGTGGCAACGCAAATTAAGGCGCAACAATAGGTTAACCTATTGCTGCGGTTTTGAAACTGCGGCAATAGGTTAATCTATTGTTGTGGTTGTATGATAAACCCGCAGCAATAGGCACAAGCCCCTAAAAAAATCATTTTTTTGGTTAAATCATCTAGTATTCTCTCCACTAATGCAACATTATACTTTATAGTGTAATTACATCAAAAGTAGCTACAACAAACAGTTTACTGTAGATTGAATATATATATTTCATAGAAATGGCATTTTTATAAACCCTAATGACAAAAAACTAAAATGAAAAAATGACATTCAATTACACAACAAATTAAAAGAAAAAACAAATTGCAAAAATATCATATTACAAAACAAAAAAACAAAGATAAGAATAAAATGAAAAAAACAACGATTATCACCACAGCTGGAAGCAAAACCGACTACCACCATCACTGAGGTTCGAGTGAGGAGATTGCGAAGAAGAATCCGAGATGGAGTCTTGCGAGATTGCGAAGAAGTTTCCGAGACGAGTCGCACGAGGAGATTGCAAAGAAGAATCTGTGATGTGAAATCTCTTCGTCTGGTAAATTCATCAATAACGGCCAAAGATGGCCGGAAGACTTGAAGAACGACGAAGAATATGGTCCACAGATCTAGGAGGTCCGAGGTTGAGTTCGAGGAGGGAAAGAGAAAGGAGAAATGAAGATTTGAAGAAGGAGGGGGGGAGAGAGAAAGGAGAGACGGGGATTTGAAGAAGGAAGGAGGAGGAGAGAGAAAGAAGAGAGGAAGGAGGACGCTCGAGGGGAGTGAAACAGTTGGAGGACTGAAATCAAGAAACCCTAGCGTTTTTATTTGATAAAAGGGAATATTGATGCGGTTGTTAAGGAAACCACATGAATAGATTAATAAATTATTAATATTTTAATCTATTGTTCCGGTTTCTCTAAAAAAACGCAGCATTAGGTTGTTCTAAATGTTTTTCTTTCCCTCTGATCTCATGTGGTTTATTTTTGTGTATGGCTAAAACCGCAGTAATTTAATAGCAGCAATATATTATTATTCTACTAGTGTGGTCTTATATGAGATTTTGTAACAACTAAAATCTAGTAAGTTAACTCATTGTTCCTGTCCAAATAAAACACTCATTGTTACATTTCAAAAGACAACAAAATTAAGATATACTATTATTTATCTTATATATTAGTTTAAGTGTGAAAATTATCCCATAAAATATTTAGTAATTAGCACTAACTCATTTTCTCAACTTTCAACTATCTTCTCAAAATAATCCCAACTTTAGATTATTCAAGATTATTCTCATATATTTGGGAGACCTTCTGAAAGTAATCCAAACTCTTACTTTTCTTGTATTCGTTAACTATTTTGAATTTATTATATATAGAAAAATTAAAGATCAGTAATACATTCCTAATTATTATAACTTGTAATAGGGATTTTTTAGGAAGAAATTCGGTAAAAAAAATAGGGGGAGTTTTAGAAGAAAGTTATAAGAAATGTAGAATTTACTTATAACAATTACAAATATTAAGTTTCAAAAATTGAAGAGTCAAAATGATTTGATGACATTTATGGGAAAATATAACAGTTTTTCACCACATACTCCCGATAATTTTTTTTATTCACCATATACCCCTTCAAGTTTCAGAATTCACCATATACCCCTCATTTTTCAAAAAATTCATAGGATGCCCTTAATGACTAACGACCGTTAACTCCGTTAGTCATTAACCCCTAATTTCCTTGTTAAACCCTAATTAACCCCAATTAACCCTAATTAGTCCTATAAAATCTAATTAATTCCTTTAATCGCTCCCCCTTCATACCTTATGTTTCTCTCTCCACCTAGCCCACCACTGATCTTCAAACTCCCCGGACTCTGGCCACCCCTCCACTAAGTTCAACAGTAGCCACATCCCTAGAATTCCTGACCTTACATTAGTAGAATAATATAATATTGATGCGGTTTTTAAGAGGCCTATTGCTGCGGATTTCAAGCCGCCGCAAATCGAGGCGCAACAATAGATAAATCTATTGATGCGGTTCTAGCCCAAAACCGCAGCAATAGGGTGGTGGTTTTTTTTTTAGAAACAACCAAATTTGAGTTTGCAAATAACTGGTGAGTCGTATGACGGTATGAGAGATAGGCGAATGATAACACACCCATTGCATTAAAAAATCTAAAAATGGAACAAACAACAGATCTTGAAAATTAAACAAAATCAAAATTTAACTAACACTAGGAGCGAACAAGTACATTTACAGTAGATATGGAAATGAAACTTTCCTAAAAGAAAGAATGAAACTAACATCAGAAACTCATCCATACACAATGTCCAATTAAAATCCAAAAAAAATTAAATAAAAAATAGTCAAAAAAGTATTTTTTTTTAGATCTGCAACATTTACTTCACTATCATACTCATTAACACACACCAATTCACTATCCAACAATGACGCGAAACTCATCGATTGTCGAGAACATCTGCGGAGGCGGCGAACAAAGTGGAAAAACTAGGGGGGACAAACAAAGTGGGAGACGTCGCACAAGAGAGAGAGAGTTGAAGGAGAATATCAGCCCAACGGTGCTTTCACGACGTCGGGGCCGAAGATGAGGGAGACACGGTTACAAGAGAGAGAGGGAGGAGTAGGAGTGAGGTTGAGGGATGGTGAGATCTGCCATTAGAGAGAGGGAGGAGTAGGAGTAAGGTTGAGGGATGGTGAGATATGTTGAGAGAGTTAGAGAGGGAGGAGGAGTGAGAGTGAGGAGGAGTGAGAGGGAGAAGTGAGAGTGAAGGAGGCGCGGATAGCTCAGGTTAGATTTAGGGTTTTGTAACCTACAAGAGCTGCGACTCAAATATTAATATAATATTGGGCCTTTTAACAATAGATTAAAATATTAATAATATTTTAATCTATTGCTGCTGTTTCTTTAAGAAACCGCAACAATATGTTGTTTTTACGTTCTTTTTTTTCCTCACATAATATTTTGCTGCGTATGGGTAAAACCGCAGCAATTTAATAGCAGCAATAGGATTATTTTCTACTAGTGTCATATTCCAACACATAAACTTCCCTAATCGACCCTGAATTTTGAAAAAAGAGTCCTAGCTAGTATATGATGCAAACCCCTGCCAGTTAACGATAATATTAGCATCCTTGCGATTCAACATAACCGTGGCACCAATACAACCACCAGTAGACGCTTGACCAAACGAGAAAAGCCCAGGAGAAACAGGGAAATCATCTCCAACATTGTGCCTGGAGACTGGAGTGCGAGTGGTCAAGCGAAGAGACAGCAGAAGAGAATTGTTGCCGTGAAGTTTAGGTCAGACGGAGGATAAGAAATTGACGAATACTGGAAGATGAGTTGGAAAATTACTTGGATTTTAAACAAGTCGTCCCCAATTTCACCTCCTCCTCCGCCTCCACCCAATCCTCCCTTCTCTTCGCCTCTCTATCCTCCGTCAAACAACATCGTTGGTGGGGTTGGTGGTGACATTAGCGTTGGTGAGGAGGGTTCTTGAGTTGGCGGTGACAGCACCGTTTTTGGGGTTGGTGGCTCACCTGAGAGGGGACAACCATGGAGAGAAATGGACGATGAGGTGAGGAGGGTTCTTGAGTTTGAGGTGAGAGAATACAATTATGGCCTGTTTGGTTTTAAGCATTTCATTTGAAATGCTGGATTTGGCCAAATAACATGTTTGGGTAATCCAAACATTTGGATTTGAAATTGGCCCAATTCCAACCTACTTAAAACATAAGCCCATATTTGAGAATTTGAAATCCAAGATGAAAACTTGTCATTTGAAATCCAAATAAACGTGAGATATCTTTCTCTGTCCTTCTCTCTCTTCGTGCTCTCTTTTCTTGGGTTTTCTCTCTCCTCAAGCTTTCTCACGTCGTTGAGCTTTCTCTCTCCTCAAGCTTTCTCACGTGAAGCTTTCTCTCTCCTCCTTTACTGCGAAATCTCATTTCTAAGGTTAGTTTCTCAATTCTTAATTTTTTTTACCATGAATTTGCCGCGTTATTGTTTGATTGTTGATTTATAAATATTATTTTAGGTTTTTTTTGGAATATCTTCTGATCTAGAATGTGTAATTGATTGAATTTTCGATTCTAGTATTATCTTTTGTATGTTGTATTGATTAATTAGGGCTTTTTTTCTCTTATAATTTCTTTTGAGATTTTATGGTAATTAGGGTTAGTTAAGGACGAATTGCGATTATCAATTGGCAATAGAATTGAGATTTTGTGAGTTGAGAAGATTTTGTATCTCTATTTTGGGGCTTTGCATATGAAGTTTTGATTTCATTTTGCCAGTTTGTTCCTCGTCTTAATCATAGTCGAGCAAAATGAAGCCTAACAGGGTGATACTAGTCTTTTGCCCAAGTCGTGCTGTAAAATTGAAATACTGTTGAAAAACAATTGTTTGTTTATAGGTGTGTTAGATAAAAATAAAATATAATTGAATCAAGAAATGCCTTTTCAGTTTGATTATTGAATCCCTTTTTCTAGTTTATTTGCAGCGTATCTGTGCTAGCTAGTGATTAGTGCTAAGATTTAAACTTTTGTTTAGTTGCATTAAATCAATTGTAATTACAAGGCAAGTATATCTAGTTATGATCTGTTGTTGGATGTGTGTTGATTAGACTGTTTATAGTGAATTGTTGGTCTTTTAATTCATTGATATATTTAACTTGAGTTAATTTTTAAACATGTGGAATCTAAGTTGGTTCATGCTACTAAAAATCACAGAATATCCATGGCATAAGTGTCTTCAAATAAGATAACTTAAAAAAGTTTGGTATGCTGAGTTTCCTTCTTGTATTGAATAGGGTTTATGCTTCAATGTCATATGATACTTGATATGTTCACAGAAGTTTGAAATATGTCGGATGAGGTGAGTATACAAGAGTCAAGGAAACGTGCAAGGGACAATGATGAAGATCTAGAGTTAGTTACCTTGGTTATAGGTTTTATTATAGTAGTTGTGGGGGCATGGTATGGTCAACGATATAGGGTGAATGAAGTAACATGGAATGAGCGTGAGCGTGCACAAACAAGAGCTACATGGATGAATACTTTGAGGAATAATAGAATATGTCGTGAGCAATTGCGTCTCGACATACGTTGTTTTGAGAAGTTGTGTCATACATTACAATCAAAGGGGGACCTAATGACTACAAGAAATGTCACCGTAAAAGAAATAGTTGCATTGTTTCTTCATGTCCTTGCACATGATTTGAAGAATAGAACAATGCAAGCCCTCTTTGCTCGTTCAGGAGAGACTATAAGCCGCCAATTTCATGTGGTCCTTCGATCTATGCTCAAAATAGGAAAGTATTATATCAAACCAGTTAACCAAAGTATTAGCTATGACGGGGATAACAAGTGGAAGTGGTTTGAGGGAGTTCTTGGAGCTCTTGATGGGACACACATTGATATGACGGTCCCCGTTGAGGATAGAGGTTGTTATCGAGATAGGAAGGGGGACATTAGCACCAATGTGCTAGCTTCATGTGATACAAACCTTCGTTTCACATATGTTTTACCTGGTTGGGAAGGATCCGCATCAGACCCTCGTGTCCTTCGTGATGCTCTCCAGAGGCCCAATGGTCTAAAAGTACCAAGAAGTAAGAGTTTATAACTTATTATCTTATAATTAGTTAATGACGTATTAAATTCAAAAGGGTAATGTTAAATTTCTATGATGCAGATAGATATTTCCTTGTGGATTTGGGCTTTACTAATGGTGAAGGTTTCTTAGCTCCTTACAAAGGTACTCGGTACCACTTGAATTTGTGGCGAGGAAACACTCCCACGAACTACAAAGAGCTTTTTAACTTGCGCCACTCGTCTGCACGGAATACAATTGAAAGGGCATTTGGACTATTAAAAAAACGTTGGGCTATACTTAGGGATCCTAGTTTTTTTGATAAAAAGACTCAAATTAGAATCATCAATGCTTGTTTTATTCTCCATAATTTCTTAAGGGAGGAAAATATGGAGGAAACACGACTTATACATGAGGTAGACCAAGACTTACTTGATGCGGAGCCAAATGATGATATAGATGAAGATGATGATTTCAACCGCTCGGTCAACAAATGAGTGGAATAATTTTAGAGATGATCTTGCTAAGAAGATGTTTGAGGAGTACCAAGTGCGAAGGGTTCAAGCTATTTGAATATGTCTTTGTCCTTCTGTTTTTCTTAATTTTTATCAAAATATCTACTAAGTTGTAATCTTTTGGATTTATTTATATGACTATCTCCTTTGTTATTTTAACTAAGGTATATCTCCTTTTGTACGAATCAAACAAGAATCAGAACACTGCATATATTTTGCTTGTACTTCTCAATCTTACAACTGTCTTAACTAACTTTTTTGTCAAAAGCCCCTTTTTTTTGTTGTCCCATTTCCATTTCTTAGCTTGCTTTTTGCCAGAGATTGAGTCATTTGCTGTAGTTTATTGTTAATGAATGCTTTTTGGATTGTCATTATAGTTTAGTCGTTAAGCATAAGAACTAATAACTGTATTAAAGTTCTGTAGTTATCTTTGTTTTGATTTTCGTATCTTTAGACTTTTGTTGGCTATACATAAGAGTTTCTTTTTCATATCTTGTGTGCAGTGAAATATTAGCCTATTAGGTCCTGTTCCTAAAAGAACAGACAGCTGAGTAGGGACAGTTGCAACTTGCAGGTGTCTTGAATCTTGATCAGGTTTGTGCATGTACTATTTATTTTCACTACTAATTTACTGTCATCTATAAAGCAGTTTGGTGCATTTGTACCTGTTCTGTGTCGGAAGATGACTATATTTATTAAATCCTGTAGCTAATATCCTCGTGAGATGAACTGATTTTCACGTAGTGGTTTGCACGATTGCATCTCTTGAGTATTGATTATGTGCTATCAGCGCTGGTTTTGTTGTTTATGCACTTCTTTTGTGTGTTACAACTACTGTCATCTATAAAGCAGATTGGTGCTCTTTTACCTGTTCTAATACTGTATAGTAGTCTGCAAGCGGGAACATCTCTCAAGTCTTCATCACCTAATATTATGCAAAGTAGTATGAAAAATGTGCTTTTTTAATGCTTTGACATGCTTATGTTTAATGCAGTTTAAGCTGTCTGGGAAGAAGGTTTTTAGCTTGTTTTCTTTAGATACATATGTCTGCATTAAGTATGAGTTAAGGCCCTGTCAAAAAAAAGTATTGAGTTAAGCCATGATTAAAATATCATCTTTTACAAGAATTTGATTGGTTGCTATTGGAAAGTCATGCTGTGATATTGGTTCTGGCTATTGTTTGTATTATTATCCAACCTATGAAACATGAGGAAATAAAGGAGATTGAGACTACATTATTTTTACTTGAAAATCCCCTATCTACACTTAATTTTCCTAAAGTTTACTTTTCTGAGGTAAGCAAGACCTGAGTTTGTTTTTTAATTAAATCTCTGCCACTCACCGTGTGTTTTGCGATATGTAGGAACAATGAATTCCAAAAGACAAGCTAAGGCAAAGAACCTATGGGTCCTCCACGTAAAAGGGGATATGTTGTGTGGAATCGCCAAATGGATGTGATGCTTACTTCCACATTATATGAGCAAATTAACGAAGGGAACAAGGGTGATGGGGATTTCAAGTCCCAAGCGTATCAAGCCGTGGTGGACAAGTTAAGGGTTGAATTGAATATATCTGTGACTGTAGATCATGTTAGGAACTGAATTAGGGTTTGGAAGAGGCACTATGCTACTATTACTGAAATTCGAGCTTACACGAAATTCAAGTGGGATGAAGAAAGGAAGATGGTGGTGATCCCTGTAGAAGAGATTGATGAATGGAATAAGTACTGTAAGGTATGTTATTATGTCCTAATTTCTGTTTTGCAATTTATGTTGTTAGTGATTAATATTACAAATTTGCAAGCTAGTTAATATGCATTTTTTTGTCCTGGAATTTGCAAGCTACTGTGGATGTTCTCTGCTTCTTTGGCTGATCTTTTCGTTTGAGGATCAGTTCTTGTGAAGAACTTGGTCTTTCCGAGCATCTTACCATGATAGTTTAGACATGGGTTCCTGGAATAGCTGCAATTCATGATAGTTTAGACAGAAGGTGGTTCACTCTATGTTCTTACATGGGTAGATTATCTCTACAGGATATTGATTGCACTTCTTATATTGATGTTGATTAATAATCAATCATTCTTATATTGATGGTGATATTACCGTTGCTGTATTAAAAGGAAAAAGAGTGAGTTGTGACTGAATACATATGTTTCATTTGAGTTCTTCAAAGCAGCAGCAATTCTGTAGCAGAGAGTATACATATTTCTCAACAAGTAAACAGAAACATGAACGAATTTTCTTGCATTATCAAATGAATAAAA
The DNA here is from genome assembly GCA_947648045.1 of Beta corolliflora. Taxonomy (NCBI): domain Eukaryota; kingdom Viridiplantae; phylum Streptophyta; class Magnoliopsida; order Caryophyllales; family Amaranthaceae; genus Beta; species Beta corolliflora. Next base: position 116,900 of record CANSZD010001403.1, read on the forward strand.
TTTAAGCTTATCATTCTTCTTTGTTTTTCGAGATGATTATATTGTATAAAATGACTGAGAATTCTAGCATATAGCTGATTTTCCTTGGGTGATATATATTCTTCATTTTGTTGCTTTAACGTGCAGGAAAATTCTAATGCCTCTGCATACTTGAACAAGTGTATTGACAATTGGGACGATATAGTTACTTTGTTCGCTTTGGATAGAGCAACCGGTGATGGGGCTGAGCAACACGAGGAGTCCGTCGTTGCTATGGACACTGCGAAGGGGGAGTACATCGGAGACTTCTTCCGGAGGTTCAAACAAGAAGCTTAAGAGAGATCGTCTAGCGGATGCTGTTAGTAGTTTTGCGGACTCTTTCAAAGAGTATGTGAGTAAAGCGCAAGGCCCTCTGAAACCAAGTTCCCAAGAGATCTACGATGTAGTCTCTAGTGTTCTTGGGCTTTCCGGCCAACAAGTGATTCAGGCTGTGAAGAGGTTTATGAACGGGCCGGTGAATGAATTTGATATGCTAAAACATCTACCGGAGGAGCAAAAGTTAGACTGGATTTTATTATGTATTAGTGATTAGTAGTTTTATTTCGTTGGTTGTAGGATCGAATTACAATTCTAAACTTTAGCTTGGTTTGCCAAACAGTATTTGAATTTGAAATTCAAGATTTGAAATTCTATGTATTCCCAAACAGCTTGTTAGAATTTGAAATTTCAAATTTGAAATTCTAAAGTTTCCCAAACACTGGACTTGGAATTGAATTCCAGAAATTGAAATTATGAATTTGAATTGTACTATTTGAAATAAAATATGGGTATCCAAACGCAACCTTATTGGATTTCAAATCTTCAAAATATAAGTGAATAATCTGGAAATTCAATTTGTGAATTTGATTGAATTTGGATGATATAATAAGAGAGTTAATGGTGGAAGAGATGAAATTTCAATTTTACCATGGAAGAGGACAGAGTAGGAAGAAGAAGGAGGATAAATGGGGGGGGGTTAATGGCTAATGAACAGATTTGGGTTAATTAGTTAATGAAATCAAACGTCCGTTAGTAGTAAGGGTATTCTGATGTATACTTGAAAAGTTTAGGGGTATATGGTGAATTCTGAAAAAAGTGCGTGGGTATATGGTGAATAAAAAATTTTGTCGGGGATATATGGTGAAATAACTGAAAATATAAAGATTATTTTTAAATGATCGATAAAAGTTTAATTCCAAAAATATAATGAACAATATGAGCAGAAGTATTTCATAAAACTTAAAAGTGAAAATGAAAAATTACCAAGATAAGAGAAACAAAACTAATAATTAAAGCCATATAAGTATCTAACGGTTAGTGGTGGCAATTGCAAAAAAAAAAAAAAAACCAAAAAAAAGACAATAAGAAAAATTAAAAGGAAGCGAATTACTCTTTCTCAGAGTTGATCCCGCGCCAATCTGGAAGGGTACAAAACTCTTAATGCAGCCTACCCGACCACCAACCCAAACGCTTCACAGTAATTTAGCAACGCGTGGAGTTATTATAAAGATTTTGGTTGTCTATTTTTCCGTCATTTTTTTCCAGTTTTTTGTGGGTGACCAACTGAATGACTGAAACCACGTTGGAGCTGCATTTATTCTTATTAAGATAAAATTAAATAAAAAATTTGAATAAAACAAATGAAGGTTGGCCACGGTTTGAAATAAGAATTGCAATTAAAATAAACTTAGTTATATCATCCAAATTCAATCAAATTCACAAATTGAATTCCGTAATAAACTTAGTAACTCGGGTACTTCGAGCTAAACATATGCCACGGTTTGAAATCAGAATTGCAAATCGAAAGATGCGGGACGAAGAGTGTCGTGGGGGGCTCTCCATAGGTGTATTACGCAGTGGATTCCAACATCATTGCGTGGAGTTTCAGAGTAGCTGAAGATGGATCATCAATGAGTTCGGAATGTCGGCAAATTATTGTAACACTAGCTCGCCAATGGCGTTGAACGAAGAGGAAACAGTTTGCTCGATGAAGATGAGAACATGAGAAAGAAATTCGATCAATAAATGGTGATGTTATGAAATTGATAATCATGATTCAAGAGAGTGAGAAGAAGAGGTTTGTTTTCTTGATGCATATGATTATATTAAGAAGGATAAAGAGTAGTTGTGTATAAGATGAATAGAACGAAAAAAGCTTTGAAGGGAAACATATTCTTTTAAGCCCATTTCCATAGCTTTGTTTGGGCGCATTTCCGGCGTGTAGACACATAATCGTGTCTCCCCATTTAGTACCCTATGATGACCAGTACTCCGCTTTAATTGGTCCTGATCGAGGAAAGAATAAAGAACGAGTCTAAAATAAAATGTTTTAAGCCCAAACCATTTTATAACTTTTTTTATTAATCCATTTTCGAAAACCTTTTTTTATAAATAGTTTTATCAAGCCCACTTTCTAAAACGTTTCAAAATAACTTTTTAAAAGCCCATCTTCAAAAACCTTTTAAAAATAGTTTTTGAAAGCCCAATTTTATAAAACTCATTTTCAAGCCCAATTTAATTAATAGAATTAATTAATTATATTAATTAGTTTTATTAATAAAAGATATCTTTTATAAAAATAATTTTTTTCCAAAATGTTTTTTTAAATATTTTTTATCTAACTATTTTCTAAAATCTTTTAGAAACCTACTATCTTTCAAAAACCTATTACATCTCAACTACCTAAACCTAAACCTAAACCTACACTATATAATACCCATCCTCTCCTAATAATCGATCTCACCTTCCACGACACTCTCACAAAAACACTCGGCACTCATCTCACAACAACAACTCACAACAATACCCTAGCCCTAACTTTTCTCTCAACAATACCCTAGCCGCATCAAAACACCAGGCGAAAATCCAAACCCCAAGGGGCTCGACCACCACCTGAGCCGCTTTGGCAGGGTGGCCGTCGAGCCCCTCCCCCCCCTTTTTCTTCCCCTCTTCTGCTAGGTTTCATCAGTCGTAGTGTGTTGGTTTGTTGAAAGAGAAGCGCTTCACTTGGAAACAGAGGTGGTGAGGATCTTCCACCACCGTCGCTTTGCCGCCATCAATTTGAGTGTGCCACCGCCGGCAAGCTCTCCCCGGTTCGCTTCTTTTGCGTCGTTCTCTCCCCTCCCCGAGTCGAGTCGTTTCCCCCCTCCCCTGTGTCGCGTTGTCGTTCGATGTTTTCCTTCTCAGTCCTGGTCCCCCGCCGCCTGTCGGTATCTCCGGGTCGGTTCCCCCTTGTTTGCTGATTATCTGGGCGTGTGTTGGTTAAGTCGTGTTGGTCGCTGTATGTTTATTTCGTTTTTCATAGTCCCCGTCCCCGTCCCCGAGTCTGGTCAGCACAATCTCTTGTTTAGTGTCTTGGTTGTTTTGGGCTTCCCCTCCCCCTCCCCTGGTTGTGTAATGGGCTCCCCTTTCCCCTTCCCCTTGTTAGAGTCGGGCTCCCCCTTCCCCTCCCCCTTGTTAGTGTCGGGCTTCCCCTCCCCCCTGGTTGTTGGAATCTCCAACTAAGTATGTTAGGCTTTTTCTTACTATGTGTGTTAAATCTCCGAATAATAGGAGTGCGTTGTCTTCGAGTTGTTAAAAATGTTGTCTATGGTCGGTTGTGGCCATCAACAAGTGTTTGTCAATTGAATCAGGATTGGTGGTTCAAAGTTATCACAGTAGAATGTGTCGGTTTTTGGGAATATGTGCTGAGGGACAAGGTGACTCAAGAAGTTCGTGAGCATGGACGAGGCGATGATAGTTTTTCATGGTTGGGACGTAAGTTTTCCGGTTTTGCAAACCGGAGGTGTGTTCGAGAGCTCAACTTGTTTGGCTCTCTTTTTAGCTTGGCATTGATCTTCATGGTCCTTGCCTTGAAAACTTCAAATCTGAAGGCGGCACCTCAGTTACATCTGAGGGTTTTCAGCATGCCCACTCATTTGCATTTCTCCTACCTTCTGGAGAAACCTGAAATACTCTCGAGCGAGAGTAATGAGACACAACGGAACGTGACTCGTATAAAGATCATGAGCCTAGAATCCCAATAGCAGATTGTTGGGATTTCTTATGCGGCGAGATGCGACGCTCGCCGTTAGTTTGTTGTCCGGCCCACAAACGTCATCCGCTTCTTCTACCTCATCCATCAGCCATCCGAGGTTTGAATCTACCATCGCAAGTAATGACCAGCGACGCCCCCCTTCCTACGCGACTTTTTATCAATTTTACTTATTTTGTTTTTAGATGGAATGTACGAGCTCATAAAACTCATCTAGTTTCGTTTGTTTGGTTTAGATTTGGATGTAATAGCATTAGGTTGTACTTCCGCTTTTAATTAATGTACGATTTCTCGTTGTCAAAAAAAAAAAACAACTCACGCCTCCTCCATACAATCCCTCCTCACCTGATCGGCTGATCATCACCAGCCGTGTATGAAGGTCAACGCGAATTCCTCCTGACCATATTCATCATCACACTACATCTTGATCGCCTATGTTCATCATCATCATCTAATCATTACCTACTTCCTAATCTCCCTAAACTCACACTGATCTTCATCCATCAACCATCATCATTCAACGCCATCTCACCAAATCCTCATACTGCCTATATTTCCCCACACCTCTCTAATCTCTCACCGCCACATACAAACGCCACATCATCAGCATCTCATCAACCAGCACAATTCATCATCTCCTAATAACACAAACCCACCGCCTAATCCACTACTATAAACTAATACTTCTGCGCCTAACTACTCTCATTCTCCTACTGCCAACTATATTACATGCGGCATATAACAATACACAAACAGGTTTATTTAGTTTGACGCAAAACGTAACGCAAGACACTGTTTTTCTAAGACTCGTACAACTTTCGATCCAAAATCCGTACAAATCAACGACCCCAGACGGTGGTATAATTTCTGAGGGTCAAATAAATTAACGACCTTTTTTATTTTTTTATTTTATTTTATTTTTATTATTTTCTTGAAGTTACTAACATTCTATTTGTGATGTAGATTGTTAACGTATTCTTGCGCTGTAAGTATTGTATATATTATACTAACTCCCTGCACTATTTTATTTTCATATTTTTATTTCTTTTTCATGAACATATTATTTTCTATGCCTGATTGCAATATTTATCACCTTGTATTTATTGCTAAACAAGACCTAAAGAATTGTCCTAACTAATTCAGATAAATTGAACAACCTATTAGGAACCTTGTAATTTAATTGCTTAATAACTTGTCACTAAAAAATTAGTCTTTATGTGTTTCTTGAACCAACCTAGAGTAAATATTTTTAGGGTGTTTAAAATATTATATGATTATTCTTTGGCATAAAATCTGTTATGAATCGATATTTAGTAAAGGCCAGCAATGGGCAACATGGTTCCTGACTGTGTTGTACCCTCACCCCATAACTCAATCTATGATTCTTTTTGACCATCTATGGAGTCAGGACGGGGAAATCTACATTGGATAAGTCCCTAAGATGTCCCTACAATTTTCAATATCCAATTAGGTTTATAAGTTTTCCCTTAAAAATTTGTTGGCAACTTCAAAAACATATTTTTAATAAAACCTTAACAATGGGGTAGTCAAATAACGCGCTCACACTGCGGTAGGCAAATAAAACACGCCTACACGATGGAATTACTAAAACTACCCCTACTTCTAGGGCAATCAACCCTCCACGAGCTGGAGTTGACCTACATACCCTAATTTATTGGAATTCACAACCACTATAAATAGTGATTGTCCCATTAGTCAAAATGTACTTAATTCTTAGCTAAAAAGGTAGAGCATATCTCTCTACAATTATTGCTTTCTCTCTCTACCTCAATTACTGGCTTGAGCATCGGAGGGACGTTCCCGAAAAAACCCCCGAAGTAGTTTTTCAGTGTACTTTGCAGGTTTCTTGGTGAAAAGACTCATCGGAGCTCTCGTACCCTCTCAGCATCCAGTTGTCATCCCCTTCATCATTAATTGAAGTTTCCTTCGTAGAAACAGTTTGACGCCGTCTGTAGGAATACAACAATCTCAAGCCACTACCGAGAGTCGAAATGGCACCAATCTGCCAAAACCGTAAAGCTTGTTAGCCAAATCTTAACCCACCTTCTCATCGCACACCTATCGTTGAGACCCTCGACCCTCAAGAGGATAAGAGCCCCACAGCTCAGCTAGGGCATGGGTCTCAACCTCATTCAGCTGGACCCCCTCATCCACAACCCCCTTTACCCAGTGAACTTCGGAGGATAGCGGACCATTTGAACCAAAACATTGAACGGAACCTAAGGGCCATGATCGCCACTCTACTAAATGGCGGACACCACCAACTCCAGCCTCAACCGAAGTGGAGGCGAGGGAAGGAGCCTCCTGGATGCAAAGATTAAATGCCACTGGACCCCCTAAGCCTTCAGCTTGGAGGCATGAAAAACCGAGAGAGCAAAGACTCCCTCAGTCAGCTCAGAGACCCCCGCGGTTAAAGCATAGACCACCTCGGTCGAACGTGGCCAAGGGACGCCCGTTAGACGATCGAAAGGAACCGGCTTCGTAAATGGCAAATGGATGCCAGGGAAATCCTCAATAGGAAGGAAGCTTCAAGGGGTGGGCCCCATCAAGACGCGAGCGTGAACTTGGTCAGCCCCACTCTTCTCGCCGAGAGCGAGAGAGATCCCCTCCTCACTCGCCTAGGCACCGGGAGGATGAAAGGGACTCGGCCTCCTCTTAACTGCCCAACCGCAAAGTCCCCTAAATGGTCAATAGGGGAATCATGAACTTCATGACTCCCTTCAGCAAAGAAATCATGGACACCTCTAACCAAAGTAAAGTAAAATTGCTTCTAATCGAGCAATACACGGGTTCAACGGATCCGACTGACCACATGGCCTCATACAAAGCAAAAATGAGCGTGCAAATGGGTTGTGAGGCAGCATGGTGTACTACACTTAAAGGGTTGGCGCTTAGCTGGTTCTCCGAGTTCTCTCCCGGAATTGTCACTATCTAACTTCTCGATGTTGGAGGGGGGATGAGAGAGGTTTGTTAGAAGGGGGGATAAGAGAGGTGTAGGAGGAATAGAATAAGAAAGGGTTGGGTTTGCTTATGTGGGCCGCAACTTATATATGAGACCAAGCCCAATAGATTCAGTTTAATAATTCACATTTTCGCCCAAAAACAAACGTTAGTGGATCCGGTATTAAAAGAACTAGGTCAGTTTACTTGTGTCATTTAAGGTTTTTTCCACTAGTGTAGCTGACCAAGGGAAGCTCAATAGGTACTTCAAAAACTCCAACGAGACCGCGCTGACAGCGACGACACCGAAGGATATGTCAGCGTCATATCAGGTGAATTCACTTCGAGAGGCCTAACCGGCCACTCCCGCAAGTCCCACCTCTAAGAACTGGAACACCAAGTACTAAAAGTTGAAGGTATTTGGCAAGCTGCCCCGTGATGACCTTCGAAAAAGCGACTTGGACAATTCAGACACCCCATGATGACCCCTTGGTGATCGAGATGAAGATTGCCAACTCAAGTGTTAAGAGGATCCTAATTGGTAGTTGGTCCTCCGCAGACATCATCACCCTGGATTACCTTAACAAATTCAAGTATCAAGAGAAGGATACGATTCCCATCCATCATCCACTGATAGGCTTCGCGGGCAACTCAGTACACCCCGTTAACACTATCAAACTCCCACTACGACTAGACAAAAAAGGCAAAGGAAGAAGCCTACTATAGACACATAATCGTGCCTCCCCATTTGAGTACCCTATGTGTAGGCGTGTTTTTATTTCGCCAACGCGGGATGAGCGTGTATTAGATTTGACTACCCCACTGTAAAGGTTTTATTGAAAATTATTTTGAAAGAAGTAGCCAACAATTCTTTTTAGGAAGAATCATAAACCTCATTGGATATGGGAAACCGTAGGGACAAATTGTGGGACTTATCCAATGTAGATTTCCCCGTCCTGACTCCATAGATGGTCAAAATGAACCAAAGATTGAGTTCGGGGGTGAGGGTACGAATATGGTCATAATGAACCAAGTTCGCCTAGAGTTGGCCTCTACTAAATATCGATTTACAACAAATTTTATGCCCAAGGATAATCATATAATATTTTAAGCGCACTAGGGGAAAAAAAAGGAAGGGCTGCGCAAGAAGGGCTGCGTTTAATTAAAAACGCAGCCCTTCTTGTATGAAGGGTTGCGGTTTCCAAGGAAATCGCAGCCCTTTTTGTGAAGGGCTGCGGTTAGACTTAAAACCGCAGCCCTTCATGCAGTATGAAGGGCTGCGGTTTTAAGGCTAACCGCAGCCCTTTATGTGAAGGGTCTGCGCTTATCCTAGAAACCGCAGCCCTTCATACACGAAGGGCTGCGTTTTTCTAGGATAAGCGCAGCCCTTCCTATCCCGCCCATTTCAACCTGCAGTTTTGCGCGCAACACACAGTAGCACTCACTCACTAATTTCCCTCGCACACTCGGCTCACCCCTCTCCCTCACACTCACTCGCACACTCACTCCTCTCCCTCACACTAACTCGCACTGCCCTAACGACCATCATCGGAGCACCGACACATCGCCGGAGCGCCGTCCCATTGCTTAGGTGCACACTTCTTCTTCTCTTCTCTCGCCGATGCCTCGAGCTCCTTCTTCTTCTCTTCTCTCGGCGCGCCTTGACGCCACCACCACCACCACTTTGCATTGTCGGTAATTCCCCTCTCACTCTCTCTCCTCTTTATTTTATTTAATTTCTCTTCTATTTTGTGTTGTAAAATGTGATTGTAGGGGGTGGGGGAGGGGCTTGTGGAGGGTGGGTAGGTGGTGGGGGTGCTGGGCATGGGGTGGGGGAGGGCATGGGATCTTTGGAAAGGGGGTGGGGGAGGGCTGGGAGGCCGGGCATGGGGTGGGAGAGGGCGGGGGATCTTGGAAAGGGGGTGGGGGATGGCGGGGAGGGGTGGGCATGGGGTGGGGGAGGGTGGGCATGGGGTGGGGGAGGGCTGGGGAGGCTGGGCATGGGGTGGGGAGGGCGGGGGGATCTTTGGAAAGGGGGTGGGGGAGGGCTGGGGAGGCTGGGCATGGGGTATATTTTAGGCCTATTTTAGCCTTTTCGCTTCCGAATCGTACTTACCGAGTCATTTAACCCCAAATTCTTTTGAACATGATTATATGAGGTATAATGTAACTATTGTGTAGATTTTTAGATTTCCAATTGTTGTAGGTTGAATTTTGGGAACGAAAAGGGCATTTTAGGCCTATTTTAGCCTTTTCGCTTCCAAATCGTACTTATCGAGTCATTTAACCCCAAATTATTTTTGAACATGATTATATGAGATATAATGTAACTATTGTGTAGATTTTTAGGTTTGCAATTGTTGTAGGTTGAATTTTGGGAACGAAAAGGGCATTTTAGGCCTATTTTAGCCTTTTCGCTTCCGAATCGTACTTACCGAGTCATTTAACCCCAAATTCTTTTTGAACATGATTATATGAGATATAATGTAACTATTGTGTAGATTTTTAGGCTTTCATTTGTTCTTGGTTGCATTTCGGGAACGAAAATGTCATTTTAGGCCAAATTTTGACTTTTCGCGTCCAATTCGTACTTATCGAGTCATTTAACCCCAAATTCTTTTTGAACATGATTATATGAGATATAATGTAACTATTGTGTAGATTTTTAGGTTTGCAATTGTTGTAGGTTGAATTTTGGGAACGAAAAGGGCATTTTAGGCCTATTTTAGCCTTTTCGCTTCCAAATCGTACTTATCGAGTCATTTAACCCCAAATTCTTTTTGAACATTATTATATGAGATATAATGTAACTATTGTGCAGATTTTTAGGCTTGCATTTGTTCTTGGTTGCATTTCGGGAACGAAAAGGTCATTTTAGGCCAAATTTTACCTTTTCGCGTCCAATTCGTACTTATCGAGTCATTTAACCCCAAATTATTTTTGAACATGATTATATGAGATATAATGTAACTATTGTGTAGATTTTTAGGTTTGCAATTGTTGTAGGTTGAATGTTGGGTACGAAAAGGGCATTTTAGGCCAATTTTAGCCTTTTCGCTTCCAAATCGTACTTATCGAGTCATTTAACCCCAAATTCTTTTTGAACATGATTATATGAGATATAATGTAACTATTGTGTAGATTTTTAGGCTTGCATTTGTTTTTGGTTGCATTTCGGGAACGAAAAGGTCATTTTAGGCCAAATTTTGCCTTTTCGCGTCCAATTCGTACTTATCGAGTCATTTAACCCCAAATTCTTTTTGAACATGATTATATGAGATATAATGTAAATATTGTGTAGATTTTTAGGTTTGCAATTATTGTAGGTTGAATTTTGGGAACGAAAAGGGCATTTTAGGCCTATTTTAGGCTTTTCGCTTCCAAATCGTACTTATCGAGTCATTTAACCCCAAATTCTTTTTGAAAATTATTATATGAGATATAATGTAACTATTGTGTAGATTTTTAGGCTTGCATTTGTTCTTGGTTGCATTTCGAGAACGAAAAGGTCATTTTAGGCCAAATTTTGCCTTTTCGCGTCCAATTCGTACTTATCGAGTCATTTAACCCCAAATTCTTTTTGAACATGATTATATGAGATATAATGTAACTATTGTGTAGATTTTTAGGTTTGCAATTGTTGTAGGTTGAATTTTGGGAACGAAAAGGGCATTTTAGGCCTATTTTAGCCTTTTCGCTTCCAAATCGTACTTATCGAGTCATTTAACCCCAAATTCTTTTTGAACATGATTATATGAGATATAATGTAACTATTGTGTAGATTTTTAGGCTTGCATTTGTTCTTGGTTGCATTTCGGGAACGAAAAGGTCATTTTAGGCCAAATTTTGCCTTTTCGCGTCCAATTCGTACTTATCGAGTCATTTAACTCCAAATTCTTTTTGAACATGATTATATGAGGTATAATGTAACTATTGTGTAGATTTTTAGGTTTGGAATTGTTGTAGGTTAAATTTTGGAAACGAAAAGGGCATTTTAGGCCTATTTTAGCCTTTTCGCTTCCAAATCCTCCCCTCCCCCCCACGCACCCCTCCCCTCCCCCCCCCCACTGCACACCCCTCCCCTCCCCTCCCCCCTACCGCACAGCCCCCTCCCCCACCGTTGCCCCTCCCCTCCCCCGCACAGGCCCTCCCACCCTACCGCATGCCCCTCCCCTCCACTCCCCCACCGCACGCCCCCCCCCCCTCCCCCTGCCCCCTCCCCTCCCCCTCGCACAGGCCCTCCCCCCCCACCGCACGGCCCCTCCCTCCCCCACCGCACATCCCTCCCCCCCCATTGCACTACCCCCTCTCCTCCCCCTGCCCCCCTCCCTCCCCCCCACCGCCTGCCCCCTCCCCTCCCCCTGCTGCCCCTCCCTCCCCCGCACCCCCCCCCCCTACTTGCACAACCCCTCCCCTCCCCTCCTCCCCACCGCTGCCCCCCTCCCTCCCCCCCCCTGCTGCCCCTCCCCTCCTCCCCTGCCGCCCCTCCCCCCCGCACAGCCCCTCCCCTCCCCCCACTGCACACCCCTCCCCTCCCCCACCGCATGCCCCCTCTCTCCTCCCCCTGCCCCCCCCCATTTGCACGAGTCCCCCCCTCCCCCTCCCCGCATGCCCCCCTCCCCTCCCCGCACCGCCGCCCCCTCCCCTCCCCGCACTGCTGCCCCTTGCACACGAACCCCCCCCCCACACCCCACCCCCCTTAGTGGCAATGTTAATTTTAATTTTTTGTTATATTAATGCATTATTTGTACAATTTCAGGGAGATGGCGGATGTGCATACGGATAACACCACAAGTGGTGCTGAACACACTACCGAGGATGAGTCTTTCGATGCGAGAAAGGAATGGGGTAAATTGTCTCGATTTCGCCGTGAAGAGATAAATGCACAAATGCCTAGGAAGTCATTGGCGACGAAAAAGAGAAAAGGAAGGGGACCTACAAAGTCACTAGGGAAACACACAAATATGACTTTGGAGTACCATAACATGGGTCAACCTTGTGGAAAGTGGCGTCAAAAGTATGGCGTGCAAGTTGGCATTTGCATGCATAAACTCTCCATTTTGCACTCATGGAAAGAGGTGCCCGAGGGATTGAAGCGGTGTCTATGGGAAGATACCATGGTAAGCTTCAAGTACAATAACGTTTAGTTTCTTAATTATTTAGTTAAATATATGTGTAATATTACTTATAGCATATAAATTACAACATTTGCGAAAACTAATTTGTGAACTGCGTTTTGTGTAGAATCAATTCAATATCGAAGATGATGAAGCCAAGAAGAATGTATTTCTATCCGCGGTTGCCCCGGGAGATTCGGAGATTTCAAGGCTAAGTTAGTGTCCGGGTGGATCACTAAGCGGAGGAAAGTAGTAGGTACAAAGAAGAAGAACATCTACGGCGGAGAAACACAAGCCGATCCTGAGGCTTCACCGGAAACATCATCTGCACCATCCAAATTACCATTTTAAATATGGAAAACTATCAAACCTGAAGAGTGGGAAGCATTTGTTGCCAAGAAAACAACCCCACAAGCTATTGTAAGAATATTTTATTAAGATTTAATAAACTTAGATCCAGTATTATTGTATAGCACCGTACGTAGCTAACCTTTGTTTATAATTGTGTGTTTTAGGCAAGTCGTGAGAAAAGTAGCTCGAGTGCAAAAGCTAGGAAGTATTATCATCATTTGGGTGCTCATTCGTACAATGAGGCGAGAGAGAAGTGGATGTTCAGCCATTACCCCACAATAGGGTCGACAACGGCAACGGGAAGTGGCTCAATGACGACGGTTGCACGGCCTCGGCAACCGAGATAGAGTCCTCGATTGGTGGTGTTCGATGCATGGGGTTGATGCAAAGGGAAAAAGAGTCTTGCCGACCCCCGGAACACAACAGATAGCCAACGCCATTGTAAGTACGATTATATGGTTATATAAGGTATATATAATATAACTTTTGCGTTCACAAGCATTTCTCTCTTATACTTATGTAGATTGACTTGAAGGAAAAAGAGGCAATCGGTGAGTTCACTCCTAAAGGACACATTGATGCATTGCACGAAACTTTAGGACCAGGACCACGGTGGACGTGTGAGGGCGTAGGAGGTGTCCGCCTCGGTTTGAGAAAGGTATATGGTGATCAATACACTACGGCGATAAAATCAAGTGTAAGTAGTGTGAATTCGGCAACGTCAGTAGATGTGGAGGCTATGAAAGCTGCAATTCGGGAGGAGCTAAGGGAGGAGATGACCCATAACTTCAACGCCATTTTGGAGCAAATGGGTTTACCGACTTTTGCTGCATTCAAGAAAGGTAGTGATACTACACCTAGCCAGCCTGATCCACCTGTAGGACCCGAGTTGAAGGTAATCACTTAATCCCTTTGCTTTGTTAAACAACTATTGTTACGTTATTCTTAAATGCATGAAATTATTAATATATATATGTTGTTTCATAGACTAACTATAAATAGAGTTTTTTTTACGGGGAAGAGACACCATGTGAACTATTAGTTGGAGGAGATAGTTATGATAGTTTCATCCTCGTAGCTCATGGCCATGCACAACCCCCTAGTGACCGAGTACGATTGCATAACCAGTTAGTGGATCATAATCACTATGTGGTCACCCTCAATGAAATTGTGTCAGGTTTCGAAGAATTACCTCTTCTTCCGCCGAAGCCGGAAGTTGGTCTACAATTACTAAATGATGCCCTTGGCGATTATGTTCCGTGGCCGCGTGCATTGGTGCGGTTTTCAGATGAGGTACAATGATTAACATTCATATATATATATGCGTGTTTTCTTTTATAGTTCCTATGATAGTCAGTAATATCTTTACTTTTAACTAAATACTAGGTTTGGGGGAAGACCGACTCACATGCCAGGAAGGGAAAGAAGGCATGTTCACCTTATAAGAAAGCAAGTTTACGTGATGAAGGTGAACGAAATGTGGTGACGGGAAATGTTTCTAAGACAAAAAATCCACTTATTATCGATCCAGAGGTGGTGCGGAGCCTTACTACGCCATGCTTTTGGTTACATGAGTGCGCTAGCGATTTACCCGATGAAAGCGCAATTGAGGTTGCTTTGGGGGAGCAACAATTCCACTACCTTGAGAACTCATCGACATTCATTTCAAAGGTTGATATTAAAGAATTCTTATGTGGGGTAGAGTTGAATGTTTCCATGATACAAACATTCATGAGGTAATACATAAGTATATAAATTAAATATACATATACATATATATGCCTTAAGTAGTTTTCAAATCCATAATAAGTAATTGTTGGTTTACTTTTAATATAATCAATATAATTTCTCAGGTTATTATACAATGAATTGCTTGCAACATCTAGTGCAATGTTTGGTTGGTTATGTCCAAACATAATACGAGATGACAATTGCTTACAAAACAAAGCCGAAGTGAAAGAGTATCTCGACATGAGTTTCAAAGCATCATCTCGTTTTGGATATCATCAGATCATTCTTGCTCCTTATATTGAAAAGTATGCTTGTTAAACTCGCTTTACTTTTATTATTCGATACTTAAATTGACCTATTAATTGTTCTACGATTAATAATAACTATATTTTCTTGTTGTAGGGCTCATTGGACACTTGCTTGCGATATGTTTGTCACGTAACGAAGTCTACCACTTTGATTCTTTGCGTCGACAACCACCACGGACCTTACTAATCAAATCATTGTTAAATAGGTAGCCTAATCGAAACTCAATATATGCGCACTTATTAATATTACACATTATTCATCATCTTTAAATATATAAACAGTTAGTACATCTAATCTTATAATAATGTTGTTGATGTAGTGTGATGAAGCATATTAGTGCAGCAAGGACTTCGAGCACCAAAAGCTCCTGTTTGGATATCGATCGAGGTAACATGACTAATTTATTTGTCCTTATATAGAAACACTTTTAGCCACATACTACACATCTAATTAACATGAATGTCATTGGATGCATCCTTTGGTGAACATTTAGTGTCCGCAACAAGAAGATGGACTTGCATGTGGCTATTACGTCTTTGAGGTACATGTTCGATATCGTCAACAGTGCACTAACGCCGATGATCTTCAAAAGGTATGTAACTTATTAGTATATGTTAGTTTAGATTAGATCGATTGGTAATAGGTATTAATTGGTTTAGAAACCAAAGTAGCACATGCATATATTTGGGAACGAAAATGTCATTTCTAGGCCTATTTTTGCCTTTTACGCTTCCAAATCGTATTTATCGAGTCATTTAACCCCAAATTCATTTTTAACATGATAATATGAGGCCTAATGTAACTATTGTGTAGATTTTTAGGTTTGCAATTGTTGTAGGTTGAATTTTGGGAACGAAAAGGGCATTTTAGGCCTATTTTTGCCTTTTCGCGTCTAATTCGTACTTATCGCTTCATTTAACTCCATTTTCTTTTTCAATATGATAATATAAGGTATAATATAACTAGTGTGTAGAGTTTTAGGCTTGCATTTGTTTTTGATTGAATTTCGGGAAGGTATATGTCATTTTTAGAACTACTAACTACGGTACGTAAATGATTGAATTCTTATATTATGTGTTTATTCCTTGGTTATTTTGCAAGGTTTATATGAATAACACACCACGTTTGAGGGCCTTCACCACAGACGAATTACATGAAGTTCGGGATAAGTTGGCGTCCCACATTTGCCATGATTGCTTATGATACATCTACTAGTTTGTATTAATTCTATGTACATTTTTCACATTATTAAATATATACATATTTAAAGTTAATTATTATATTACGTTCAAAAACTTGTCATATATTATTATTGCAATTTGATCGGTTTTTTTTTTTTGTGTCGAAGGAGGGGGGGTTTTGGGTGGGGGGCTGCCATGGTGGGCTCTTGGGGCAGGCTATGGGGTGGTTGGGTCTTTGGGGTGGTGGCGGCAATGGGTGGAGGAGGTGGCGAGAGGGTGGGGTGGGGTGGGGGTGCGGGGAGTGAAGGGGGTGGGTGGGGTGGGGGCGGGGGGGGGGGGGGGCAGGGGGTGGGCGGGTGTGGGGTCGGGGGTGGGGCGGGGGTGGGAGTGCGGGGGGTGGGCGGGGGGTGGGGGTGAGGGGCGCGGGGGGTGGGGTGTCTTTGGGGGGCGGGGGTGGGCGGGGGGTGGGGAGTCTTTGGGGTGGGCGGGGGTGGGGTGTGCGGGGGCGCGGGGAGTGGGCGGGGAGGTGGGGGTCTTTGGGGTGGGCGGGGGGTGGGGGTGAGGGGGCGCGGGGGGTGGGCGGGGGTGGGGGTCTTTGGGGTGGGCGGGGGGGTGGGGTGTCTTTGGGGCGCGGGGGTGGGCGGGGGGGTGGGGGTCTTTGGGGTGGGCGGGGGGTGGGGTGTCTTTGGGGTGCGCGGGCGGTGGGCGGGGGTGGAGGGTGCAATTTATTTTTTAAAAAAAAAAAATTTGAATGTGAAGAGGCTGCGGTTTTAAGCCTAAACCGCGACCCTTCACTTAAATAGGGTTGCGGTTTAGGCTTAAAACCGCTGGCCCTTCACAGAAAGAAGAGCTGCGGTTTAAGCGAAACGCGACCCTTAAGCTTATAAGGGCTGCGTTTTTGGCCTAAACCGCAGCCCTTCGTTGTGAAGGGCTGCGGTTTTAACCGCAGCCCTTCTTATTTATTGAAGGGCTGCTATGGAAAGGGCTGCTGGCCAAAAACGCAGCCCTTAGGGCTGTTTTGACCGCAGTCCTTCCTTGTTTTTCCACTAGTGAAGCACCCTAAAAATAATTAGTCTAGGTTGGTTCAGGAAACACATAAAAAGCCTAATTATTAGTGACATGTTATTATGCAATCAATTTACAGGGAACCTACCAGGTTTTCCAAATTAATCTGATTAATGTTAGAACAATTCTTTAGGTCTTGTTTAGCAAAAATAACATGTGGGTGATAAAATCAATAAAGCACGACAATCACATAATAATCAGGCAAGCATATAATATACAAAGGCATGAATAATAATAATATGAATATAAAATAAAATATAGAAAAGGGATTAGAATATACAAAGGCACGATTATTACTTAAAGATATACATCATAAATAAATGGTTAGTAACTTCAAGGCAATAAACATAATTGATTATTCAAGGATCCTCAGGAATTATACCTATGCGGCTTAGATTGAAGAGCGCAACGATCTTTAGGCGGAGCAATCGTGGAACCAGGAACGTAGTATGATCAGTAATAGGAATTGATTTGAAAGATTGATGTATTTTGAGATTCGTAGTAGTATTCGAAGTATTCAAGAGAATTTTGAGTTCGTAAAATAATAATTCGAAGCCGTCTTTGATTCGGGAAATCAGCCCGTATTTATAGGCAAAAAGAGACGTGCGCTCCACGCAAGCCCTGCGCCAGGCACAGGCCTACGTGGCAGGCGCGAGGACACGCGTTAGGCGCAGATTGGCGCGCCTGGCGTGGTCCGTCCAGTTAAAAGTTTACACGTGAAAATGCGTTTTTGAAAAGATAAAAAAGTAGCTTGCGTCTCACACAGGACTTGCACCGGGCGCGGGACTCTGTGTGAGTCACAAGTACACGTGTCGGCGCTCATTGGCGCGTCGACGCGATCGGCCTATGTCTTTGGACGCACGTGGCGCGCTGAGTGCAGCCGCCGCATCCGGCGTATATTCCAGTATATTCGTTTATTATTCTACGCGTTCTTTTAAGATGCTAATTTATCCCTAAAAATTCGGAGATTGAATTTTATGGGATGAAAATCTGATTTATGCTCTAAAGATAATAATAAAAGCTTTTATGAAAATATTTGTTAAAACAATATATATTCAATTGGGCTTTTAAAATGGACTTAAAATATTTTACGGGCTTAAAATACAATTAATCATCATGAACAATTAATTGGGCTTTAGAACATCATTTTAAAACACAATCTTGGATTGATACTTTAGATTGCTCTTCCGTTGGGTCGCGCCAACTAATACCGCGGTATGTTTTATCATTGGATCCTTAAATGGGGAGACACGATTATGTGTCTACAGTCTACACTATGATGACTAATACCCCACTCTAATTGGTCCGGATTGTGGAAAGAATAAAGAACGAGCCTAAAATAAAAATAATTTAAACCCAATCCATTTTCTAACCATTTTTGTTAACCCATTTCCGAAAACCTTTTTATAAATAATTTTACAAAGCCCACTTTCCAAAACCTTTTAAAATAGCAATAGGCGAACGTGATTCCTGATCATGTTCGTACCCTCAACCCCTGAACTCAATTTTTGGTTCAATGACCAACTATAGAGTCATGACCGGGAAATCTACATTGGATAAGTCCCAGAGTTGTCCCTAAGTTTTCCAAATATCCAATTAGGTTTATGAGTCTTCCTTTAAAGACTTTTTGGCGACTTCGAAAACGTTTTAAATAAAACCTTTACAATGAGGTAGTCAAATACGCGCTCACACCGCGTAGGCAAATAAAATCACGCCTACAATTTGCGACTTCACTCGGGAGGACTTAAAAAAATTGATTTTTTAAATGAGCGGTTGAAACTTGAAAAATACGATTCATTCTCTTTTTATGTTTTTGAATGACAAACTGTTTTGCATATGCATGGCTACTGATTTAAGTTACCATAAGGACAATCTTCCTTGCGTCATTAGCGCATGTTCTATGCGTGAGGCCACCCCCGTGGGGTTTGTGCTTTGTCCTTTCGAAAGCCACCTGAGCGATAATGTTGGATCTTAGTCATAAGCAAACCTACCCAACCATGACATTGTTCTCTTGTTCCTGACTTGAGAACTGGAGTGCGTCTTACACATAGCCACCTTTTTAAGCAAAGGTACGAAGCCACCTTTTTTTTTTTTGCCTGGCATTGATCATTTTTATGTAGTAGGGCTTGCACACAAGTTTGGTTTAAGGTATTGGAAGGCTTGAAGGATATTTGTGGAGCTTTGATGTCGAAGGGATATTTGGCTAATGAAAATGATGGTTTAAAGGATTTTTATTTTTCCTTGGTTGTATGAGGATGGCTTATGAAAGGTAATGGAAGGGAGAGGGGAATACTCCTGATCTAAAGTATGTCCATTTTTATTTTCTCTTTTTATTTATTTCAGATCTCTTTTTATTATTAGTCACGTTCATTAGGTGATTTAAGTTTCACCACTGAATTAGAAACATAAATAAAAATGATGGTAGGCCAATGAAAATGAAAATGCAATTATTTAATTAATTAAAAAGAATGAATGAAACAAGACTGATAAACATTATAGTCCTAAAGGAAATGAAGGAGCTAGGGGAGGGACTCTCCGACTCAACCTAGAAAACTAGCGTTAAATGACCATGCCCCGGCGTTATTTAGGCCTTGCCCAAGGGGTTGCCGCTATTGCCGACTTTTGCTTGCGGGCGAAATTGGCAATCTACGGTCTTCAACCATATCCTTCAGATGATGCTTCAAAGTCCAGCAGTGTGATGTCATATGCCCATTTCCTTGATGGTACTTGCAGTAGGCATTAGGATTCCATCTGCTGGATCTCTTCTCAGGAGCAGGGTCCGGAGTAGGGCCAAGAGGGTGAAGCGCTCCTTTTGCATGAAGCCTAGTGAAGGCTTCTTCTAGAGACATGCCTAAAGGAGTGAATGTCCTTTGAGGGCCTTGATAACCTCTCTTTTCAGTAGTTAGGGCATTGACGTCGTTGCTTTTAGAGGTAGAAGGGTTGTTATTACTCTTCTTGAAAGAGTTGTTGTTGTTTGTAGTCTTGTTCTTGTTGGCTTGTACCTCTTCATCAATCAGCAAGCCTACCTTATAGAGCTTCGTGAAAGACTCTATGGGTTGGAATTTGATATGATCCCCATACTTAGACTGCAGGTTACGGATCACCAGTCGGACCTGATCCTCTTGAGATGACCTGTTAGTCATTTGTGCAGCTTTTTCCCTCCATCTGTTAAGGAAGGTGACAAAATCTTCGTTGGAGTTTTGTTTAGTTAACTCCAACTCACGCAAGCCGGTAGGAAGCTGAGTATTATATATATATATATATTATTTGTGGATCTCCTCTCTGATGTAGTCCCATTCATTTAACTTGGTTTTGTTCAGCGATCTGAACCACTTGGATGGATGTGCATCCAAGGTCAAGGGAAAAACATAAGCAAATAAGTCCTTGCTCATGCCCTTGAGAGCCATAGAGATGGAAAAAGCTCTCAGATGATCATTTGGGACTTTGACCCCCTTGAATTTTGGGAGGTCACCCAATGTTACCTTTTTAGGGAGCTTGTCCCTCAGTTCAGGATCAATGATGTCATGGCCATGAGCTCGAGATCTCAAGTGCAGGAATTTAGTGGATCAATTGCTCGAGTTTTTTCAAACCTCGAATCCGTGTTGGTCTTGATTGGTCGTGGAGTGTCGCCTTGTTCGTCTTCTTGGTTAGCTTCTCCCTCAGTGCCTTAATTTCTTTGTCTTGTTCCTCAAGAAGAGAGTTCATCAATGTGAGTTGAGCCATAATGGCACTAAGTTTGTTCATTAGTGTCCCCCATTTCGATGACGATTCAGAAGAGTCGGAGGATTCGTACGGAAAAGGTGAGGATGCGCTTGACGAGTCTAGGAGTAGGTTGACCTTGTTGCCTCTCTGTTGGGCGTCCCAAGTTATAATCTCACGACTGTCTCCCGAGCAATCGAATGGACCTCGTAAATTTTCGAAATGATGCTTTTGAAATGAGAAATGGAAATGAGGGATGGAGAAATGGAAACGAGATATGAGAGATGACGATGAAAGTGGAAGTGGGAATGGGAAATGATTAGAAATGGGTATGATTATGGTTATGATGGCGACATGGGCTTAACTATATGCATATGCGGACATGGGCCGGGCTGGACCTGGACTATGCAAGCGGATGGGACCTGGATGATTGGGGTTTTGTGCTAGTTTCACTAGACTTAATGGGTTGCCTTTATGGACTTATGGGTGATTAGCTTCGCTAGGTCGAAAGGGTGCCGTTATGGACTTAAGGTATGACTAGCTTCGCTAAGTCAAAGGGTGCCGTTATGGTCTTAAGGGTGACTAACTTAGCTAAGTCGAGAGGTGCCGTTATGGTCTTCAGGGTGACTAGCTTAGCTAAGTCGAGGGGTGTCGTTATGGTCTTAAGGGTGACTAGCTTAGCTAAGTCGAGGGGGTGCCGTTATGGTCTTAAGGGTGACTAGCTTAGTTAAGTCGAGGGGTGCTTAGTTATGGTCTTAAGGGTGACTAGCTTAACTAAGTCGAGGGTGCGGTTATGGTCTTAAGGGTGACTAGCTTAGCTAAGTCGGGGGTGCCGTTATGGTCTTAAGGGTGACTAGCTTAGCTAAGTCGAGGGGTGCCGTTATGGTCTTAAAGGGATGCTAGCTTCGCTAGGCTTAATGGTTTAGACTTCGTCCTATGCGGGTTTGGAAATAGATTGGATTAGACTTAGGAAATGAGTTGGGCCTTATATGGACCTAATTTTGGAGTTAGTCCTATATTGGTTTGAAGTTAGACTTGGAAATGCATATGGGTTTGACATTGGAAATGGACTAGAATAGACTTGGATTAGACTTGGAATGGACTTGACATAGACTAGGGTTCACATAAAGATGCAAATGGACCTAGATTTTGACATGAACTAGACTTATATGGGCCTAAGATCGATTCTAATGCTAGTGAATGTATGGACTCAAATTAGACGGGCCTAGAATGAATGCAAACTGGACTCTAATGCCTATGTGCCTAGAATGAATGCAAATGGATTGGAATGATTGGATTGTATGAAGGTGTTTGGACTAGGCTTAGAATTTTCGAAATTCATTTTTGAAAGGAACCTCTTGTTTTTATCTTTTGTTAGGAAAAGATGATGGATTAATTTTGAAAATATTTTTTTGAATAGGTGGTATGATGATGATTAGTGAATGCTTTTCGAAAAAGGTAGAATAGAAGAGGGTGTAGGATTGATTTTGAAAAAAAATATAAGTTTTTTGAAATTAAATGAATATGGTAAGGTAGGATTGATAGGGAAGATTAGTTGAACAGGAGGGAGAAGGTAGACATGCATGATGATTCTAACTCTACCATGACCAACTTTCTAGATGTACTTTTTTAGGGCCGGACTCGACCTTGCATGAAAAGAGGCGACCCTTTTTTTTTGCTTAAATTAGGTGAGACCCCTAGAATGACATGTTTTTGACGCGAATGCGAGACGGATCGAACATTGGACCCGAACATGGAATCGACCACCACGGCGACTAAATCAAAGAAAGAGCATGCGATGCACGAGGCTGCGTCTTTGCGGCATTCTTTGCGCGCGGCGCCTGATCGTGCTCGGCGCGGGCGT
Organism: Beta corolliflora; assembly: GCA_947648045.1. Lineage (NCBI taxonomy): Eukaryota > Viridiplantae > Streptophyta > Magnoliopsida > Caryophyllales > Amaranthaceae > Beta > Beta corolliflora. The sequence continues at coordinate 139,229 of CANSZD010001403.1, forward strand.
GGTGCGCCAGGCCCAATTTAGTGCGCTTGGCGCACTACTCCCCCGACATGTTTTTCGGGGATTTAGTTGATGTTTTGGCCAATTGACGAACTTTTGTTTGTTATTTAGACGCGACGAATAACAACGATTTTTACAAAATAATAGCATGCAGAAATTGCAATCACATGCAAATGTCATATAACATGGATGCAAAAGTTCTCAACCTAAAGTTCAGTTCTACATTCAACTATGGTCAGGTTTAGGTTAAGTCTGAAAAAGTCCATGACTAAGAGATTGATCCCACGCTACGTACCCCTGCTTAAAGAGGTGGCCACGTGTAAGACGCACACCGGTTCTCGGTTCGGGAACAAGAGAACAATGCCATGGTTGGGTAGGTTTGCTTATAACTAGATCCAACACTATCGCTCAGGAAGCTTTTTGGAAGGACAAAGCGCAAACCCCCCGGGGGTGACCTCACACATAGAACATGTGCTAATGAGGCAAGGTAGATTGTCCCTTATGGTGGCTGAACAATAGCCATGCATATGCAAAATAGTATAATATTCTAAGGCATAAAATAAGAATGAATCGTATTTTTCAAGTTTCACCCACTCATTTTAAAAAAATTAATTTTTTAAAAAAATCCTCCCCAGTGGAGTCGCCAAATTGTAGGCGTGTTTTTATTTCGCCTACGCGGGATGAGCGCGTATTAGATTTGACTACCCCACTGTAAAGGTTTTATTGAAAATTATTTTGAAAGAAGTCGCCAACAATTCTTTTTAGGAAGAATCATAAACCTAATTGGATATGGGAAACCGTAGGGACAAATTGTGGGACTTATCCAATGTAAATTTCCCCGTCCTGACTCCATAGATGGTCAAAATGATACAAAGATTGAGTTCGAGGGTGAGGGTACGAATATGGTCATAATGAACCAAGTTCGCCCAGAGTTGGCCTCTACTAAATATCGATTCACAACAAATTTTATGTCCAAGGATAATCATATAATATTTTAAGCACCCTAAAAATAATTAGTCTAGGTTGGTTCAAGAAACACATAAAAAGACTAATTATTAGTGACATGTTATTTTGCAATCAATTTACAGGGAACCTAGCAGGTTGTCCAAATTAATATGATTAATGTTAGAATAATTCTTTAGGTCTTGTTTAGCAAAAATAACATGTGGGTGATAAAATCAACAAAGTAGGACAATCACATAATAATCAGGCAAGCATATAATATACAAAGGCATGAATAATAATAATATGAATATAAAATAAAATATAGAAAAGGGATTAGAATATACAAAGGCACGATTATTACTTAAAGATCTACATCATGAAATAAATGGTTAGTAACTTCAAGGCAATAAATATAATTGATTATTCAAGGATCCTCAGGAATTATACCTATGCGGCTTAGATTGAAGAGCGCAATGATCTTTAGGCGGCGCAATCGTGGAACCTGGAACGTAGTATGATCAGTAATAGGAATTGATTTGAAAGATTGGAGTATTTTGAGATTCGTAGTAGTATTCGAAGTATTCGAGAGAATTTTGTGTTCGTAAAATAATAATTCGAAGCGCGTCTTTGATTCGGGGAAATCGGCCCCTGTATTTATAGGCAAAAAAAGAGGTGTGCGCTCCACGCAAGCCTGCGCCGGGCGCGAGCCTACGTGGCGGCGCGAGGACACGCGTCGGCGCAGATGGCGCGGCCCGCGTGGTCCGTCCAATTAAAAGTTTACACATGGAAACGCGCTTTTGAAAAAGATAAAAAAAGTAGCTTGCGTCTCACACGAGACTTGCGCCGGGCGCAGGGACTCGTGTGAGTCGCAAGTCACATGTCGGCGCTCATTGGCGCGTCGCGCGCGATCGGCCAATGTGTTGGACGCACGTGGCGCGCTGAGCGCAGCCGCCGCGTCCGGCGCATATTCCAGTATATTCGTTTTTTATTCTACGCGTTCTTTTAAGATGCTATTTATATCCCTAAAAATCCGGAGATTGAATTTTACGGGATGAAAATCTTATTTATGCTCTAAAGATAATAATAAAAACTTTTATGAAAATATTTATTAAAACAATAAATATTCAATTGGGCTTTTAAAATGATCTTAAAATATTTTACGGGCTTAAAATACAATTAATCATCATGAACAATTAATTGGGCTTTAGAATATCATTTCAAAACACAATCTTGGATTGATTCTTTAGATTGCTCTTCCGTTGGGTCGCGCCAACTAATACCGCGGTATGTTTCATCATTGGATCCTTAAATGGAGAGACACGATTATGTGTCTACTATCTACACTATGATGATTAATACCCCGCTCTAATTGGTCCGGATTGAGGAAATAATAAAGAACGAGCCTAAAATAAAATAATTTAAACCCAATCCATTTTCTAACCATTTTTGTTAACCCACTTCCGAAAACCTTTTTATAAATAATTTTACAAAGCCCACTTTCCAAAACGTTTTAAAATAGCCCATCTTCAAAAACCTTTTAAAAATAATTATATGAAACCCCATTTGCTAGAACTTATTTTCTTGCACAATTTGATTCATAGAGTTAATTAATTATATTAATTAGTTTAATTAATTATCTAAAATATTTGCAAAACATCTTTTATAATAAGTCGTCTTTATCTAAAGTATTTTCAAAACATATATTTTTATCTAAAATCTATTCAATAAAATATCTTTTAGAAACCTAGTTGTTTTAGATTACCTTTACCTACACTATATAATCCTTCCACTCAACCTTTTAATTTTCGGACTCCCCTCACATGCCCAACTAAAATCCTTGGCTACACTTCATCTACCTCACCATGACCTGATCATCCTACTTCCTAATTCCGCAGCTTAGAGGAATTGGGGTTGGCTCAAGTGATAAGCTTTGCATCTTCCCTCTCAAAGTGTAGGGTTCAATTCCTACCCCAAGCATTTGCTTGGGATTTATGGGGGGAAGGGGGGATGTGGTGTATGGCTTGTAATGGGCCTTTGGGTGAGGACCTTGTGCGAGGGCGACCGGAGGATTTCATCTTACCTATTAAAAAAAATTCCCGCCGCCTAAAGCATAATCCCTAACTCACCTTCGTACATACAGACCCGTAAGGCCGTAACCAATTCCAACGCCTAAATTGTTGAAAAATAATCTAGAAAGTTCTATAAAATTATCAACTTTAGTTAGACTACCTAGAGAAATCTAGAGGAAGTTAATATTATCTGCTTTAGTTAGACTACCTAGAGAAATCTAGAGGAAGTCATTTGTATGCAATGATACTAGAAATATCTAGAGGAAGACTTAGATAAGTCGGTTGAAAAAAATTACCGACAATCAACTAGTATAAATACAATGTATTAGCAAACAAAGAAATGTAGACAACAATTCCCAAATATACCACTAATTCTCTCTCCTCCTTTTTTGCAAATAAAACATCCTAATCTAAATACAACAAACTCGCCCCAAACCATCAAACATAATTTCCAAAAGCCAAAATTTCCATCGGTGGTATCCGAGCTATTTAAATCCAAACCTCCACTACATTATACAAATTATCATACTCCCATAAAACTTATATAAACCAACTCCCTTAAATAAAAACCAAACACCACATAAATTAAAATGACTTCCCTAAACACTTCAACCTCAAACACATTTAACTACCCCCAAGTAAATTGGGTACCCACATTTAAGGGAGACTAATACCAACAATGGTCAATTCAATTGAAATCCATATTTATCTCACAAGATTTGTGGGAGTTAGTACAAAATGGTTATGAACAACCAAACGATTTAATCCAAGAAGCTACTTGGGATGAAACACGACGAAAGCAATATAAACAAAATCGGATAAGGGATAATTATGCCCTATCCTTAATATATCGGGGAGTAGATGAAATAATCCTCCCCTACTATTATGGCTGCTACAACGGCCAAGGAGGCTTGGAGTATCCACGGAGACAAAATATAGGGGCTCCGAAAAGGTAATACTCTTCAAACTCCAATCTTTATGGAGAGACTTTGATAATTTATTAATGGCGGAAAATGAAATAATTCAAGAGTTTTTTAGTCGAGTAACAAATATTATAAATCAAATCCGAACTAATGGAGATAAAATAGAAGATGTCCAAGTTGTTCGGAAAATATTAAGAAGTCTCCCAAAAATTATGATCACATAGTGTTTGCCATAGGAGTCTAATAAAGATTTATCTAAATTAAGTTTAAGCTTGAATTAATGGGCTCCCTTCTAGCACATGAAGATAGAATGCGCAGATTTACAGAGCAGCCACTAGAACAAGCATTTCAGGCTAAATTAAAATTCTCTAATAATGGAGAAAATAAAAATAAAAATAAAAATGGCAACGGTAAAAATTTCCAAAAAGGAGGGACATCATATAACCGTGGCCGGGGGAGAGGAAGTTATAAAAATCAAGGAACTCGAGATAATAATCAATCTGGCTCCTATTGTTATTTATGTAAGAAAAATGGCCATAATACACAAGATTGCCGGTATAAGTGTAAAAGATGCAAAAAACACACTCATTTTGAAAAAGATTGTTGGTTCCGGCAAAAAGAAGAGGCCAATTTTATGGAAAATAAGGAGCCTATAGATCAATTATTTTATACGTGTTTAAATGCTCACCAAGAGTCAAATGATATATAGTATATCGATAGTGGCTGTTCTAACCACATGACTGACAATAAAAATTCATTTGTCAGTCTGGATGAAAACATAAAAACACAAATTACTCTTGGTGATGGAAGCAACCAAGAGGTTGCTGGTAAGGGGACAATAGCCGTTAAAACAAAAAACGGCTCGTCTAAATTTATTTCTGATGTTTTCTATGTCCCCGGGCTTGCACAAAATTTGTTAAGTGTAGGCGAACTGATCCAAAGAGGCTACATGGTGAAATTTAATGCTAATAAATGCCTCATATTTGATAAGAGAAAAGGGCAATTAATTACTACTACTCAAATGACTCCTAATAAAATATTCCCATTTAGAATGCAATTGGAGCATAGTGTTGCCCTAAGTTCTATAATGGAGGAAACCACATTGTGGCATTTAAGATTCGGGCATCTAAATTTTAACAGTTTAAAACTGTTAAAACAAAAAGAAATGGTGATTGGGCTTCTACCTATAATTAATGAAAGAAAAATATGTGAGGGTTGTATATATGGCAAAATGCATAGATTGCCATTCCCCACTTCATCTTGGAGGGCTAGAGCTCCATTAGAGCTCGTTCACGCAGATATATGGGGCCCTACCAGAAATCTGTCTCTTGGCGGAAAAAGAGATTTTCTATTATTTGTTGATGATTTCACTCGCATGATGTGGGTTTATATCTTGGAGCAAAAATCAGATGCATTTTCCCACTTCATGCAATTTAAAGCCCTCACAGAAAAACAAAGTGGGCATTCTATAAAAATTCTAAGAACAGATCGTGGGGGAGAATTTACAAGTAAAGAATTTAACGCTTACGTAAGGAGCATGGGATCAAAAGAGAATTAACAGTAAGACGCACACCTCAACAAAATGGTGTTGCGGAAAGGAAAAATAGAACAATTGCTGAAATGGCCCGTAGTATGATGCAAGCAAAGAAATTGCCAAAATATTTTTGGGCCGAAGCCATCCATACAGCAGTGTATATTCTCAATAGGTCTCCCACGAAAGCAGTAAAGGGTATGACACCCTACGAAGCTTGGCATAAGAGAAAGCCAAGAGTGGAGCACCTCAAAATATTCGGGTGCATAGCATATGCCCACATCCCGAAAGAAAATCGGGAAAAGCTTGATGGAAAAGGAGAAAAATGTATCTTTATTGGATACAGTGACGAATCTAAAGGATATCGTCTCTATCAGCCCGAATCCAAGAAGTTAATCATATCAAGAGATGTCATCTTCGACGAAGGAGCACAATGGACGTGGACGGAGAATGAATCTCAGGCACGTGAAGGAGATTTTCTTCCACCAAGCCCAAGTGAAGATGACGGCCCAAATCATCCAGCAACGCAGTCATCTTCCAGCCCATCATCATCGAGATCTCCAACAACATCCTTGAGATCGGTGAGTCCAACATCAGGATCAAGCTCTTAAAGTTCAACTCCAGTAGTGCGACGTTCACAAAGAGATCGGCGACCACCAAGCTACTTGGAGGATTTCCGGTCAATCAAGCTATCATGACTCTCTTCACTAGCGAACCACAAAGCTTTCAGAAGCGGCCACGAGAAGATAAATGGGTCGAGGCCATGAATGAAGAAATCAAAATGATCGAGAAAAGCAACACATGGGAGCTTGTTGAGAAACCTGAAGACAAAGAAGTCATCGGTCTCAAATGGGTCTACAAGGTTAAGTATAACGAAGATGGCTCCATCCAGAAATACAAGGCTCGTCTCGTCGCAAAAGGATACTCCCAACAACCAGGGATTGACTTTAACGAGACATATGCTCCCGTTGTCCGCATGGAGACTATCAGGTCAGTCCTTGCTCTTGCTGCTCAACTTAAATTACCAGTCTTTCAATTAGATGTCAAGTCAGTATTTCTAAATGGGGAGCTTGAAGAAGAAGTATATGTTGAGCAACCACAAGAATATCTCATCGAAGGCAAAGAAGACAAAGTATACCGGCTTTGTAAAACCCTTTATGGGCTTAAGCAAGCTCCAAGGGCCTGGAATAGCAAAATAGATGGCTACCTACTTCAAAATGGGTTTACAAAAGCCCAGTGAGCCATCACTATATGTCAAGGCCCAAGGATCACAAGATTTTCTCATATTGTGCCTTTATGTGGATGATCTAATCTACATAGGCACTAATTCGAAAATGATTAAAGAATTTAAGAAGGCAATGATGTGGGAGTATGAAATGACCGACCTTGGAGCCATGAAGTACTTCCTTGGCATGCAAGTCAAGCAAAGCCCATGAAGAATATTTCTCTCACAAGAGAAATATGCAGACGACCTACTTAAAAAATTCAACATGAGTGAATGCAAGTCATTGGCTACACCAATGGCACTTAATGAAAGGCTATCTAAGAACGATGGCAAAGAGAAGGTCGATGCATCAATATATCGAAGTTTGGTCGGCTCTCTCATCTATCTTACACATACAAGGCCCGACATAGTACATGCTGTCAGCATCGTATCCAGGTTCATGAGTGAGCCAAGTAAAGCTCACTTGGCAGCAGTAAAAAGGATTCTCTGGTACGTCAAGGGAACAAAAGTTTATGGAATTATGTACGAAACAGAGGAGAATCACAAGCTTACAGGATACACAGACAGTGATTGGGCCGGAAGTATTGACGATCGAAAAAGTACGAACGGCTACGTCTTCCAGCTAGGAACCAAGGCCATATCTTGGTCATCAAAGAAACAAGCAACAGTAGCTCTGTCATCAGCAGAAGCAGAGTACGTAGCTGCAGCAAGTGCAGCATGTGAAGCGGTATGGCTTAAAAGAATTCTCGAAGATCTACAACAGAATACAGAAGAACCAACAACTATTTATTGTGACAACATGTCAGCAATAGCCATGACGAAGAATCCAGTCTTTCACAGTCGCACGAAGCACATCGAGATACGACATCATTTCATCCGAGAGTTGGTCGACAAACAAGAGATCGAGCTACAATTATGCAAGACAGGGGAGCAGCTAGCAGACATATTCACAAAAGCAATTCCAATAGAGAAATTCATCCAGTTCCGAAGACAACTTGGAGTACAAGATTTTCTAGATTAGGAGGAGTGTTGAAAATAATCTAGAAAATTCTATAAAATTATCAACTTTAGTTAGACTACCTAGAGAAATCTAGAGGAAGTTAATATTATCTGCTTTAGTTAGACTACCTAGAGAAATCTAGAGGAAGTTAATATTATCTGCTTTAGTTAGACTACCTAGAGAAATCTAGAGGAAGTCATTTGTATGCAATGATACTAGAAATATCTAGAGGAAGACTTAGATAAGTCGGTTGAAAAAAATTACCGACAACCAACTAGTATAAATACAATGTATTAGCAAACAAAGAAATGTAGACAACAATTCCCAAATATACCACTAATTCTCTCCTCCTTTTTGCAAATAAAACATCCTATTCTAAATACAACAAACTCGCCCAAACCATCAAACATAATTTCCAAAAAAGCCAAAATTTCCATCATAAATAAGATTTTCTAACAATTCGTGACCTAGCACTCCTAATTCATCTACACACCATCTGATTCATCACCATATCATCATTCCAAGCCATCATTATTCATCAACTATTCATCATAACCAAACTCCCTTATTCTAATTGCCGCGCCACTACTCTTATAATTAATTCACACATCACCTAATACAAAAACACTGTAGCACCATACGCATGCTTCAAAATAATCAAACACAAATAATTCGAGACAATGGCTAGTTTTTCGAGGCTCGTTCGATATTCAATGTTCCAAGATCGGTACAAATCACCCAAAAGGAGGCATAATCTTTTAGGGTCAATCAAAATTACCAATCTTTCTTTTCTTAATTTCATTATTTTCTTGAGTTACTAACATTCTATTCGTGATGTAGATTGTTAACGTATTCTTGCGATTGTAAATAGTTATGTATATTATACTAACTCTTTACTCATAGTATTTTATTTTCATGAATATTTTTTATGTTTGATTGTAATTTTTAACACCTTGTATATTATTGTTAATCAAGAACTAAATAATTGTTCTAACATTAAATCAAATAATATGAACAACCCGCTACGAACCCAAGTAATATGAGTTTCTTGTCGGTAGAAAAAGTAGTCTTTTATGTGTTTAATGAACCAAACTAGACTAATCTTTTTTGGGTGCTTAAAAATATTATTTAGTTATTCTTTTGCATAAATATTGCTATGGAATCGTATTAAGTAGAGGGTTAGCAATAAGCGAACGTGATTCCCTGATCATGTTAGGTACGGGTCGGCTCCCGAACTCAATTTTGGTTCAATGACCAACTATAGAGTCATGATCGGGAAATCTACATTGGATAAGTCCCCGAGTTGTCCCTAAGGTTTCGAAATATCCCATTAGGTTTATGAGTCTTCCTTTAAAAGACTTTTTTTGCTGACTCGTGAAAATGTTTTAAATAAAACCTTTACAATGAGGTAGTCAAATACGCGGCTCACACCGCGTAGGCAAATAAAAATCACACCTACAATTTGGCGACTTCACTCTAGAGGACTTAAAAAATGATTTTTAAATGAGCGGGTGAAACTTCAAAATACGATTCATTCTCTTTTTATGTTTTTGAATGACAAACTATTTTCGCATATGCATGGCTACTTGATTTAAGCTACCATAAGGACAATCGTCCTTAGGGTCATTAGCGCATGTTCTATGCGTGAAGCCACCCTCGCTGGGGTTTGTGCGTTGTCCTTCCGAAAGCCACCCGAGCGATAATGTTGGATCTTAGTTATAGC
>CANSZD010001404.1:0-117054 GCA_947648045.1 Beta corolliflora
TACACCCAAATAATTTGCGATAACGTTAATATCACAATTAACCGCCATCTTGGATCATCATATGAAAATTATAACCAAAATCCTATGTTGAGCTCGATTTGTCACCTCAAGTATAATATCCTCTTTGTCTTAATTTATGCAATATTTATATATATATGAGAATATAATTTTTTGGACAATAGTATTGCTTAACATGCTTGGTCCGTTTTTTTTTATCGCAACAATCAGTCTTGCTTTCTAATGCACAAAGTTCATTCATTAATCTCTTAATTCACTTTTTTTGTAAAATTATACAAATTTAATATTTTTAAAAGATAGTCGAGACGAATCTAACAGAGACTCCACATTTACCATATTTTTAGCATGTAAAAATCACAAAGATAGTTAAAGGGTGGAAGTGAATAGTGTAAAAATCGCGGTGTTTACCGAATATAATAAGAATGGAGGAAGTATATATCATTATATTTGGAAAAAGTTAATTATCCTATAATATAATAACAATAATTCATGGCACATGATGGAATATGTAATAGAGAATAAAATGTGGACACGACTTAGCTTATCTCTGGTGTATTATTAGTGAATACACACTATTAATTTATTAAATATGCTATATAGAGTAGTGACTAATGAATACACACTTCTAATTCTACTACTACACAGTCTACACTACAAGAGGTTAAGAAGGCTGGAGCAATTTCAAGGAAGGAAATGATAGGAAGGAAGGAAGGAAAAAGAATGAGAAAAGATAGAAGGTAGGCCATCCTTGTTCACGTGGTGGACGGAATCAAGGACAAAAGTTCACCAAAGTTGAACCCAAAATATAAAGTATTTGCCTTTTGGGCCCCACTTTTTCCCTGTAGTGGGGTTGAATTATGTGAAACAAGCTACAAAACTCTAATTTGTTTTACATTCCAAAACTCCATGTCTTTGTGAAACTCCAACCGCTTCACTTCTAACAACTTCTAGATATCTTTTACCTACTATCTAGTGGCTAGTAAGACACACGTTGTTGCGAGTGAGGAGTATCGCTCCTCCACCACCTCAACAGCGTAGGAATAAGACCCAAAATAACATACTTTATATCATTTTAGATTGACCTAAAATAAATTATAACAAGTAGTAGTATAGCATAACATAAAATGTAAAACAACATCTTGTATAGTTGTTAGTTTTTTTAAGGTAAGATGAAGAGATCCATTGAAGGGGTAAGGAGTCTCTAATGAATCTAGAGATTTGATCGCTCAAGCGCCGGGGGATACGAGGTGGGGAGTAATGCCACTACTCCACCACCTCAACCTCATCTTAGTTATTATTAGGTAGTACCAAATATCGGAGTCTACAAATGTTATCATAGTACGATAACGATACTAACAGTTGAGAGAATTATTGCTAATTAATTTGTTAGTGACAGGATTTTCATAGGAGCGGAGTATCAAAACGTCAAATTCATGGAGCCAAATCTCTATCGACAATATCGTTACATAGAAAAGACTTTTTTTTTCAAACTTGATTGAGAATTCATAATGGCTTGGTTTATTATATGTTAAAATTGACCTGGCCAAATATTATTGCATAAGCCACAACAATCACTTGTACACTTTTCCCTTTAATTAAACTTTGTCTACCTGTGCAACGACTAATTACTCACAAAGTTTCTGATGCATTCGAATATTGTCTATATATACACACTCAAACTCAAACTGATGCATGTAATACATCATTTAAAATGACATTTAGTGCATGGTGGTTTAATGTAGAGCTCAACATGGGCCAGGCCGAGCCAACGGGTCATCACGAGTTGGGTCCAACACGACTCGAGGCAACAAGGTCATGCATTAACATTATTTACAAAGAACAACATAATTCCAAGTAGTCAGCCGAGGATTTGCACGAACCCTTCTTATGAAAAATCAACATGAGCCCGACACAACACGATTTCTCCCTAGCCTGCACCAGGCCCATCACGTGTCCTGCTCGTGCCCCACTACTTTGAAATTCGTAACGTAAAGTTAAATTAGCATTATACTAAACAATCTTTGTACAATGATTAAGCTTAATAGAGTTTAGGCGCATGAATGTGACTAGCACTTGCTTTTTACTAGCTTTTCAAGCTTGATTAAAGTTTAAAGCATTGCTTTTTCCTTTTCCATCATAAAGTCTCGATAAATTTGTTACATACACTAAATCTACAATTCTATACTGTTATACACAAAAAATTACTACAAAAGTACAAGAGCTTTTGTTACAGTAATTGACAATAGATACATAAAACAGAAATGAGTGGCTAAGGATATGTTACGCATTTGTGAAAAGAGAAAAAGCTAACATAGATAATGGGGGGTGACAATTGACATTCATGCAAAAGACCCCACTCCTGTTTTGGCAATAGTAAATTAACCTAAATTACAACTAGAAAGAGTGTTTTATGGCCAACCTAGCGTACGTCCAATTAACCCCATTAAATTGCAAAATTTTCCACATTACAAAGTATAAAGAAGGGGAGGGGAGATTCGAACATGTGACCAATCGTTCACAGCACCTCAATCTTAACCACTATACCAATACATCCTTGGTTATAAGATTAACATTTTTAGTTGTTATATTTTATTGTTGGAGGTTTAATTTCTAAAATTTGACCACATACTTTCACTAAACATGTAAAATTTTTGTTAGTTTCGTCATCTTAAAGTGAAATTATACTAGTACATAATAGAAATATTAACGATTAAAGATGCGGCAACATCATATACTTCATATGTTGAATACGAAGGAAAAATTGACACCTTAAACGAAAAGAACAAAAAGTAAAAGATGAGAGAGACCATGTTTAATTATTCTCTTAGATTCTAACTACTATGTAATACACATCAATGTCACAAAAAAGAGGAAAATAAATAATAATTAATCAAAGAGTTATACAGCTTTCAAAGATTTTCTTTGATAATGGAAATAACTACTAAACAAAAAGTCAATTATCACTATATTAACTTATGCGATATGGATAGTAATTAATTAAATATTAATCGTACATAAAATTACACTGGTACAGACCATGTGAATGAGTGAGAGAAAAGAGGAAAACAAAAAAAAAAGATAGAGAAAAATATCACTACCCTTTTTTTTTTTACCAGTGTAGCCTCCAGCAAGTTAGCTCTTTTCACCGTAGATCCCGACGTCCATCAAGGGTATTCTCGTCATTTCAAATCATCAGATCTGTAAAACTTTGCAGTTGTTATTTTTTTTCCCTTTTTTCTTATAATAATGTTTCTATTTATAGGAAGAAGAAAAATAATAAGGGAAACAAAATTGAAGAAAATATAGAATTTCGACCAAGGGTAGAACCGTAATTTCCTGGAGGTGGGGTATGATAATAATAAGGAAAATACGGGACAATTGGATTAGGAGGAGGTGGTGCGGGCCCATAATGATACGGCGGCGCATAATAGTATCCGCCACCGCCACCGCCGCCACCGGTAGACGGTGGAGGATAAACATAAGAAGGTTGGGAAGGCGGAGGGGGAGAAGAGTAGTAGTAACTCCCACCGCCACCGCCGCCGCCGGTGGAAGACGGTGCAGGCGGCGGAGGACAACCGAAGGTGGTGGCTGGAGGTGGTTGTGACGGCGGAGGTGGTGACGGAGGCGGCGGAGAGTAGGTCGGAGGGTCGCACGGCTGGCATGTTTCGCACATTGTACAGGCGACTTCGTAGTTTTTGGCTAAGCGGAAGTTGGCGGAGGCGAGAGCGAGGAGGTTGAGGAGGAGGAGGGAGACAAGAGGGAGTGTTTGGCGGTGGATTTCCATGGGTGGAGATTGAGGAGAGTGAGGGTGAGAGAGAGAGAGAGAGTGGAGACGGTTTTATTGAGTGTGTATGTAGGAGTGAAGTGAAGGAAGGAAAGAAGGAAAGAAGGAAAGAAGAAGGTGAAATGAAAAGTATAGGGGGGATATATAAAAGAATTGGTGTATGAGTGTGTAAAAGGAGAGTCAAAAGACACCGACATGTTTTTCATTTTTATTGACTTTAGGAGTTTAATTTTTACCAAAAGAGGTAGAATGAGAGATGCTACTGTTACTACTTTCTTTCTGTGTTTTCGGTTTCTTTATTGATCATGTTCTTTCGTCTTTACAAGGGGATCAAATTAGCTTAGCTACATAAAGTATATACTGTTTTTTGGCCAGTGTGGGAAACAATACTCTATGATTATTGGCGAGTTTAGCTTGGCATATGTTATACATACTTCCTTCACGTTATATTGAGTATATTGATTATTTATTTATTAACTAACTTTGTTTCTATTTTTTCGCTTTTATCTGAAAAACGTAGTCGAGTGGGATTTTGTTATATTAAATGCTTTATGTATAATTTTGAAATATCAACTTTTTACTTAGTATTTTTTACTTGTGTGCGATTGGAATCTTAATGATCAAAGAAGCACATTGGGTTACGTGAAAAAGTGAATGTAACACTCATTTAGGAACGGAGGAATTATTTATTTTTATAAATTATATTTAAATGTAAAATCTTAATAATTAATTCATGATCTTAACTAAATTTGTTTATAAAATATCATTTAAAAAGATTATCTAAGATTTGTTGTAAAAAAAAAAAATATAATGTTTAACAAAAGTTCTAGATAATTGGAGTGTTTAGGGATTCGATAAAAAAAATTATATTTTTATATTATATATTTTATTTTCCAAAATATCTCACAAAAGTTCTAGACATATTATATTTTATTTTCTAAAATATCTCACAAAAGTTCTAGGCAAACATTTTAAATTGAAACACTATTAGGTGTCACTTTTGGTTTTTTGTTTTAGTATAATGTAATAGATAGATAGGGCATCACAATATTTGATTTTCGGTTATATTCTTTCTAGGAAAAGTATATATCTTCTTCATTACATTTAAATATTTTATAAACTTTCTTGCTCTCCTTAGAATATATATGTTCTTGTATATATAAAAATAATAATAATATATTATTATATGTACAACGACTTTGTCGTGTTATAAGGAAAACTATAAGAAATAATCTAAAAAGAAGAATGGTACAATGATAGTTTTTTTTAAGGGTGGTATGCATGAATCTAATTAAGGAGAAAGATAATTACAAAGTATTAGTTGGTTCAAGAATTTTCTTTTCTTATTTATTGCTATATAGAATCTAACTTAACAAGTGCCATGAGCACTTGTTAAAAATTAAGATATCACCCTTCAAAATAAACTATTACTTTTACCAACATTATATATTAGACTAAACTAGACAAGCAAAATCCTAGCGTATAAGAGCAGCTGGAGTGGGTGATTAAAGGTCCTGCTTTGCAATTTTTTTATAAATTGGAGCTACTTTTTCATCGTTGGAGTGGAAAAGATGGTGTAGACTTTTAAAAAACGAAGTAGGCTTTGTTAAACTTTTTGTGGGCCTTATTTGCACCTTTTTGCTTGCCACTTTCCATCTCACTTTCCATCAGTAATAAAATTGCAATTGTCTTTCCTCAACATGTTTTAATAACGGTAACATTGCTACAGTAAACATAGAAATATCATATTTCAAAATAAACTAGGCAAATCAAATGTTGTCTTATGATTTTTTTTAAAGGATCTTGTCTTATGATTTGTTAATGAACTTTGATCACAAATTCTCTAAAACGTTAGGTTTAGTTCAAAATTACATTTGAAAGAAGCCTATACTTTTTATTGAATTTCTTTTTGAAAAGGGCAATACTTCTATTACTAGTAGTCTAGTAATACTATCAACTTAATTTACCTTAATTTAGAAAGACAAAAAAAAAGAGATACTCATTTAGGCTATCATGTTAGGAGTAATTTTTTTTTTCATGAGCAAAACAATTTCATAAGACAAAAAGTAAGGACCATGGATGGAGTTGGCTTCTTCTAGAAATGTGAAGCTACATGGTAGAAACTAGAAAGTGATTAGTTAGTTTGTGTTGACATTGAATGACAAAATGAAACGTCATGAAAAACAAACATAATAATGTGGTAAGATAGAAAAAAAAAATCTAAAAAAAAAACGAAAAGAACGTGGTGAGTTCATGAGCTGGTAAGAAGTCTCAACTTTCTACACTGTACTGTGAATCTTAGCCGTCCACCTTCTACCATAATTAGTGTGTTTTATTTTTTATTTTTTATTTTTTATTTTTCTAGTAGTACTATTTTCTGACTGATTTATCTTAGAATTTTCTGACTACCACGGTCCACGTGTATCACGTAATGCAGTAAAAAAAGAAAATCAATTTTTGAGAAATTCGTTACATGACTAGAGTACATGGTAGGAACATGTAGGAACATGTAGGGAGAGGAAGAGGACAAGAGATGGTTGCTCAATAAAAAAAATCAGCTTCGATTTTGAGGCTTTTAAAATTAAATCCTAATCTCAACAATTTATCGCTTTTATTTTTCACATTATTTTATGTTTTTCCTCACCTTTTTTTATAACTTCTTTAGGCTGAATGTAGGAGTTATTTTTTAAAACAATATTCCATTTTGCATTATTCTCAAACTTGTTTACGAGTAATGAGTATACCATTTATGTAGCTTCGAACAACTATACTTTTCTTTCTCCACAATATCACAAATTTGCTACACTTTCTTGGATAAAATTAAATCGCTATGTAAAAAGAGTCATTCCTAGATATTCCAACATATCCATATACTTGGAAAAAATGTTGCATGTAAACAAGTAACTTTAATTTAATAGGATTGAAAGGTGATTTAAAATGATCACACAACTAGCGTCCCTAGATGCTTACATGTGCTCAGTTTAATTTTATAATAATCGATGTAATTTTTATTGAATTCATGGTAAGTTCTGTACGAATTTCATCCAATGAGAAATGCTCTTTTTGATGACTTAAAGTAGTATATTATGTAGGACTTCAAATTGCAATTTGCAAACGTCAAGGAGCCCCATTCATTGATCGCCACCCACTACACACTAGACTACAACACTCGGACAGGCTAATGTGAACAGGGCCGTAGCTGCGGGTGTGCAAAGAGCCCCTCCGCACAGGGCCCCCAGTCCAAAAATTTTGTTTCATTTGAAAGGCCCCAATTTGAAAAATACGATGCTTTGTAAATAGTAAACGGCAAACGTTAGCATCTTATCGTCTCGCATTTCCATAATTCACGTTATCCCCTATCATCTTCTCAATCTCTTGTACAAAAATTGAACCTTCCATATCTATAACTTTACTCTTTAGTATTGTCATTAATACTTTTTCATAATTATCATTTATCAAAAATAAAATCAATCCATCAATTAGTATTGATTCTCTCTACTTCTACATGAAAAATTGTGGTCTTTTCTCTTTTAAGGGAAAGAAGGGGCATTTGATTTTAGAACGGGGCGTAAATATCCAAGACGGCCCTGAATGTGAACATGTTCATAGTGGCACAAGATCAACAAGTGGACAATGCACTAAATAGCTACACTCAAGGCTGGACCATATGCGGGATAAAACTTCTAGATAATGGGAGTTCCTAGCTACATTATAAGTATGTGAGTGTAACATAAGTGGAATTACCATAAAAAGAAAATGGGCAATAGAGAATAGAAATTCATCGATATGTGCAAAGTAATACATTGATTCGGTTCGTAAATATATAGTCAGTGATTTTTTTTTTTTTGAAAGTTTATAGAGTTTTCATTAATAAAGCCTCAAGGCCCGACTTGTAAAGTCTCGTACACTTCCTCCACTCGGAGCATAAGAGGCTCCACAAAAGATCAAAATAACGGTAGCTACATCGAATCAAAATTTAGCCATAGAAACCGATTCTGAGATGAGATGTTATGCTAATTTTATAGCCAAGCCACGAAGTCATCAAGACGTGAGAGGCCCTGCTTAGCCAAATGGTCAGCAACCACATTCGACTCTCGCCCTTTATAGACCAGGGAGATTCCAGCACCTGAGTTGAGGAGACCCCGGATGAAGTTTGTATGAAAGTTAAGATTCCATGGACCCTTATTCTCACCTGAACACCAAGCGACGGCGTTTGCCGAGTCCGATTCAACAACAAGTCCACTGCATCCCACATAACGTGATGAGAGGAAGATCTTGAGGGCTCCATGAATAGCGAGGACCTCGGCATGGTTAATCTCCATTTATGGTATAGGGCTCGAGAATAAACATTTGAAATGACCCTCATGGTCCAGTAGAACACCACTTAGATTGTTGTTTTAGTGTTCGTTATGCTCAACAACGCATCAACGTTCCATTTGAGTGAGTTGAGAGGAGGAGGGAGCCAACTTGAAATGGTTGGAGATGAGAGTAGAAGAGGCATGCCAATTCGAGGAGGAGACCATAACAAGCATTGAGGGTTTCTTATAATGTCGTTGGATGAGTACGGGGAGCGGATCGCCTGACCAATTATCCACCAACTCGACCTCGAGAGGACAAGATTTTGAATTTGCTCAAGATTACACACAACTTGATTAAAGCATCTCGCATTTCTCTCCTTCCAAATCGACCAAGCCATGATGAAAAAAACTGCACACCATACTTTCTTGATGAAGGGGCCACGAAGTGGCGGTTTCCACTGTTCAAAGGCTAATCGAATGTTGCGGGGGAAGACCCATTCGAGGTCCCAAAGCTGCAGCCACCATACCCATAGTTGTTAGGAGAATGGACATTGTAAGAAGAGGTGATTGACGTCCTCTTGAGATTGTGAGAAAAGTACACAGTGTGATTCTGATGCGGGAATTATTCCAATACTTGCTAGGTTGGCCTTGGAGTTTATTTTTTTCAAGCAACACTAAGCATGTGAAGATTTCAATCTGGTGAGGAACCAAACCTTTCCACGTACTTTTAAAGCAACCCGGTTGAGAAGGAGCATTAGCTTTGGCAAGCTCTAAAGATACCGAGCTTTCACAGTGAAGGCTCCGGACTTGCTTGGGGCCCAAATGAGAAGTATCTATATTAGAGGGGAGAGAGAGACTTCTTGAAGCGAGTGAAGAAGGGGCTGCAATTCTTGCTCCTCATGGGGCGAAGGCCTACGTTTCCAAATAAATCTCCATTTCCAATCCAAACCATCCCAAAACCCAAAATGACATACCATAGCATTTGGAGATGAGCTTATTCTAAATAGTCTCGGGCAAGAGATTGTGAGAGGGGATTCACCTATCCATAAATCGTGCCAAAACAAAGTTTGCACTCCATTGCCGATTTTCTTTCTCACCATGGATGAGATGAATTCATTGCGCGGGGTTGTTTTAGTATAAACGAGACAATGGATTTCCAAGGGCCTCCAACAGTGGGTGTTTTAAAATCTCGTGCAGTGAGGTGAGAGTCATATTCATATTTTGCTTGAATAGTATTGCGCCAAAGAGAATCTGGCTCTGTGAGATACCTCCACAACCATTTAAACAACAAGTCCATGTTTCGATGATGTAGATTCCCAACTCCCAAAACCCCTAGCAATTTAGGGGTTTCAATTGGCTCCACACAATGGGGGAGATAAATTTTTCTTCTTAAGAGAGCCACACCATAGGAATTGTCTTTGAATCCTAGTAATTTTTTCAACAATGCCCGTCGGAATGGGAAACAAAGACATGAAATATAGAGGGAGGCTTGATAAGGAAGCCTTGATGAGAGTTAACCTTCCCTCGAGAAAGGAGATTACCTTTCCAACCCGTGACTTCTTCTCCATTCTATCAATGATAGGCTTGCATAGACTTAGGTGAGATGAGTTCCCACCAATAGGTAAGCCTAAGTAGGTGAAAGGAAGGCAACCATTCTTGCACTAAAGTGACTCGGCATACAAATGCATTGTTTCAGAATCAATGTTCAACCCAAAGATCATGCTCTTGTGAAAATTTACTTGTAACCCGGATGCAAGCTCAAATATGATCAAGGTTTTTTTTTTACATTCAATAAGGTCTCATAGGATGGGTGACAAAAGATAATTGTGTCATCCGCATATTGCAAGTGTGAAATCCTAGGCCCGTTTCGGCATACATTAATCCCTTCCCACAGTTTCAATGTCGTGGCTTTCAAGATGAGAAGGTTCAAAGATTCAACCACTAAATCAAATAAAAAAGGTGAGAAAGGGTCACCTTGTCGAAGACCACGTTGTAGCTTGAAAGGTTGAGAAGGGGAACCATTGAGGAGAATAGAAGTAGATGCGGGCATTACACATGATCGAATCCATCCAATCCATTGCTCGGGGAAGTGCATTTGATCTCCCCAAGAGATACTGTCGAACGCCTTGTGAAAGTTAAGCTTCAAAAGTAGATCTTTTGTTTTTTTTCTCTTGCAAGTATCAATGATCTCCCCCGCTATTAAGGCACCATCTAGTATTTGTACGCCCTTTATGAAGGCTGGTTGGTGAGGCCCAATGATTGAACTCATCACAGTTTGGAGACGACGAGCTAGGATCTTTGCGATGATCTTATACAAGCTTCCAACCATGCTTATGGGTCGATAGTCAGGGAGCCCTATTGGATTTTCATATTTCGGGATGAGGGCGATGAATGCATTGTTCTTTGCCACGAGGTAGTTTCCGGGAAAGCCGAGTCGTCAATTGTATCATATATGTCGTTTTTAATGACATCCCATGCGCTTTTGATGAATCTAAAATTGAATCCATCGGGCCCTGGCGCTTTTGATGAATCACACGAGGCAACAACCTTGTCAATTTCGTCATGCGTGAATCTAGCAGTGATGACAGTTGCTTGATCGTTGGATAATTTTTGGAATCCAAGATCACAAAAGGTGGGTCTCAGGGAATGGTCCTCCTTGAAAATTTTCTGAAAAAAGTTCCTTTGCTTCATTCTTAATTTCATTAGGATCTTCGGTTTGCATTCCATTCACTACAAGAGTGTCAATGGCATTACGTCGTTTTCTGAGTGTTGCTATTGTGTGGAAGTATCGTGTGTTCCGGTCTCCTTCTTTGACCCATTTCTCCCTAGACATTTGGGCCCAATACATTTCCTTCTTCTTCATCCATTCCCATAAGCCCAATTGCGCCTCCTTTCTTTCCCCAAGTTCACTGTCGCTCAACTTCCTTGAGTTTGCAATTTCATCAAAGCATTGAATTGCGTTTTCAAGGGAAGTTATTTTTCCATCTATATTCCCGAATTGATTTGGAGTTCCAGTTAATGAGGTTTTGTTTCACAATTTTGAACTTTTCATCGATGGGCTTGTCAAGAGATGTAAGCCATGAGCCTTTGATGACTTTCAAACAGTCAGGGTGCGTGAGCCAGTGATTGAAAAATCTAAATGGGCGTGGGCCCCAATTTTGTTCACGAACAAGGCCCAATAAAGGGCAATGGTCTGATAAAGAACGCTTCAAAAGTTTCACCTTCAGAGATGGGAAGGCATTTATCCATTCAGAACCAATGAACATTCGATCAATCTTGCTTTTAGAGTTACCTCGTAACCAAGTATATTTCCCATTGATTGGTTGAATTTCAATGAGATTGAGTCACTGCAAAACTGACTTTAAAATCATTGGAGCAGTTAGTTGAAAAAAATTGACTCCCTCTCTCACATGGGCTCAAGGTCTCATTACAATCCCCCATCAAGAGGCAAGGTAGGTTATTAGAAGTCCAGAATTACGTGATCTCCTGCCAAACTGATGCTTGAGCCTCCACATCGCAAGGGTTATACAAGTTTATTAGGCAGCATTTGAGATTGGTTGATGGGATCAAACCCGAAATTGCAATCCAATTTTGTTGAATGTGAATTGTGTCCATAGTGAAAAAGTCTGATTGCCACAATGAGAGGAGGCCACCAGAGTTACCATTGGATGGGCTGAAAGTCCATTTTGTGTTGAGATCTTTCGATATTGACCGAAAGGTTTTATTGGTTATGTGCTCAAGTTTTGTTTCTTGGATGAAAACAAACTTCGGATTGTGTTTCAATATGAGATTTATGAGAGAACTCCTTTTCACCTTGGCACCAAGGCCACGTATGTTCCAAAACAAAATTATCATGATGATTTTGTTGATGAGAGGGGTGGTGAAATTACTACCTCATTGAGTAGCATCCCAGCTGCGCTTTTGACGATTGAGGATCTGATCAATTCTGTTGCTCAACGCAGTGGGCGATCCATCGAATTGGAGTCCCAGTTGAAGACCAAGTTTTAGCACTGATTCTGAGTTTAGGCTGAGAGGAGGGGAGGGTGAGGCATTAGGTTCAGGTGAAGGTGGAAAAGTGATGATTTTTGGATTTGATTTGTGTTTTTGTTTTTGCCTTGACTTTGATGAGGCTCTGGTTTTGGATAATAACCGCATTGCCCTTTTCTTTGTGTGAATGTGTTTTATTGATGGATGTATTGATTCCTCAAATCCGGGGGGAAAGATTGGGCATGACAAAGAGTATGATGAAAATGAGGAGATATTGGGCTGCGAAGAGGTTGGAACCGGTTTGAGATTTCGATAATGGGTGAGGGAGAGGATTTTGACCTGGTTGGTTGAGGCTGGGTTTGGGGGTCATGGGTAGGGGGGTGGGCTATTAACACCGAGGCCCATTGAAAGTTGTTCAGGGGGCTTAATGGATTAATGCGGAAATTTTTTTTCAAGGGGTGGGGCATGTAATGGTGATTTAATGATTGCATTGGCAGAAGGCTCTGGGCTCAATGGGACCGAAACACTAGTGGAAAAAACAGAAGGGCTGTGGTCAAAACGCCCACCAAGGCTGGCCACGGCCCTTTCAGTAGCGACCCTTCACTTTTTAGTGAAGGATTTGCGTTTTTAAACCGTGACCCTTCACAACGAAGGGGCTGCGTTTTAGGCCCAAAACGCGACCCTTCCAATATGGAAGGGCTGTGGTTTTGACCAAAACCTTGAGCCCTTTTGACCCAAAAAAAATAAATTTTTTTTTTTTGCATTTTTTTACTCCTAAATATATCAAGAAATTTACAACAGGGAAAATAAAAAAACGAATCAACAACATAAACAGTCGAAACTTACAATCAAAAAACAAACAAAACGAAATTATATATTAACAATCAACAAGAACATCAAATTACAATTTACAATCAAAAAAATAAGAACAAAAATACAATTTACGAACGAAAATACAAAAAAAGAGAAATAATTGTAGATGCGAAATTACGATAAAAAAAACCGAACGAAAATACAATTTACGAACGAAATTTCCGATAAAAAAAATGAACGAAAAAAAAGAACGAAAATACAATTTTATGAACAAAAATACACAAGAGAGAAGATATAGATCTGAAATTTCATGAGGATTAATCAAAACAAAGATCAAGAAATTATAGATCTGAAAAACGAAAAATTCTCACTTGTTGTTGTCGTTGCTTGGCGAATTGACGACTCGTTGTTCAAGTCAGAGATGATCGGAGTTCTACCGACGGCGACGAATTGAAAATGGAAGACGAAAATGGTCGGCGGTCGTCGTCGTTCGAGTCGTCGTCTCGT
This sequence comes from Beta corolliflora, assembly GCA_947648045.1. Lineage (NCBI taxonomy): Eukaryota > Viridiplantae > Streptophyta > Magnoliopsida > Caryophyllales > Amaranthaceae > Beta > Beta corolliflora. The sequence goes on from CANSZD010001404.1 coordinate 13,408, forward strand.
TGTTGCGTCGTGGTTTGTTCGAGTCTTCATGATGTTCTTTGTTGTTGCGTCGTGGTCTTTTAGAAAGGAGGGAAGAGGGTGCGTCGTGGGTGCTTGGGAAGGAGGGAGAAGGGAGGAGGGTGAGTGGGAGGAGGGTGAGTGGGAGGAGGGTGAGAGAGAAGGGAGGGTGAGATTTGTTGCGTACGTGAGATTTGTGAGAGGAGATTGTGAGACCCTAAGTTGAGCCGTTAATTTCTTTTGAACATAAAAAAAAAAAGCCCATAAAGGGTTTGCGGTTTTGACAAAACGCAGCCCTTTATTACTATAGGGCTGCGGTTTTGGGCTAACCGCAGCCCTTTATTACTATAGGGTTGCGGTTTTGGGCTAACCATGACCCTTCACTAAAAAGGGCTGCGATTTTTGGGCTAACCGCAACCCTTCACTATTAGAGGCTGCGTTTTTCAAAAAACGCGGCCCTTTCATTTTTTCCACTAGTGAAATATTAAATGTGGAGTTAGGTTTGTGCAGGGGGTTGACTATTGTATCGTCATTCTTTTGTATGTCTCCCAGGTCATCATTAATGGGACTTCCTCGAGGTCTGGAGAGATGTAAATCAAAGGTTGCAGCTCTAGGACTGTTGCTGTAACACCCCGTCCTTCTACTACTAAGATACTAGACATTAACGATTCAAGGAATACTAAAATGACGTTAGCGGAAATAACGTTGGGACGGTTATGCTACTCTAAAACAATAAATAAAGATAATAACTCAAAATTCATAGCTTAAAAAGAGAATAAATCTCCGAGTAAACATCATAGTTCTAACATAAAAGAAGTATCATATCCCAAATTGTATCATACTATCAAATCCAAAATACCATGAGACATGCAAGTCTCCCAAAATAAACTTAAATAAAACTAATATCCTTGAAAGCAATCCAAAAATAAGTCTCCCTATGGTCTATATAGAGTTCATCTACCAAAAACAGTACTTGAAGCTTCTTCTCACAACCAACTCTCACACTGCTAGCCCAAGCAGTCAAAAGCCTAGCATTCATTTCCATCTGCAAGATTATATTAAATATTTCCACAGTCAGTGGGGAGTAACTAGCAGTTCTCCCAGAACAATAGCAATCAAAGCACCATTCAGAGGTAGATTATTAAGAAAGGAATAACATGCAATCATTACATCATATCATGCACATAGAAATCATAAAGCTCATAGATAAATCAAGAGATCATTAACAATAAGTAAGCATAATATAGTGAGTGACATAATTCCAATATAAATAAATAATAATAATAAATCAAAATACAACAAGTTATTGAGTCGAAAGCCGGAACGCCGGTGATTCGCAAATCACTTCCTAAGGTTTGTCGGATCGCAATCTCGGAGGTCGGTCTATGGGCTTACGTTCCCCCCTTCTGTGTCTAAGAATGGTCAAACTCCGCGATGCGGGGTAGAACACGCGGAACTCCACGGCCTCTCGGACGACAACAATTAACCCAGGTGTACCCCTAGTTCGCAAACCAGCAGGTGGTTGGCATGTTCTTAACCGGGGACTACATCTATCCCACCGGATATTCTTATCTCAAAATACAATCATGCATACAAACTAAGTATCATTTATCAAAAATATTCATCAAAAAGGGGATGCCACCCGGCCTTATACCGCGATTCATCAAACAGATTCTTCATAATTCCTCAAAATAAATCACTTATACAATAATCAACAAATAATTCTCACAATAACACTTGAACATTCCCAAACATCAAAAATGACAATATACTGGTTTTTACAGCAATCACACTCAATCACCAATACATCACCAATTAACTCTAAATCATATTCATTAAAAGAGTAATAACAATTAAATTATTTTATTCCATAAATCAAACCTAAACATGTGGTTACCAAAATGATGCATAATGTATACTACTGAAAATCAGCAACCCAGAATATATTAAATTATAAATTATATCTGATTTACAAGCCTTCAAACAATTTAAAAGTGTATCCTTAATTTCATCACAAAAACACCATAATAATTATGAAACTAACAAATTCGAGCATTAAAATCACACAAAAATTATAATACGACCCTAATGGCCCTACTGACATGGTACAATTTTTATTTATAATTTTCGGACTCAAAAAGTATTTTAACAGTTAATATACAGATTCCTCAAATAAGTCATTATAATAATTAAAAATATAAAAAGACGCCAAAAATTACCAAAAATTCACATAACATGTAAAAACTCACGGAAATACATATTATTTAAATAAATAAATTTTTATCTCTCTAAAAATAATTTTCATGAATTATATACTGACAGAACAGAAATTACAAAAACAGATATATCAATTAATTAAAACAGTAAACAGTAGGTAAAAATTATTCTAAGGCATGTAATACATTATACGCATGTTACATGATCTAAGAAAAATGATTTCATCAATTTCAACAGTCGTTCAATAATTATTATGAAATTTAGCCAAAAACGCACAAAATACTAATTAAATCAAATAAATATTAAAAATCATAAAAAAATTATTTTTCTCTACACAGTATTCACATAGCATATGTCACGTATGTTCATGTCAAATTTCGTCAAAAATTTCATTCAAAAAGTATTTTAGATAATTCCTAACGTATTAATCTAATACCGAATACTACTCTAATCACTATGATTCTAGGATAACAACTAGTTACCTGGATCATCGGAGGCGAAGCTGAAAACTTCTGGAAATCCCCACAATAGGCGTGTGACCTTCTTCTTCTTCAAATCCCAAGCACCAAGTATAAGGAAAAAGCCACAAAAACAATTCACGAACAATTATCAAAGAGAAGAAATGAAGAAAATTTGAGAGAATGAAAATGGTGATGATGGCCGAAAATATGGAGAATGGAAGCCAAAGGATTCTGATTTTCTAATCAGAATTTGAAGTGAATTAAGAGGTTTAATGAGGTTTTAATTAAAGAAATCATTAAGGGGGGGTTATGGGGGTTATAAGGCATCCAAGAGTCTTAAGGAAAACAAAAGAGAAAAGAAAAGGAGAAGGCTCTCCTATTACTTCACTTGGCCGGCTGCCCCAAGCCCAAAACCCACACAAAACTTTCGGCCCAAATTCAACAACCATCCATGCTCGAAAGCCCGATACGCGATGAAACGGTTAATTCCTAAATCACGCCTAAACTTTGAAAATACTTAATAATGAAAATAATTCTAATAAATTATATTATAAATATAAATGAAATAAACACATTAACATGCCATAAAAATAAAAATAATAATTCGGCTCCCAAAATTATAAAATAAAAATAATTAATTTAGAGAAAATAATAGTTTTAGAGAAATTTCTTGCGAAAAACTAGGAGCAAAATTATGGGTTGTTACGGTTGCAATCATCATCCTCCTCCTTTGGTGGACCCGGATATTCTTGGGTATGTAATTCGACATAACAAACTTCCATCCATGGATTGAGTACCATATTCGGAGACATAGATTTTGTAGTTAATGTCATCAATATTTAGTACCATTTTGCAATTGATGGAGAACAAGCGATCCGTTATTACTAGTACTTTCGCATGATCAAAGGTTGAGAGATCCGTGGATAAGACTCTTCCAAAGATGCTTCCAATTCTTGAAAAATTTTCTTTCCCCATCCACATAGTGGAACACCATAAATTCTTAACAAAGATTTTCTCCAATCACTATTGGAAAAAAGCCCATCTAATGCGGTCAAAATCGGGCTTACTGCTGCTGCGGTTTTGGTCCGCATCGAGTGGGCTCGCGGCCAATTAAGAAAATAATCGATGCGGTCCATGACCGCATCGATTCTCACTACGATGCGGTTTTGCAAGACCGCATCGGATTTTGGGCTCAAGGAAATTAAAAAAAAAAAAGCTTTTTTGCACCTTGCGAGTCTGCAGCAACAAAGCGGGAACACCCAAACAACGAGCGGTCAAACTCCAAAGTAGTAACGAAACTTCAAAAAAATTCGAGATCTAATAACAAACATTATACAAACTAAAAATGAATTCAATTATACAAATATTATACAAACTAAAAATGTATTTAATTATACAAATATTATACAAACTAAAAAATTCGAGATGAATATAACCAAGTAAAAACCGAAAATTTATACAAAAATGTAACCAAAAAATCGAACAAAATACGGAAATTAAGAAATAAACATAAAAAATCGAACAAAATCGAACAAAAAAAATCGAACAAAATCGAACAAAATCGAACAAAAAAAATCGAACAAAATCGAACAAAAAAAATCGAACAAAATACGAAAATTAAAAACGAAAAAATATAAACCCAGATCTGGAAAAAAACGATGATGATGAAACGATTCGTGGTTCGTTGTTTGCGGTTCGTGCTTGATGATGATGAAGAAAATGAACGATTCGTGGTTGATGATGAACGAAGTTGATGATGAACGAAGTTGATGATGATGGAGAAAATGAACGGTTCGTCGTTCGTCGTTCGTGGCTCCGAAATCTCAAATATTTGAAAGAAAGAAAAAGGAAATGAGGGTTTGCAAATTCGTTGAGGAGGGAGGAGGGACGATGAATTCGACGTGTTGCCATGATTCGACGACGGTGTTCGTGGGTTTGAGAGGGAAGAAGCGAGATCTAATGAGGAGAGAGAGAGAAGAGATGGCGCGAGTGGGTTTGAGAGGGAGGAGAGATTAGGGTTGAGTGAGGAGAGGAGAGGAGAGAGAGAGGCATTAGGGTTTGAGGGGTGCCTAAGGAAATGGACGCCCTAAGGTTATGAGGCCACGAGTGTCTTTGGGCCACGAACGGATTTTCGGATGCGGTCCCATGAACCGCACCGGGTTCATGAAAAACCGCATCAGATTTAAAATCTGATGCGATTTTTTAAGGACCGCATCATATTTTGTTTGCCAAATTTCCCTCCCATTTTTTGGTTGATTTTCGGATGCGGTTTTACAAAAACCGCATCTATTATTAAGTGACATATAAGGTTTTTTCCACTTAGTGAATATGTTGCCCTTTGTGATCGTTTATGTCTCTAATGTCATTAAACCATTGCTCTAGCCATTTGCTTCTAATCATTTCAATTTTGTCTTCCTCATTTTCAAAGGATATTAGATGGAGTAGTCCACCTAGTGGCTTGATTGTCAAGCGGTTCACTCCTTCGCGAGTATATGGTCAAGGATTTGTGATGAAGACGTTGATGAGATTGAAGTTGCAATTGCACTTCTTTTGAAAAGATCATCATAGTCACAACTTTTCTTCCCTGGGATGGATATGAATTCTTCACAGTCAATTGAAGTGATTGTGGTGTTCTCTCTAATTTCCTCCGTTTCTTCACCTAATATTTTTGAACTCGGTTTCCTTGCTAAACATGGTTCAAGATGGAAGCGATCGGGGATGGGGTTCGGTTTCAAGGGGGAGGAGGTGGGAGGTGGGTGATGGCTTCCTTATAACTCCGAGAGTCTCGTTTTGATGTGAAGTGTGGAGGGTGCGGTATGTATTTTTGATGCGGGTTTTCGGTTTGAGTAGGTTTTCGGGAGGATGGTATCATGCTTTGCTATATGAACTTTGATTCTATTCGGGCCCAATTTTACGCCATTTTCATATCGATTGCTTTGTTCATAGCCAAGCTTGATTCAAACTGATGAAGGCAAATCGGTGTTTTTGGTATGGTTTAGAAAGTTTGGGAGATAAAGATGTTGCGAGATGGTACCATATTGCTTGAAGATGGTTGCAAATTACGGTTTGGAAGTATTCTTGGAAAGGAAGTTGATGAAGCAAGTTTTTGGGCTAAAGAGGGGTTTTGTCTGGATTTCTTCCTGGTCACCTGTATCCATTGATGGGGGTTGCTCTCAAGCTCACACTCTCTCTCTAACTCTCTCTCTCTCATGTTTTGTTACCTACAATACCTATATGAACTAGCTAAGGTACCGTACCTTTGGCCATATAGTCAGTGATGATTTAGAGAAGTCGAGTTTGGGTTTGGCTAAGCTCAACTCAAGCTTGCAAAAGTGGAACTTGAGTTTAATTTGACTAGTGCATGAACTCGCAAGCCTAAAATCATGGAGGGTTTCAAAGTTTAACTCTTGTTGTTTCCTAAAATTTGTATATATATTTATAAACACTGTTTGTACATCACAATGTTAAATTAGTAGTTTTTCGATAAGATAGGTTTTACCGTTTTACTATAAACTCTATAGGTCCATTAATACAGCGTTGCAAAAATACTCATTGGTTTTGTATGAAAAACTGACAGAAAAAGATTTGCTCGAATATAAAATTCTATTTCAGCCAAAAGTAAAAGGCAAAAACCATTACATGTAGATTCAAGATTTAACAGAATCCTTACGCACATCCTCCGCATATTACGATTGCCGTTGCCGACCACCTACCCCTCTCCAGCCTGGTTCACTGCTGCCTATGGAAATGAAATTAATATTAGTAGCTCGAAACACGCACTGTAACAGTGTAATGTAGTAGTAAAACTTTAAAATAATCAATCAATCTAGCTTATATCAATATGTTTGAGTTTTTACATAATTAGTGGCCATAATTGAATCTCCTTTTTTTTTTGTCATCGAGATAAAACTATTGATAATTCCACCACAACATCCAAAATAGAACAGGCATGTAAATCGGAAAACCGATTATATAGGAGTACTTGTACTTTACTAATCGAGTTCCACACGTTTCTTAAGAGACGATAGTGTTAACTTTATATTTTGCTACTTATCCAGTTATCTGACACAACACATTGTTCATATATAAATCACAATTCACAAGTTACAATCTGGGTGAATCTAAACATTGTATTTATACTTTACTACAACGGTAATTATTCCGTGTTTTCATCATACATTTTACCATTTCTTAAGTTGAATATAAGATCGAATCTAAATTTTTAGAAAGCTACCCAACTTCTGTAGGTGGATTACTTTACCATTTTCTTAACTTCGTGTAATTTTGTTAGGCTATGAGAAGTACTTTCATATGGAATCACGATCTTATACTTCCTTCGTTCTTTTACTATCGCGAACATTTCCGTTATTTGAAAGTTTCGTATTAATTGCAACATTTACTAAATTTGAGTATGTTTTCTCTCTATCTCTTTTCTTATCACATGAATCCCTTTTTTTCATCTCTCTCATCTCCTTAAAAAATGTGTAACCCCTACATATTACAATTATTAAAGAACGGAGGAAGTATGAATCAACTCGATCCAACTATATAAACAAAGCTGTTGAAAAACGTTGAGGCTTCAAGGTAATATTATGATAAGGTAACTTTGATACCATGAAGGCTAACTTTTGATCGAGTTATAGTAATTTTTATATATTTGAGGGGGTAACTTTCAAATTTTGATAACTTATTGTTATTAAACGGTAAATCATGAGTCTACCAATTAAGAAGACTATGAGGTCAGAATAGGAAGTATTTATCTTAGCACAGTGATTGATGTTGCTATAATACTATCCTATGAGCATGTGGAAATCATATTAGAATCATGTGGGTTTGGACGTTTGGTTTTGGTTCAAAATCAAATGGCAAGTCTTGTTTTGTTTCATGTGCGGATGTGCCTCATGGGTCATGGGAGAAGAAACAAAAAGGAAGCGTTACTTGTTACGTATCTTTTTTTTCCCCCCATTTTATCTTACTCTTAAAGTAGTCTAAATGGGTTTTATGTTTGGGTTGTTAAAATTAGCTGATTATATTATTTTATGGGCCTTATGGTTCCAAATTGTGTTAGGTAGTTAGTTGGGCTTATCTGGTTCATGAACTACGCTAATATTACTACATTTAGTCCAGTTTTCTAAACTTCTTTGTTTTAGTTTATCCTACTCTAGTCCTTAGGTACACACCACTTACAGGGTGGACAATTCATAACTGAACTTGTCCGTTTAGCTTTATGATGTATCATTAGTTTTTGGCTTGAGGTTAACTTGGCATATGTAGTACTTCATATAGGAAAAATTCAATAGATTAAATTTTAAATTTAATTTGAATTAAATTTACGTAAAATTAGATTATCAATGTAAGAAGATTATCTAAATAATTTCGTTAAAAAATATTATTTTTATATGGAAGATTTTTTTTTGAAAGAGAAATATCATTAATGGAAGGCCAAACGACATCTACAATAAATATTAAAGATGTTGATGGTCTTGAACTTCAACCAATAGGAACAATTTCTCATATCAATTTTTAAACATCCACGTGGGGAGAGAATAAAACCAAACTCCAAACTCCCACGGAAGGGGATAAAGAACCCAAAAATTGGGTAGAAAACTCTCTAAAAGAGAGAGAATGGAAAATTATTAATAACAATAACAATGAAAACTAGACGACAAAAGAATAATTGGGGGCTTACCATCATCGAAAGGATGATAACAGCTCCAAACTAGAAGAAAAGGATTATGTTTTTTTGAGGAGGAAGAGGAGAGAAGGGAGATAATTTTTATATGGAAGATTTTATTTCCTTCCTATAATATCTTATAAATGATTTAGGCTAAAAAATAAAATGATTAATTAAACAGTGACATGCATCATCTCTGAGAGTGCATTCATCATACACCCTACCATGTGCATGGTACACCCAATGTTATTTTTTGCTCATTTACTCATTTGGAGCTCCACCTATTATGTGATTATGCTCATTTGAAACTTTCAAATGAGCAATGAGCAAAAAAATAACCTTGAGTGTATGATAAAAATTCTCCATCTCTGATTAACGCTTTAGTATATTGTAATCGACGAGAGAGAAAATAATAATATTGAGAACCACGACGTGATACCCACGTCAAGTTTGAAGCCGGCATGTACACCTATGCCTAATGCAGCTTTCACAGACGAGCTTGTTCATCTCCACTACCTTTCAACGTGCATATCTCTTCAATTTATTATTTCAACTCTTCTTTCTCTCTTCTCTTTCTCATCAATCTACCATGGCAAACTATGGCATTTTTCTCCTCTCCCTCATAATCTCTCTTTTCTATCTCACCTCAGCTCAACTCACCCCAACCATCCTAGACGACACCCCTTCTTCAGGCATCTCCCTAGTACCCGCACCAGCACCCGCACCCGCACCCTCCTCGAACATCTGCAATGGTATATGGCTTTCGTATCGTTGGCGGTCCGGCAAGAAACTCCACCCTCTTAAGGTTCTCCCTAAACAGCCTTATAGCTTTAAATCAGACCTTACTATCCTTAACAATGATTACGTGGAGCTCAAGTCATGGAAGGTCTATGTAGGGTTTCAGAATGAAGAGCTTCTTGTTTCTGCTACCAATGTTCTTATCACTAATGGTTCCAGTCTCCCTGCGCTCGTTGGCGAAGGAACCGTGTTTTCGGGGTTCCCGGTTGAGGATCTTAAGACTGGGATTCAGACTGCTGGGGATTTGGAACAGATGAAAGTTAAGATTGAGTTTGAAGGGACACAGTTTGGTGTTGCTCCTCCTGGTGTTCCTTTGCCTCATAATATTACTCTTGTTAATAATGGTTATATTTGTCCTCAACCTTTTCAAGTTGGTATGTTTCTTATACCCTCTTTTTTTTTTTTTACAAGTCTGTTTTATTGGGTTGTGAATAAAGTATGTCTAAACAATAAACTGTTTGTTAGCGAACATAAGAGGGAAAATGTGATGAAGATCTATAAAAGTAGAAATATATAGGAAAATTGGAATTTAATAATCCAACATTTAAGGGGTTTTCTTAAAACAGTCCCACTTATGGGTTATTATTTAATAATCTAACCTTTTGGGGTTGTCTTCTCATAATAGACCTAGGTGACTTGTGACCTGAACATCAGGTATTTTTTTTTTCTTTTTTTCCTCCTCTTACTCACTTATCTCTCCTCTTCCTTCTTCCACTGACCACCACCGTTTGGCCACGACAACCCCTCCACCCAAAACATCAGCCCACCACACTCCACCACCCGAAACAACCTCACCCCACCGTTTTCGAACTTCTGGTGGTCTTGCGCACAGTTGCCGGCGCGAATTGGCTCGGCGGTCGAAGTTCTTTATTTTTTCGTTCGTTCTCCCCTTCTTCTTTTCGATTTTTCGCGGCGACATGAGGGGAGAGGGGTTGCAGGGGCTGGGTGAAAGGTTAAGGGGAGATGCGAGAGGAGAGGGGGGAGGAGCGATAGAGGTATAGGACGAAGGGGAGAGGGGAAGGGTGGGATGGGGCTGCGGGGGGCGGGGTGCGGGGGTGGGGGGTGGGGCCGTAGGGGGCTCGAGGTAGGGTGGGGTTGCGGGGGGCTCGGGTGGGGTGGGTGGGGTTGCGGGGGGCTCGGGTGGGGTGGGGTGGGGCAGTAGTGAATTGGGGTGGGTTGTACCGCGGGCCGGAGCTGCGGGGGCTTAGGGTGGGGGGGGGGGCAGTGGGGGCGTGGGCCGGGGCTGGGGCGGGGCTGGGGCCGGGGTGGGGTGGGCAAGTGGGTTGCGGTGGGGTTGGGGTGGGGCTCGAAAAGGGTCGCACGGGGTGGGGGTGGGGGGGGCGGCATGGGGTGGTGGTCGTGGTGGCTAGGTGGTGGTATTTGTGGAGGAAAAGAGGTAGAAGAGGGAGAAAATGGTGACTAATGATAGTGTGACACGTGTCAAATCTTCGACCAGGTTATACCGGTCACAACGGAGTCGAGCGATTATGGGAAGATACTAACAAAAGGTTGGATTATAAAAAAAAACTTATAAATGGGACTGTTTTAAGAAGATCGGTCAAAGGTTGGATTATTAAAATCCAATTTTCCAAATATATAAATGTCTTCCATATCTCTTGTTTGCTAACAAACAATATGTCATTTAATCTTTCAACATCTCTATAGGATATAGGTAAATTTTCAAGGGTCAAAAGAGGGGTGATCTAATTGATTTTTGAGAGTACTACTATTAGGCTACCACCACATAAGTCTGATTCGATGATTAGATAAGATGAAAACGTTGTGCCCATGTTTCATGGCGTCGGAACCACTACATTACATGGTTAATAGATCATATATTCAAACACAGTTTTCATTTTAATTGTCAACATTTTACATGAAAAAGCCAAATCTTAAAAATATTTTATCCCTCCGTTAGATATCCTATCTGGCGCAACAATTACATGTAATTAATCAAATAATTTCATAATTTATTTTAATTTAATTCCATTCCCCAAATCTTCTAATTTTATCAGGGTTGTGAGCGGGTTATATTGCCACATAACATAACTTTTTGTATAAAAAATCTATCAAAGAAAAGCGTTTGTTACTAATCGAGCAAGGAAATTGGATCATTTGTCCTTACTGAAGGATCGGAAACTTATTACCCTTGTTAAAGGCTCGTTCTTTTGGACATTGAATTGCGAATTGAAACCGAAATGAATGAAAACCGTGGAGGAAACTAAGCGAATCGAATCGAACGATGAACGTAAATGAAGCGAATCGATAACCGAAATGAATCGAACCGAAATGAACCGATTGAATTTATCAAGCGAATTGTATTTTTATTGATTTAGTCCAAAAGAACAGAGCCTAACTTTCTTCACTTTCTAGCCCGTCATAAGACATATCATCCGCCACCACTAAGCTTTGGGATTACTCCCATAAACATGCTTGTGTGACTTTCAAACATTTAAGGACTTTCTTGCACCCAAACAAATTTGTCACCAACGGGGTCTCACAATTAATCTAGCAGCATACGATTGCAAACAACTTTAGAAAATTCATGTGAGATCATAACCAGGTCCCATAAGGTGAATAAAAAGACTTTGTGATGCTACAAAAGTTTGAGTTAAGATTAAAAGGTGAATCAGATCCGACCCGATTGCTTCCTATAAGATGTATTCTCACAAGCCAATACCTTTTATGCTACAAGACTTTTTGGTGGATCATTTCAAATAATTGAATAGGATAGGAAGGAGCTATGTATAGTAAGGTGGGGATGCAAAGGGTAGAAGGAGATGTAAAAGAGTACATTGAGACGATATAAGGAACGTAGTAGTAGGACGAAGACTCCTAGTAAAACCTATGGTCATATATAAGAACACATTTGATCTATTACTCTCATAACAAACTTTGCCTTTTCATCTTTTCATGACACACACCAACTTAAAGTTGGCCTAGTGGTTGAGATTGTGCCTTCTGAGGGTTCAATTCTCGCTAGGGGAACTTTGTAGCTAGAGATTTCCCCTACCATTCCCCTATTCTCAGAGTGCCTAACTCGCTAACTTGGGCCGAGTTGACTTGTGCGAGGTTGTAGTTTGGTAGGGCAATTCATCTTATCAATCTAAAAAAATTATAATATGACACATTGAAACAAATCTATTGAGAATTTGAAAATCACACATAATAATATAATTTCTTATAAGGAGTATATATTAATGCAAAAATAATGGGGCAAATTGTGATTTAATAGCCACACATGAGCAATAGGAGTAGGGATGGCAATGTGTCGGGTCTGTGTCGAGTCCACCCAGACCCGGTGGGTCTAGATTTTTTAGACCCAGACCCGCTGGGTCTAGCGGGTCCATGGGTCCTAACTGGGTCCTTAATGGGTCCTTAGTTTTTAGTTTTCATCACATTTTTAAATCTATGTAATTAAAAAATTTCGCACTAATATATATAGATCATGCATCTATGGGTAAAGCATTATCTAAACAAAATTTTAAAAATTAACTCATAAAATCTTAAAATGTTACAACTTACAAAGTTACAAGTCTTAGATGGAGTTACAACACTAACGAGTTCATAAAATCACAACTCATAAAACCTTAGAGTTTAGGTATAATTTTTTTTTTAATATGTAAATGAGTCTGCGGGTTGGGTCGAGTATATGTGTCAGGCCCGGCACTCCGATCTTCTTTGGGACCCGTAGAAACCAACTCGGACCCGTTGGGTCTAAAATTTCTGGACCCAAACCCTTATAAATGGGTCGAGTCCTAGCGGGTCTAGGGCGGGTCCAAGACCAATTGCCATCTCTAAATAGGAGTACTACATTGGATAGTAGATTTCACCTCCACCTAATTATACCTTCCCACATGAACATGCCCAACTTCATGGCTCATGCAATGAGTAAGCTCCCCTACTTCAGCATTCAACGGCACAATTCACGGCCCACATGATTAAAAAGATAAAAAGCAACCAAAGAAAGCGAAACTTTAAAGAACATTCCTCTCAAACGAGTAACCCAAAATTTTCAAATTCAAAACAACATCAAAGTGAAATCCCCAAAATACCCCTATACGGCTCTACTCCTTACAGCTTCCACTCAGCTGTTCACGCGTCGTCTCACTAAACTATATCACCTCTTTCATTCTCTCTCTTCTCTTCTTCTCTTCTTCTCAAGAACTCATCAATGGCGTCCACTACTTTCTCTCTCCTCCTCATTTTCTCTCTCCTCTGTCTCTCCTCCGCACAACCACCACCACCACCACCACCCTCTTCCGACGCCTGCAACGGCGTTTGGCTAACATACACCTACACCTCAGGAAAAAAACTCCACCCTTTTTTAAAAACCCCATCCAAGCAACCCTTTAGCTTCAAATCAACGCTAACAATCTTAAACAACGATGAAATAGAGCTTAAATCATGGAGGGTATTTGTGGGATTTCAGCACAATGAGATCTTGGTGTCTGCTTCTAATGCTATCACCGCCGATGGTTCGAATCTTCCTAGTGTAGTTGGAGAAGATGGAGTTGTTTTTGCTGGGTACCCTCAATCAGATCTTAAAACTGGGATTCAAACTGCTGGTGATGAAGAACAAATGACTGTTAAAGTTGAATTTGAAGGGACTCAATTTGGTGTTGCTCCTCCTAATGCTCCTTTGCCTACTAATGTTTCTATTGTTAATGATGGTTATGTTTGTCCTAAGCCTTCTAAAAGTGGTATGCTTTTTCTGTCTCTCCTTTTTTGGTTTTTGTTTTGGTAGTAGAGAGCGAGTGAGCGCAGTGATGTAGACGGGATTCGATTACAGGTGTTTGTTTGATAATGGGTATTGCCCCCACAAGTGACAAGAGTTTACTAATTACTAGTAATTAAGTTGGGATTTTTGATGGAATATTGTGGTATTGTCTAGGTTTTAGAGAGAGAGTGAGTGGGGTGGTGTAGATAGGATTCGATCACATGTGTTTGTTTGATAATGGAACTGCCCCCACAAGAATTTACTAATTAAGTTGGGAGTTTTGATGGAATGTTGTGGTGTTGTCTAGGTTTTAGAGAGCGAGTGAGCGGAGTGATGTAGACTGGATTCAATCATAGGTGTTTGATAATGGGTACTGCCCCTATAAGACTTTACTAATTAAGTTGGGAGTTTTGATGGAATGTTGCGGTGTTGTCCAGGTTTTAGAGAGCGAGTGAGTGGAGTGATGTAGATAGGATTCGATGACAAGTGTTTGTTTGATAATGGGTTTTGTCCCCACAAGACTTTACTAATTAAGTTGGGATTTTTGGTGGAATGTTGTGGTGTTGTCCAGGTTTTAGAGGGTGATCATGGGATGGTGTTTTTTTTTTTGTTTGTTGGTCAATATGTCTGATTTCTGGTTGGAATTTGATCATGGTGCTTGGATTCATTGGTATTGAATTGTTAGAAGTGAGCCACGAGATGTTGGGATTTATAGTGTTGATGTTGGATTTTTGTAGATTTTTTTCTGTGTTAGATGACAAGTAAGATGATTGTGTTGGTGTTGTGATTATGATGATGGTATCAATTTGTAACCATGAAGCTTGGTTGAATTAAGTGGCTAAGTGCGTTCATGGTGGCAATTGGATTTGTTTTAGATGTTAAGTTGATTCCTGGTGTGCGAAGTTCATTTCGTTTATACTTTTATGAGTTGTGTTTGATTCTTTGGCTAAGTGCGTTCATGGTGGCAAATTCGTCTAGCACGTTCGAGTTTGAGTGTAGATTGATTAAGTGCTCTAGGCAAATAACCTCTGTATTAAAGTTGACTAGTTAGGACTTAGGAATAAGAATGTACACATCTTGATTGGAAACCCCCCCGTTTTTATGGAGGGTGGTTGTAATTGTAGATTATTTGTGCATGGATGCATAGTGATTTCGTGGCGATGATGTTGGACAACCTAACAATGTATCTGAGCATAGGATTGCATCTGAACGATGTTTTTTTAACAATGATAGATAATCTACTATCCTTGAGTTTTGTTTCTTTCAGATGTTGTTTGCGTGCTTTTGATCAAATACTCTCTATGCAATAGGAGTCCTATATTAAGCATAATGTATGTACATCTCATGCTAGCCATTGGAATGGTAAGCACCAAACCACCATTTAACTAGAGATGAGTATGATATCTTTCAGGTCATATTGCACGATTTCATGGATTTCGATTACCTCTTTTGTATTACTGTAGTATGTCATATGCTCTTCTGTTGCCAAGCATACTGAAAAAGACTTTAGTTGCTTTTAGCTGTTAGTTGCATTAGATGTAGACATAACAGATATCAGTGACTTCTAATGAAAGTTCTGCTCCTGAACTTTTCTTCCAAGAAAGTGTTTATATTTACCTCCTAAATGCCGTATTCTCTTATAGTCCTATGTAGCTTATCACTGGATATGTTCTTTGTTCTTCTGATACCAAGTTACTAGAACTGCTAAATTACCATTTTAAACTCTTATTATCTTATAGGAAGTTACTCTTTGTATGCGTTGCATTTTGACATCCTTTTTTGCTATAATAGTTATGCTGTGCTACTGATTAATATAATTGAATTCACTATCAACCTCTGGAAACAAAAATTTCACAACCTTCCATGTATTCAAGTTGGATTCACGCCTCAAGCTCAATATGCCTGAGGATATCCTACTTGTAAATCAAATTATCGCAGGTTACCTTAGGGTATACTAACTTATAAGATCAATACAGTATCTATGAGCTTATTACTTTCTGTTCTACCAACTGATTGTGAATTTGTGATTGTGTTGTCCTTCATACTTTGGAAACTTCTTTCAGATTTGAACTATGTTCAAATTGTTCTGTTCCATAAAGCCGATTCTTCATCTTTTTTGCATACATCGCACCATATTAGTTAAACAATTTGATTTTTGCCACTTCCTATATTGCAGGAAACTTCACCTTGAACACATGTTGCTCCCGAGATCCAGATTTTAAACCTAACATGACTATAATTGATGAGTTTTTGCCTCGTCGAAAGGGTGATCTAACGATCATGTATGATGTGACCAAATCTTACGAAGGGAATTATTGGGCTCAAGTGACCATGACTAACCATAACCCACTTGGCCGTCTTGATTATTGGAATTTGAACTGGGACTGGATGCAAGATGAATTCATTGTTGCCATGAAAGGAGCTTATACTGATATCGTTGATGCAAATGATTGTATTAATGGCCCTCAGGCTGCGCAATACCCAGGCCTTGATTGGTCCACTGTATTGAATTGTCAAAGAAGGCCAACAATCATTGATCTTCCACCACAGTTAGCCAATGACACTAATCTTGGAAAGATCCCATATTGTTGTCGTAATGGTACGATCTTACCCCCGGGAATGGATGAAAGCAAATCAGTCTCCTCTTTCCTGATCCAAGTTAATAAAATGCCGCCAAAACTTAACCAATCTTTAATAGACCCGCCTCAGAACTGGCAGATTAAGGGCATTCTCAACCCAACTTACAAATGTGGGCCGCCTGTGCGAGTCAGCCCAAGTGAGTTCCCTAGCACATCTGGTGTACCAGTAAACGCAACTGTTTTTGCCAGCTGGCAGGTTGTATGCAACATCACCAAGCCTAAGAACGCTGCTCCTAAATGCTGTGTCTCGTTCTCAGCATTCTTCAACGAGTCTATCGTCCCTTGCAAAACATGTGCTTGTGGTTGTCCTGAAACCACTAGTCAGACCTGTAGCACAACTGCTCCAGCTATGTTTCTTCCCCCTGAGGCTCAACTAGTCCCATTTGATAACCGTACTAAGCTAGCCCTTGCTTGGGCTCAAATAAACCACCGACCTATATCGAACCCACTTCCATGTTCAGACAACTGTGGTATTAGCATCAACTGGCATGTATTCACGGATTACAACAAGGGATGGAGTGCAAGAGTAACAGTTTTCAATTGGGATGAAACAACCTTTGCAGACTGGTTTGTTGCTGTTGAAATGAAAAATGCGGCCCCAGGTTTTGAGAAGGCTTACTCATTTAATGGCACACTTATGACTGATGTGAACGACACCATTTTCATGCAAGGTCTTGAGGGATTGAACTATCTTATGGGAGAGACTAATGGCAGCAAACCATTAGATCCCCGGGTTCCTGGTAAACAACAATCGGTTCTTTCCTTTACCAAGAAAACTACCCCAGGAATCAGAGTGGCAGAGGGTGATGGTTTCCCCACCAAACTATATTTCAACGGGGAAGAATGCTCGATCCCAAAGATCTTTCCGATCAACAGTGCGTATAAGAAGGGTCCAGTGACAGTAATTTCTGTTCTTATCGCGGTTGTGGTTCTCATCTTTATTGAGCAATGACTGAACTAACATTGGGGATCGGCTCTGATTTTGTAGCTGCTACTGCTGCCTGCTAATTCTTTCATTCTTTTGTGATTCGGTCAATATATGCTGACTGTTGGCCTATGTGACTGAACTGCATCCACAGTTTATGTGCAGATTGCTGATGAATAGCAGGTTCAGTTGATAAAGAGTAGATGTGCGGTATTACTGATTGCTAGTAAATTAGATTACTGTAGTACATAATATTTTGGTATATTTGTGTACAAACATGTTAAACATATTGCTATAATTTTAATTTTGGGTTTTCATGTATTCTTTCCAATTTGCTTCCTCGTTTCAGAAGTAATAGTCACATATAGTAGTATTTTTGGATGCCTGAAAATAACTCACATTTCCGAAAGTAGATTATGAAATCCTACTATTCTGCCATGGGATCGCTTAAATTTGACGGCCACTAATGACATCTTCCTGAATTCAAGACCTATTAAAGAAGAATGGCACTAATATTGCGTATATAGGACATCAAATGCATGAAAAATGATACAAAACTACTCATAAAAATGACAAAAAATTCTTAAAATGGCACTAGAATTTTGATGAATAGCATATACAGTTTATAGAAATGGCACCAAACACATTATTATAAAATGACATAGAACTTGAAATCAAAATTTTGAATAACGACATTATTAGGTTATAAAATGACAAACGACAGTCTGACATAAAACTTAAAATAATAGAAGTTCATATTTAGACGGTAAGACTCACAAAAATAAGCAAAGAAAGCTTGAAAAATGACACACAATGCTTGAAAAATGACACCTAATAAATATGACAAAAAAATTATAATAAATAATACTTTATCTGCGCCATTTCTTAAAAGTTTCTTGTCATGCCTTCAAATGTTTGTATCATTTTTACCGGATCGTATTATAAGAAAGATATGCACCATAAAATAGACCCTAACATAAACCTTACCCCTATTTACCTATAGTCGATAAAGTAACTATAATTCGATAAAATAGCTCAACTTCAAATTAAACCCATATCAAATGAACTTGCCAAACCTAAAGCAACTACATAGTAGTAAGTCCCAGTTAACATAATTTAACTGCCCTTTAACTCTAAATAATAGCCCCAACTAGTAACCTCACAAGTCATTATTTCCCAGCACGAGGGGAAATGACTAATGAGGACTGAAGAGCCTAGATTCGATACGCGGATCTGCTAAACACAAGTGCTTATAATGGCAATGAATGAATAACTTAATAGCACCCAGCCTCTCTTTTTTTTTCTTTTGGTGTGGTAAATAAAGTACATGAGATTTGATCCTAGGTCTTGGACGTTACCTTCCATTACTTTAACCAACTAAGCTAGTTGACATCCACAACACTCAACCTTTAAATACGCATAACTAAATTCCTTTTCAAAAAACTTTTTATCTATGCTTCTTCATAATTTGATCAGATTAAAAATTAAGACCGACAAGATTAGACCTTTTAATTTATATTTACTGTATACTAAGTATAATTAATTTATATTAATAAAAAGTATCAGAATTTTCTAAAAAATCACATGTTGAGACGAATCCAATATAATCGCGCGTAAATATGAATTTTCTTATATATTAGTATAAAGATATGGTCAAACTTTAGTTAACCCATCCAAGAAGGTGAGTAATGGGAAATTCGGATGCAATTAGAGAAGCTTGAAATGAATTATGAATGTTTTGTGAGCTTGTAATACTGCTCATTTTGGTAATAAAAAAATTTTCTGGCAAAAAAAATTCAAATAAACTAGAAAACTGAACCCCATGAGATCAAATCAAAAGAGGTCTTTTCTGTTTTTATTGCCATTATGAGCACCTATCATTTTCAGGATGTTCATTGCCAAACCTGACCCAAGTAATTAACGAGACTATTATGAGTACCTTGTGTTGTGAACACGAGTTAATGAATATTACAAAATTACACGGCACGATAAATAGGGTCTGAAAAATTGTGACTATAGACCCAATTATTTTCGGGGTTTTCGTGATGTTCATTACGTAACCTATAATAGCTTGAAAAGAGTCCTGAAAATTGAAACTGATCGAACCAAACCTGACAAATTTACGATAAATTGTGTAAAAATCCCCATGTGCCAAAAAATTAATTTGACTTGATGAAAAACTGACAAAAGTTAAATGAATATCACGAAATCATATTGCACATTCATACCATAAAACACTATCTCATAAACTTTTAATCAACCAACTCAAAATCGAGACAACCAATTGTCTTGATGAAAAACTGAAAATTGAAAAGAGTCCTGAAAATTGAAACTGATCGAACCAAACCTGACAAATTTACGATAAATTGTGTAAAAATCCCCATGTGCCAAAAAATTAATTTGACTTGATGAAAAACTGACAAAAGTTAAATGAATATCACGAAATCATATTGCACATTCATACCATAAAACACTATCTCATAAACTTTTAATCAACCAACTCAAAATCGAGACAACCAATTGTCTTAACTAGGTCTAATTAAAGTTGTATGTTAACAAACATAAAAGTCATATCATAAAATTTTTTTTATTTGGTAAGATGAATAACCTCTGGGCTACCCTCGCACATGCGCCCAACCGGGCAGACTGGAAGGAGGGGTGTAATCAGGTGAATTCTCCTCCAGCCGCCCTCACTGGCGGGATTCGAACCCCGACCTTCGGTAGGCGAATTCTCTACTGGTCAATCAAGCTGCTCTTAAAGTCATATCATTATAGCTATATATTAAAGAACCAAGGGTATTATCTACTTCATTATATGAACTATATATAGGACTAATAGGAGTAAGTGAGTAACTCATATTAATATAGTACAACTGAAAAAAGAGGGTACAAAGTTGAACAAATTAAATAAAAAAGCTTTAATACCTTGTTTGTCAATTACCAATTGGTTATATTATGTGTAACAAGATTGTTGAGATTTTGCAATGATTAGGAACAACTTTTCTGAATAATATCAAGGCTGAACAAAAACAAGTCCACCAACAATAATTATCCCACGATGTTATCAACACAACAGTAACACCCATCTTTTGCAAGAGTATAATTACCCAATGGGCAATGACTGCTCCAAAATGCCTTCAATAAAGTACATCTACTCCTACTCTGTAATCTCAAATCTGTATAGTCTAAATAACAACTTTGTCCACTTCACAATCCATTATCCATATAACTTTGGCAATATCTGTAAAACAAATAAGGGTATGCAAATGTAATTCTAATTTCTACACTGTAAAAACGCGTGTTCGCTGGCTTTGCTGCAAATGTACTTGAGTTTTTTTTTACCACTTATCCAAATTATTTACCCCTTCTGTGTTCTGTCTCACAAAGCATGCAAAGGACTTCTAAAATGGATATGGAACTTTATCTCATATGTAAAGAAAGGAATTGTACTGCATAAATCTGATGTATCTGTGATACTTCTGTCCTTTTGCATTATGACATTATTTGTATTTACACCAAATGAAAAAACTCAACTGAATTTTTTAAGATTTTGCTTAAGAGTAATCTAATAGGTGATTACTGTATTTTTTGCTGATCAAGTTAAATTTTTTGGTTATTGAAAAACTCTTACTAATCTATATTGATTTTTACAAAAAACGAAATATTGTACTTTAATATGCCAAAGTGTTAGGAGGGCTTCCAAGTTTATCAAAATCTATCCTATCAAATTTGAGTATTAGTTCACGATCAACTAAACCATCCCAAATTCCTTCATTTGAGTTTCAAACTCGGTCATTCGTTTCATACTCGATCACTCGTTCGGAGAATCAACCACAAGAGCGCGGTAATGATGTAGGTGCAATGGATGTTCATTTTCAATGATTCTTGTCTTAGCCGTGGTAAAACAGAACAGGATTCCCTAAGGCTATTCAGAGCAAAGACAGGGACACAAAACAGTATGAGCTCAGCATCTTGGTACTAAATTCATCAAAATGAATACCTTTTCTAAAAAAAAGCGGGAGCAAATCAAAAAGCTTCAAGTATACATGTGGTATCTCAACCATGTAGATTGCGTTCCATTGTCAACACAACCTGGATACCACTACTAACTACAATTTTCAACCAATGCAGGCCCCATTTACCCTTTTAAAATAAGGGCAACAACAGCTTGTTCGGATATAACTCAGGGAGGTAAATAGAGTTTATCGCTACCCTTTCAATCATCGCTACCAGTTTCTAGTTTTTGGTTTTAAAAATCGTATGATCATGTTTATTTCCGAAAATTGACAACCAAAAAATTAGAAACAAACAACCATAAGGAACAGAATCTTAAGTTGAGAATTCTAACCTTCATTCTATGAATAAAAATAACCAAAAACAACAAAGATAAAAGAGCTTAAGTGGGATTTAAGCCTAAAAAAAATGTACACAAAGTATTAAAACTGAGAGTCATTCATCAAAAAGCAATTCTGCATAAAAAGAACCTCAAACTTCTAAGTACACAAAGAACCAAACGAGGACCCAAAAAAATCAAATGAGATTTATACAAAACAGTCTAAACACTAGACAATCAACATTTTGTTATTCAAGTTAGAACAAGAGTAGAAAAAGGAAACTTAAGGAAGAAAAAATAAAAACTCCTAGCAATCGGCAGAATTCTCCCACCCTTTCATATGCACAAGCAATGCAGTCACGACGAACACCCTTAAAAGAAAGGTGAATATGTGGCCTTAAAATGAATAGTCACTTCTTGATAAGCCCAGGCTGCTGAAAAAAACATTCAAAACTTTTTTTCGAAAAAGTAGCAAATATGTGAATTTAACTAAAATCTATACCAGCCAAGAAAGGCGACCTCTAGCTGAATATAGTGGTCCAGAAGCTGGTTTAAAATTTTGACGAATAGAGAGTTCCTTTCCTCCTGAATTGTGGCAGCAGCTATGGTGGTATGTACATTGATAATGTCACGGGGCCTTAAAAGGTTACTCTCACATATTCACAGGAATATTATCCAAGGTGTAACCATCGAAGTCGAACTCACCAGAGCCAATGCCTTCTTGCTGCTAGAAAGCAAACAACTTCAGATGAGTTTTAAGTTAATGGTCACAGGTGGAGGAGCCTCATATTAGGAGTACAGTCAAAGGTATGAAAATTTCTCCCCCAAAAACAAAATAATGAGAACAATAAATGCCAAAAAGATGTAACTAACTTCTTTGGAGAACAAAAATGCAGACAAACGATTGAATAATATGATGGACTGCCAAGGCAAAATAGTGCAGTGTATGCTATCCACACAAATATTTTCCAATAAAAATGTTTTCAACATTGGAAAGTTACTTCTAGTCAATTTGAAGCAATATCAATTCTATTTCTGGTATTGCGGAGATTATTTCCTTAAAAAACTTGTCTATACTTCAATGATATACCAATATCGTCAAATACCATTTTTATTTTATGAGACATGCTCTAAGATGCCATAACTACAGGACTTCCATAATGACTTGAAATGGTGATATATGTTAGACATCGGCACGTGATGACTCAATCTTTCTCTTTTTTTTTGGTTATTTTGGACAAGAAAGAATTACCAATGTTTTGAAAGAATATATACTGTAAAAGTAAAATAGGAGATCGAAATGTAAGAAACTAAAAACTAAAATCCAATAGTAATTATTTCCTCAATCGTGTTCTGTATTAACAAAGCAAAACTAAGACCTATTCCTTACCTGCTTCAGTAGTGCACTCATCAAATCTTCCTGACCATAGGGCTCCGAGAAGAGGTTAGCCCCCGGATTCACCACATCAGAAACACTCTCCGCCTTCACCCTTGAAGAACTGTGAGCAAGTACGCTGTTGAGATTATGATTCATATTTTGCATACCCACATGTTGATTTTCTAATCCAGTTGAATACATCAGCTTCCCAGACATGGCATGCCCATTCTGTTCATTCTTCTGAGCGGAAACATATGACTGATTCACCATAACGGAGGGTGCTACATTCACACCGTTTTGAATAGATGTTACATGTTGGGAGGACCCAGCATAGCTCATGTTAGGATTCTGCAACTGCCAGTCTTGAGACTTGTGCTGAAATTCACTGAACATATCATAACTTCCAACAAATCCTCTTGCTACTTTTATATCAGAGCTAACTTCCTCTTGATTAAATCCCTTGGATGAGATAGACGTCATCCCTGGGGTACTCCCTAGAGGGAAACTATTACCCGGTAATTCGGAAATTTGGTTCACAGAGAAATCTACCACTGGGCCTGCTTGAGAAACAGGATCATAACCCATACTATTTCTAGATAAAACTGCACTAGCAGTCCCATTTGAATGCAATGGCTGCCCGATAGAGGGCTGAATCCGTGAAACTTGACTACTGACACTTTCATTTGAAATATGTCCCCTTGATTGTTGTGGGACCATCGGGTGCATCAGCAAAGAGCTATTCTGATGGCTACTCGAAGCAGTAGCTTGCATGTTCATGCTCCCAAGGGTTTGTGCAGATTGATTCAAGCCAGCGAGTTGCTTTGGTTCCATTGTTGTCGGGATCCCATGTAGTAGGTTCATTTGCTTATTAGCATTGCTAATTTGTGATTGCTGTCCCTCTCCATATCTTAACTTGGAGTTTTCAAAGCTAAAAAGGTTTCTCTGGTCAACAAATGGCATGGACATGCCAGGTTTAATGGTTGGAGGGAGTCTCGTATATGCTGCTAGAGTCTGAGCTGAAAGTTGACCAGTGGCTGCAAGGGTTTGGAGATCAATACCGCCAAGTTGTGATATTGTGCTGAAACTGGGATCCTGGGGCATAAATGAGTTGTTTAATCCACCTTGGTGCTGTGACACTCCACTCAGCCTTCTCAGATATAGGCGATATTTCTGCACCAGGCAACAAAAGTTGTGAGTCCAGGTAGATGAAGTAGAGAGAGCAGAGAAGGACCTGGAGCTTTATAGTAGTAGTATGTATATACATAAAGAGATAGATACCTGAAGATGGCTAGCGACATTTTCTCTTGTAAGCCCGGGAACATTCATCAGCTCCAAAATTTTCTTCGGAACAGCTTCTGGAACGTAGATCCAACAGAAAACACAAGCTTAGAAAATTTAATAGAAATAGATAATTTCTAGTTTATAAACATGTTGACAAAAGCTCTCTTGAAATGGTTCAAACAACTAAAAAAAATTGCTACCTATATCAGCAGAACAGTTGCCAGATATCTAGATTCAAAGCTCAGGCAATCTTTTGAATGGATGAAGAACAAACCATCAAGAGCAAAGCAAGCATTTCAACAGAATAGCCACATTCAAGCAACTAATAAGAAATGACAGGTTCATTTGAATATGATAGCAAAGAGATATAAATCTAGAGGTCCCAGAACTAAATTGTTCATCTTTTCCCTTCGCTGACCTTTTTATTTGTCCCACATTAAGTCAATAGCCAGGTGCATCTCCATGCTTCCAGAAAAAACTATTAAGTTTATTTAGCTTTAAATAATCCCAAAACTAAGTCAAGCTTCAAAACTACCACCAACACTATGATACATTTCTTCAACAAGAATCGGATGCCTTGCAAACATGTAAGCCAGAGGTACAAGAATAAAATTTGTCAGCAATAAGTAAAAGAAGTAAATGAAAAGTTTTCTTACTGTCAATGCCAAGCTGGTTAACAGCAGCCACAAACTGTTGGTGAAGCTCAACTGACCAAACAACCCGAGGTTTCTTAAGTGTAGTCGTATCATCCTTATCCTCCGACTCGTCATCTTCGCCACTTTTCCTCTTTGCATTCTTCCAATTTCCTTCATTGGCAGGGGATGAGACTGCATCGTCTTGTTTTAGCTGCCGATCCCCTTCATCCCAACTCCCTGATTGCTCAACATCTTTATACTCATTCTTCTTCTTCCTCACCACATGCTGCCATATGTTCTTAAGTGCCTCAATTCTCACAGGTTTGATCAAATAATCACAAGCTCCATGTGTAACACCCTTCATCACAACTCCTTTGCTATCATCAGCAGACATCACTGTTTCATTGAATACATGTAAGGATTTGAAAGCAAACCAAAATCAAAAGGATTACAAAATCATTTTTTCAGGTCAAAGATGCTCACTGATAACAGGCAAGTCCATTTCCAAACCAACATGTTCAAGGAGTTTGAACCCATCCATATCGGGCATATGTACATCGCTTATAACGATATCAAACCCGTTCCTGTTCTCTCGGAGCCAGGACAACGCAACCTCAGCTCTATTCGTCTTGGTAACTGAAACATAAATAATACACAAATTCACTATCCAAATCAATCGAACAGAACTAATCGACAACGATCTCAATAGCAAAGACCTCTATAACAAGGAGATTCATCCACCATCTACAAGTCAAACCTTGTACATAATCCTAGATCAGTGCTACATCAAAGTTCCAAAACACACACAAAAAAAATCATGATTTCAACAAATCTAGCATAGTCCATTCTCAAAGACATAATAAGTCAATAATTAAGTATTCCATAAACCAATAAATCAAAAGTCCAACATACAAACCAACATAAATCAAAACATACCCATAAACACCCAATTGACCAAATTAACCCGCCAAAAGTAATTCTTAATTAAAAGAACAACAAAACAAGAAAACTACAAAAACAAGATTACATACATAACAGTTGGATCAACTAAAATTCAACCCAATAATTGAAGTTCAAACTTAAGTAAGAAAATTACAGTAAAAGTAATTTTTTTTTTTTTACCTTCATACCGACAAGTTCTAAGCATCTTCTCTAAGATGGTGAGACAAGTTGGATCATCATCAACCACAAGTACTCGAAGACCCACCGGAAACTGGTCACCGGAAGAATCCGCCATTTTCCGGTTAACCGTAGAACCCGACAAAGTCATGGATCCCACTACTCCACCCACCAAATTCATCTCATCTAAACTTTATAATAACACCCTATAATTAATACAAGATTAGAGAAAAATTAAAGGGGTTTGACCCACCAAAAATAATTTGGGGAAGAATAATAAAAGGATCAAATTTATCACGTAATAAATTTCTGCATGGACTAATTAAAAGCAAATCCCACTCAAAAATTGAAGTTGAATGGAATCTTGGAAAAAGAAAAAAATAATTAAACCCAGTATAAGATTCTATTGGGTTTTTTCTTTTTTACTGATTTGAGTATGAAAATATTGGAAGTGAAAGATTAGATTTTGAGAGACTTTTGGAGGAAATTAAAGAGACCCAATTCGAAATTCAGGAAATTGAGGAAACCCAATTGAGATCTTTGCGAAAATCTGAGAAGAAGAGGGAGAAAGTAGAGAGAGAAAGTGAAGTTGAAGTGAGGAGAGAGAAAATGAAAGAAAGATAAAAGCAAAGAGGAATAAATTGATGTGTTTTTAATGTAAGAAAAACCAAGTACTAGTATAAAATAGTAAATAAAGAAATGAAAATTATGAGGTTGAAGACATGGCTTCACCTTTTGCTGCGCTGCAAGTTCAACACTTCTGGGTTAAAAAAATAAAATAAATTGTTAGAGAGAGAAGAAAAATTAAATTAAATTAAATTAATGGTCTGAAATATTTTAATTGAAAGTGGGTCTGTTTGATGAGTGTGGATACAGCTCACAAACATACGGAACTAAAATAACAAATCTCATCACATTAGTCATGTTATTTTGTTATAGCCTTATAGGAGGTAGTATGAGATAGAAAGTTGAATGGAGGTTTTTATAGGCTTATGCAAAAATTGAATATTTTCTCATCACTCAAAAAAATAAAAAATTTCATTACAAAAACTTTAGGGTAATTTTTTCAAATTATATTTGCCGACTATGTTATCTAGCAACTTGCTGTCTTGGGTTGTGCTTGGGAGTTGAAAATCTTTAGTTTCCCATTTTAAAGAAGATCCTAATGTAATGATTTGTTTCTCATGATATAAAGTTTAAATTTTGAAGTCATATAATTTACCAAAAAGAGGTGCACTCAACATGGTAATGTTTAATATAAAAATGGAAAAAATAATAATTAAGTTTGGTTATTTACTTGAATTGAAGGGGTCTAGTTATGATAAGATCTCGTGTTTTTTTAACGTGATATTGATAGAAGACAAAATCATGATAAATTTATGATCGGAGATATCGTATAGGGTTTGTGGTATCTAAGTTTAAAACAATGACTTTTGATTATGCATATGTATGGTGATGTTTAAATGACAATCGAGTTTGTATATAAAATTCAAGAGGTTTTGAATTTCAGTACTTATCTTGGCTTTAATACTATTGGATTATAACATCATGCTTGGAGATAATGGGAACTCACCATGATGGTCCAGTAGTTGACTTGGCTAATTTACACCATTTTACCTTGATCGCATGCTACATGTTAATTGTTAAGACCATTAGTAGTTGTAAATTTGTAATCGTGAATCATTTTATGAATCCAATTGCAATCTAATAACACATTTCATTTAAATGAGAGGGTTAACATCTTTTTTAGCAAGCTTGTACGAAATTATCAAAACCCCTAGAAAAGTAAACAAAAAATACGAAATTTTTCTTCTTTGAGGCAAACAAAGGCTAGATAAACTAATAGGAGTAGTTTATTCTTCTCTTAAAGGATTGCCTTCAAAGTAGATGTGATCATGAGTCGGGCTTTGGCCAACAAAAAGTCGCCCGTTTTGGGCCAAAGCCTCGGGCCGAGATTCCCGCGTCAAAATCCGCTAATTTGGACCGGACCAAGCGGGCTTTTCATGCCATTTTCGGGCCGGGCTAAGATTTAGCATAATTTCCCATATTTAAGTTGTCCGTGGCCCAGTTTTTTGCCTAAAAATCGGGCTGGGCACGAACCACGGGTCAAAAAATCGTGCCCAGAACCCGCCCATTTTGGATCGGTCCGGACCCATGTTGATCACCTCTACTTCACAGATAAGGTCCATAATTTTTTACCATAAGTTCTCACTTATATACTTGTTTTAACGTAAGATCTCGGTATATTGTTCCAGCGTGTATTCTTGGTATAAAATGACCATACATATTAATTAACTAGTTTACTGAGCAACATGTGATAGTCTAGTGGTATTGGAATCATCTCCGATTCCAAATGTACTGAGATCGAGTCTCACCCTTGCATGAGGGATCCCCAATTTCCCTCCCCTCCTTGTAAGGGACTTCAACTCTTTTTTTTTAAGGTAAGATGAAGTCCCTTGCAAGAAAGGGGGGAAATTGGGATCCCCTCCGCAGGGTGGAGACTCGATCCCAGGATCTCTGGGATCGGAGGTGATGCCAACACTACTAAGCTATCACCTGTTGCTCGTAAGGGACTTCAACTTACCTTTTAAAAAAATCACTAGTATACAGGCTTCTTATAATTTTCGTTAAGTATTAACCTCTCTCTGATGGTGAAAGGTATGTCACTTGTTTGGCAAGTAGTGTGCCTAAGCAGATTAGCTATCTACTAATTTTCCTGTAGGTGATATTAGTGGACTTAAATTTTCATTAGCTAATAGATGGTTGTATAGCTAGTAATTAACTTATTATATTAGTTATTTGTATATAAGTGTTTGGTGAGTACCTGGTAACTTTTTGTATTTTAGCATGTTTATCATCTCAATCTAAGATGCCTAATAATCTCTCCTTAGACAGCTTCCCTCGCCATTAGCATTTTGGGTCTAATTGATTTTTCAATACTCTGTTTACAAACACCAATGTTAGAAGAGTCTTTTTTGAAGAGACAGTCTCACGTTAGTGTTAATGTGAGACCAGCTGATGTCATGCTGACATCACGCGCGTGCATCAAACCAGCACCAGAATTAGTTAAGCGCTTGAACCTATTAGTTATGCTAGCCTTAAATTGCTTCTGGATGAATTAGTTAAGTGCTGAAGTATATTAGTTAAGCGGTGAAGTACATTAGTTAAGTGGTGAAGTATATTAGTTAACCGCTGAAATATATTAGTCATAACATAAAAACCAAATTATAACACATCTTATTTGTTCAATCACAACAATACCACATAGGTACATGTGTAAAAGGTGGACTAGATTTGCAAAAAGCGAAGTGTGGAAAAGAGAAATCTCTTGAGCAATTATAAACAACATAACCCCATGGCGATATGAAATCGAAAGAAAGTTCTCCAATCTCATTCTCAAAAGTCAAGATAATAAAGATGCAAGAAAGGTGCTTGCAGAGAAGTCTACAAGACTACGCCGCAAGTCTAACCAAAGTCTTAACTACAAAACCAATTATAGAAGAACAATGCTCATCAAGTACAACTACATTGGTTATTTTAGACTCCGATCGTGCAAAAACAAATTAAAGGAAAGAAGTGTAAGGAAGAAAAGTAATTTTAAGAAGACTAAAAAAATAAATTACAAGAACCAACTGAAATTGGTTCAATTACTTCAAATGCTATGTTGTTTTAAGTTCTTTTTTCAGGTTGTCTTTTGTATTTGACATTTTAGATTTATAAAAAAGTTATTTATTCGTTTATATTGGAAACTAAATAATGCTCAATAGATATTAACTAATTATAGAACAACACTAACTAATGTACTGGATATGTTAACTAAAAAATAATGTAAGTCTACATATAGATTACCAGTTCTAAACTATTGTGCTTAAATACTTAACTAATTGGCCAAAAACATTAACTAATTCGCCAAAAATATTATCGTGAGAACTTGTGAGACGCGATCCGTTTTTGAAAAACATATCTCTTGGATTTGGGCAGGTCTCACGTTAAGACTAACGTGAGACCGTCTTTTCCAAGAATTTGTGATGTTAGAATATTACACTGATCAATCTTCTGAAAACCTAAACCTCTAATTTATGCGCAATTCTTTGTTTATCAGACAAGGCCATCTAATCCTTAAAGTGGAAATTTCAACTTAATTATGTAATTAATTAATTTCGATTATGGTATACATATCTATATATTATTATGAAAAAGCAATATGGCCAAAACATGTTATTACACCATATATTGCCCCCTATTTTGTTAATAAGATAGATGGAACGTGATGTCTCCTAATGCATTTGGGGGTTTTCCACAAAATAGTAACTTACTCAATAAAATAAACTTAACTAGAAGATTTAAATATGTGACCAATGATTTACAGCCTAAATATTAAATTGTTTTAACTATATACTTTATGCTTACTTATACTCCATTTCACAAATAATATATTTCTTCCGTTTTTAATCGCAACAATTGAATTTTTACACTATTCACTCACAACCATATCACTATCAATTGTGATTTTTACGTATGGAAAAATATAGTTATATGTGTTGTTGTTAAATTCGTCTCGATATATATACTTTCGGTATATCAACATTTTTATACTAAAAGGTAATTAAATATAATAATGGTTAAAGTTGTACAATAACAAGTGTGAAAATTCAAATGTTGCAATTATTAAGGAACGGAGAAAGTATGATGGATCTCATAAAATCACAACTGATTTGGCATTAAAGAAATCAATACTAACTTACGAGCACTAAATTAGATTTTTATACATACTAATATGAGTAATATCATATTACAGATGAAACTTAGAGAATTAGCCGAATTAAAAGCTAGTTACATCCTATAAAATTAGATTTCGGCATTGTGATGATGTAATAACAAATTATTAATACTCTTTCCTAATTTCCTCTACCCAAGAAAAAAAGAGGGATTATATTCCACTTTCAAAAGGTAAACCATAGAAAACCTTGAATCAAATGAATTTTAATGATATAACGCATATTGTAGTAGTAGTTTTAGTAGGTCTTTGGTACGTGAAGTGGTGAACTCTTGTTTAGGCACACTTTTATCATATAATATCATAAATTTTGCATTGGATAGAACTTTTTTAAGCTTTTGATTCCAGCACTTTTTGGGTTTTCCAGGAGAAAAGCATCAGTAATTTCACTTTTTTATTTTAATAAACAATTTATAAAATGGAACAATTATTTTTAAAAAAGAAAATAATAACCTTTAGGCTTTTCTTATGACCTCGTTGATTCCCGTGAAGGACTGAAGGCTATCTGTTCCCGTCTTTCTACGCCTATCTGAAGATAAACCAATGAATTTGCTCAAGTTTGTTTTTTCTCTTCATTTTTTCACTCTATCTTCAAGTATTTAGTATCTGTTACCCCATTGTGACACGTGTATTTTCAGTTCTTTCATTTAATTAAATTTCTGCAATTTTTTTACTCATTGGTTAAGTTCAGTTCAAAATGTGCACATCAAAAAAATTCAAGTATATAAGTTTTTTTCATATGCAAGAATAACTATAATGATTTCAGCGACATTCAGAATATATACCGGGGTATAATAATTTATTGGCAGACTAGTTCACTTTTAGCCAAAATAGATCACCTTTAAAGTGAAAATGGATCAATTTTCATTCAAGAGTTTAAAGAAAGAGTAACTTTTAACCTTAATTGAATCACTTCTATATAAGTAGAAGTGACTCATTTTAGGGCCAAAAGTTACCGCCGTCTGACAAGTAACTTTATATCTTAAACGAGTCACTTTTATATGAGCGACCCATTTGTGCAAAAATAATTGTACACTCGTCTGATTAAATATTTTGTGTTTGGGCTATATCCAGAGTGTTGTATGTAGTGTAAAATTAAACTCTTCATTTAAGTGAAATGAATTACATCAATATAAAAAAATAGGAAATATTTGTCAATTTGGTATAGAAACTAGTGTGTGGCCCGGGCGATGCACCGGTTCCATACATTGAGTACTTTATTTTTTATTTGCATTTGAGAAAGTTTCAATTTTTTTTTTGTTGTCTTTTTTCATTAATTTTTCATATTTAAATGAGGGATTTACCTATTAATATGGAGAGGTATCTCACAACTCATTGCTAGTTAAGATGGTAATGAGTGAGATTTTCAACTTATGAGGTCTAGTGTTCGAATCCTCCTCCATGCATTTTGATTGTTAGTTAAATGGATAATAACATAATGCAAGAAAAAGGGAGGGGTGACACGTGGCACATAGACTTTCATAGGAACGCTTTTTAATATATTAGTATAGATAGTACGGACCTTAATAAGATATAAAAATATGTGAGGAATAAAAAAGTTTACTAATTTTTTTGTAATCGGCGAGTGCATATCACAACCTAATTTTCGGCAAAATTAATACTGTACATATAGTTAGTTAATGACTCACATGCTCCATTTTCGGCAAAATTATAGTTGAACTAATCAACTTAAACCCACACCCCTTAGAGCTTAAATAGTAGGACTTAGGGCATGTTCTCTTCGGCATAAAACAATTGAACTGAACTAAACTGAACTGATTGCAACAGAACTCAATTGAACTGAACTAAATTATAACTAATAGTAATGATAAAAATTTAGGAACTGAACTGAAAATAAATTGGGGAGAACAGACCCTTAGATAGTCCCACCTCAAAACTTCCTTTACAAGCCTAATAATTAATTACAAAGTAGTTCTTGTACAATTAGGCTTAAACAAATTAGGATTTCGCAAAATATAGATAGGTCATTCAAACAACCCACGGGCCACGTGTATAGATCTCTAAAGGATCTCTAGATATTGAACTTGTGGAGTGGAAACAGGACTAACTTGGGCGTGTCATTCGACCTCAACGTTCTAGCTTGGTTTCGCTCCTTTCCTTCCCCTAATGACTCATGTCTCTCTTAGGAGCTCTCAAAAATCGATTTTTAACTTTTGGATCCTCTTCATGGTCATCACAAGTTCAAATCTTTGAAAGGAAGCCTCAATTTTGTCAAATCAATACAAAAATCAAGTGAAACTAATTGAAACACGTAATGCATGAAAGATGGGTAAAATGCCTATTAAATAAACGAAAACACTATGAAATAAACGCTATGAAATAAATGTCCCAAGGGATCCTAGGGGGTGAAATAAGATTTGCTACACGTAAATTGTGCTTTGACAGAAATTATTAGCCTCCTCTTCCTCTCTTCTCTCCTAAACCCTAGCCTTCATTGTCAATTTTGAAGGGGCTTCCATCGGATCTTACCGGTGGAAAGCCCCAAATCATTGTTTCTTTTAAGTTTTTTTTTTGTTTCTTAGGTTATAATAATGTCTCCCTCGAAAGAAATGGTTATTCTCCTTCGAAAGACAAGGTTTTTTCGATCTCCATCGAAAGATAGGGTTTTTCGAACTCCTTCGAAAGACAAGATTTTATTTGCGTTTAATAGAGTCTCCAGTTATGCGGGGCTACGATTGATGTTTATTGATCGGATTCGGATTACGAAATCAACACAAGAATTTTCTTCCCCACAAAATTATGAAGCGACGACGGATCTACTCAAAAAGTTGTATGAGACAACAAAACGAGAATATGCTGAATTGTTATATCTATGTATTTGGATTCTCAACCCTTCACCAGTTAATTCTTGTTTTATTTTGTTCAATCTGTTTTCAATATCGTTAAGACGTTAATTGTCAATTGTAGATGTCGTATGACTTTAATTAATGAAATATAATGTCCTTTGGGACTTCTTTCAAAAAAAAATTTGCTACACGTACATAACCTATGATAAATGTCCCAAGGGATCATATTGAGAACTTTTAATCATAAATCACTACTACGTTAAAAAAGAGCGCTATCTTTTTTTCAAACATTTCAAAATGTATAATAGTATGTAGTAACTATTAACTCTATATATATATATATATATATATATGTATATATATATATGTATATATGTATATATATATATATATATATGTATATATGTATATATATATACATATATATATATATATATATATATATACATATATATATATTTTTGGGGCTCCCTTTTGAGAACCCCTTAGTAAGAAGAATTTTCCTCTGGACTGCCCTTGCACAGGGTCACTCACCCAGAGGCCCAACAATTCCCAATCCCCACCCTCTTCACAACATTGAAATTTGCTTCCACCAAGATTTAAACCCTGGTCTCACATATGGGAGAAGGAAGTCATCATACCATTGGACTCAAGGGTCCTTGGTAATATATATATATATATATATATATATATATATATATATATATATATATATATATATATGGACAAAACAAGAAAATCATAATTAGGGGACCTTTTATACGATTACTTTGTATCCTACACGGCTACACCCTTATAGCCACATGGTTGTCATAACTCATAAGCCTAGTTCCTCCCAATAAGGCCCTGTTCTTTTGGACTGAACTGGGCTGAACTGAACTGCGCTGAACTGAACTAAACTGAATGAAAACTGTGAGAGGAAACTACTGAACTGAACTTAACTGAACTAAACTGAAAATAAATCCAAAAGAACAGGGCCTAAGTCTCAATTTGATTAAGCCAACACATATATCAAGATAAATCAATAGAAAGATGAAGAGTACGTTAGGCATGAAAAATGGGGCCAAATGTCCACAATATAAAAAATAACACTAAGAAATGCCAAGGGAAATAAGTGAGATAAAATATGCAACAAAAACTCTTAAGCAAAAACTTGACTTTTACTGCTTAAGGGCCTGTTCTTCCCACCTTATTTTCAGTTCAGTTCAATTCAATTCAGTTCAGTTCAGTTCAATTCAGTTCAGTTCAGTTTCTAAATGATAATCATTACTATTAATTAGTTATAATTTATTTCAGTTCAGTTCAGTTCAATTCAGTTTAGTTCAATTCAGTTCAGTTCAGTTCAATTGTTTTATGCCGAAGAGAACAGGCCCTAAATCTTATTTGATTGAATTAAACTAATATCTCCCCACCAAAAAAAAACTAATATCTATTGATTAGATCTTAGGAGCTACGAGTGACAGACGAAGAACTTAAAGCTCAAACATAAATACACCCAACATCATATAAGAGTGTAAGACTAATAACTAATTAATGAGCAAATTATCTCTCCACCTGTGTTCGACTCTCCTCCCTCCTCCCCCAAAGGGATGATATTCCCTTAGTTTCTAACTAAGTTGCAGAGAGACGGGTACAAGTACGAGTTCGAATTTGGGTACATGTAATAAAAATGACAAGATTTCGAAATTTTAGGAATGGATACACATATGCGTATAAAAAACGTATCGTATTAGGTACGGGCAGTAAAAAGACGCAGTACGTGACCTAGAAGAAGTACCCGTTACAGAGATTCCTAAGAATTAAGATAGGTAACTATAGTAGGGCCCACCTGATGTACCCAAAAAAGGCCAATAACTAATTTAATACCAATTCTATGTATAGACATAAGGATGAAGGTGTCCTCATGGCCAAAGAAAAATTGAACAGCTAACGCCAAAGAAGAGTTGCTTCATCAATTAAATTATTGATCATGTGTTTTGGGTATTCATGAAATAAAAAAATCTTACAAGTACTTCTGACGTACTTCTGACTATTTCAAAGAAAAGCACAGTAATTAATTAAATAATCATGTTCAATATAAAATGTGTATAATAAAACTTATTCGTACTATGTAGTTGATAGCATACACATATTTATGTTAATTATTCATGATATTAGAACACCAATAACAAGCATTACGTGCGCCGGCGAGCTTGTTCAACCCTCGGAGAGATCATTTTAACTTCAACTAGATTTCATTCGGCAAACAAACGTCAATTGTCCGCTACTTTTAGTTGTATAATACGCTCATAAGGTCTAATCCAAAACACATTCATCAAACCAAGAGATTAAGGACGAAAATTATCATCCGTCGCCAAATTAATACTTGGACAATAGTAACTTTTTATGTTTTTTTTTTTTTGACATTGAGAAAATTTGCATTAATGAAAAGTGGAGTATTACCTAATGATAATACACCCAAACAGAAATAAACTAACACTAGCAAGAGCTTTATGAGCTCGTACATACTTTATTGAAAACAAACTAACTATTGCGAGTCCAGTCCAAAACCAGTTTGTCTTGAGCAATGGTAGATGAGGTTGAGTTATAAGTCTTGACGGATAAGACCTGATACGAGAGGAAACCTGCTGAGTAACGAAATTCTATCGATCTTCGTAGTGAGATTGCCGTACAACTGCTAGTAGACCCCAATGTCTACTAGTCGCTAAATCCCAAGGTCCTTGAAGAGAAATATCCTCCTGGGATTCTAATGATTCAACTAACAATGAAGTCACGTCCTTTGGTGACTTCTGATCCTGTTTCAAGGGTATCCGGAGTTTAGTCACATTAGACTGAAACTCGACATAAGTGGAGGTCTTCACATGCTCCAAATCAAGTTGGAGTGCTTCCCACAAGATGCATTTTTTAGGTGTGATGACATCTGAAGCCATCACGAGAAATTGGGGCGAGATAGATTGAAGAACATCGCCCCACTGACGGATCCGAAGATCCAACTTCACAATCCCAAACCTATAAGAACGACGCACAACAGATTTGACTTGAGAACCACCTCTCATCTGAACCAACCCTCGAATTCCTAAAGCGGCATAAACCTCATGGCCAACTCTAGGATTATTGGCTCTATTCACCTGATTTCCTAGATTTTCCTTTGTCATAGGAAACCAAGAGCCTTGCACTGTCCACCGATCAGCACTGACGAACACCCAAGCACAACCAGACACGAAAAGGCAAGGGCTATTGGATCTGGAAGAAACATACATTAAACAAACGAAAAAAACCACCACTAGATTCATAATACCTTACTTTAAACTAAAAAAACAAACACCACCAGGGGGAGGGGGAATGGAAGACACGACACCACCAGGGGGAAGGGGAAGGGAGACACGACAACGACACCACTAGGGGAGGGGGAGACTTGACTCGAAACTAAACCGGGGGTGAGGGGAAGGGAAGACTCGAACCTAAACTGGGGGAATAGGGAGGGGGAGACTCGTACCTAAACAAGGGGGAGGGGAGAGGGAGACTCGTACCTAATCTGCGGGAATAGGGAGGGAGGGGACGACGCGAAACGGGGGAGGGAGAAACGACGGAGGGGAACACGGAGGAGGAAGGCGCGAGGGAGGTAGAGACGCGAGGGAGGGGGAGCGGACGACGGGGGAGGACGCGAAGCAGGGGACGGGGAGGGGAACTGACGTCAATAACTACCTAAACTAACAACGGGTAGGCTCGCCGGCGACCGGAGAGCGGCGCGGCGCTCAGCCGGCCACCGGCGAGCCTGTGCGGTGCGGAGAAGTTTTTGAGTTTTTAGGGTTAGGGTTGAGGAAATGGTTTACAACGAGAGAGGAAACAGTTTGTAACTTTTTATGTAAATTGCTAAACTCTCGTGGAGTTTGGGCAACTTTCTATTAAATGCTAAAAGGCTCTTCTTTTGTATCTTTTAGTTCTTCGTTTACTAATGTTGTTTCAGTTGATTTTTTACGAAATAATTTTATCTTTACTTACCTATTTTTTTAGAACTATAGAAGACAAATATTTATTAAAAAGCACACCCACCAAACGATAATAACAATTAATGTTAAATTGTAAACCAATCCCTTTTTTTAACTATCTCATCCCAACCAAAAACAACACATACCATTATATTGGAAAAAATATATTTTTTCTCTCTCCGAGAAAAAAGAAGGACTGCCAATTAATCTCCGGGAGTAACCCAATATAAGATATTAGAAATGCTCTATTGTATATTCGATAAGTAGGACCGCATCTTAAATTCTATGAATATATGTTTATCATTTTTATAAATTGTGTATTCAATCATTTCAACAATATACGATGTAAATGATGATTTCACTTATGCTTTTTTTGGTGTAAATGAGAGACTAAGTGCAGTGTTTTAGTCTTCTTATGTTTGATAATAAGGTCATGTTCTTTTGGACTTATTTTCAGTTCAGTTCAGTTACTCTCTGCATTTCAGTTTCTCTCAGTTCAGTTCAATTATGATGACTGAAATAATTAGAGAATAATTCCACAATGCAGAGGAATAAAGAACATTCACAAAAAGAGAGGAGCAGAGAAATGTAGCTAGATATTTTTTGTATTGCTGAGTCCAAATGGAGATCCTTTTACAGCCTATATAGAGTATAAGAAACAGATAAATGATAGTGACTCATTGACAGCCTGTTATTCCAGCAAATTCTAGAATGACAGCAGCAAAATAGTACTAGGAGAATAACAGTAGGAATCAGTACTCAGTACTAGGACAGAAGGTAAATAGAATTGACGATTTTATCCTCAATACTTCCCCTCAAGCCGGAGAGTGAAACTTTGGTGAAGCTCTCAGCTTGTTGATGCGGTGAAGGTGTTGTTTAACATATAGTACTTTAGTAAGAATGTCAGCTACTTGTTCATCAGATGAGACATGTTCAGTGTAGAGGTGCCCAACTTTTATTTGATCCCTAACAGTGGCAATCAATCTCCACATGTTTCGTCCTTTCATGTAACACAAGGTTGGTTGCAATTGCAAGTGCAGCATGGTTATCACATTTGAGCACTGTAGGTGACAGATGTTTAATGCCAAGGTCCTTGAGTAGGGAAGAGAGCCAGGTGACTTCACATGTGGTGAGAGCCATGGCTTTATACCCTGCTTCAGCAGATGTCCTAGTAACCACAACTTGTTTCTTAGCTTTCCATGACACAAGAGAATGTCCTAGGAATATACAGTAGCATGTTGTTGACCTTATAGTGACTGGACAGCTTGCCAAATCACTGTCACAGTAATCTGTGAGTTTGGCAGCAGATGTAGTGGCCAAAAGTATGCCTTGAGACATTGTTCCTACAAGGTATCTCAACAGTCTATTTGCAGCTTGTAGGTGAGCAGAAGTGGGTTAATGCATGTATTGGGTTAGTAATTGCACTGAGAAAGCAATATCTGGTCTAGTTATGGTAAGGTAAATGAGTTGACCTATAAGTCTTTGATGGACAATGGGATCAGGTAGAGGTGTGCCTTTGTCAGGGGTGAGTTTGAGATGGCTATCCATGGGTAGCTGCAAAGGTTTAACATTAAGCATGCCATGTTCCTTTAGGATGTCATGAGTGTATTTTTGTTGTGAGAGGAAGAAGCCAGAGGGAGATCCGTCAATTTTAAGACCCATAAAGTATCCTAAGATACCTAGGTCTTTCATGTGAAAAACTTCTGAGAGCATGGCTTTAAGGTGATTTATATTTGATAGACTATCACCACATATGAGCAAATCATCCACATAAATGAGGATCAAAGTGATGGTAGTGGTGGAGTGATGAATGAACAGGCTATAATCAGATTTGGATTGAATGAAGCCCATGGAGAGTAGGGTAGATGAGAGTTCAGAAAACCATTTTCTAGGGGCTTATTTAAGGCCATAGAGGGATTTTTGGAGTTTGCAAACAAAGGATGTAGATGGAGGGGTGGTAGAGAGGTGAATTATGCAACCAAAGTGAGTGTAACCTTGAGGGAGTTTCATGTAAACATCCTTCAAGAGCTCACCATGTAAGAAGGCATTTGTGACATCCATATGAAAGGCATGCCACTGATGTATAGTTGCCATGCCAACAAGGTCCTAATGGTGGTCATTTTTGCAATTGGTGCAAAAGTTTCAAAGTAATCCTCCCAAAATTTATGCCTCCAACAAAGGATCACAAGCCTTACTTTGCGTCTTTTAATAGAACCATTGGGATTGTACTTAGTTTTATAGAGCCATTTACAGCCAATGGCATGTTTACCAGGTGGGAGAGAAGTGACTTGCCAGGTATGGTTGGATCGAAGAGCATCCAACTCAGTATTCATTGCTTGCACCCAATGTTCTGAAGTCCCAGCTTGTTTAAAAGAAGTAGGATCAGCTGCAGCAGTCAGTGTAGCAAGAAAGCAGAGAAAACTTGGTTCAGTTGCAGTGAAGGCTAGGTAGAGGTGGCAAACGGGTCATACGTGTCGGGTCGGGTCATAAGCGGGTTAACTTAGTCTTCGAGTTCGGACCGGGTTCATTCGGGTACGGGTCAATTCCGGGTCCATGAAATTCGGGTTCCTTCGGGTCGGGTTAAATCGGGTCGGCATAGTTCGGGTCAACTTGGCCACCGCAAAACACGACTGAAATGAAGTCTACTGTCTACCTTTCCCTCTAAAGTTTAAGTGTTTAACCACTGAATGAAGCAAAAACAAAAAGGCGGTAATATAACTTCCCTCTAAATTTAACTATTGAATTTTCCCCAAATTTCACACATTTCCCTCCCTCCCTTTTTTTATTTCCCTCCAAAAAATAAGAACCATTATTCTCAATTATGTATTCACCAAATTTGAACCTGTATTCTTCATCTCCCAAAATTCTACTCTATCTCTCTAGCTCTCTGCTCTTTTCGGTTTTTCCCTCTCAGCGTTGGCATCTATCCTTCTCCCTTTATCTCTTCAGGTATCTTCATCTAGGGGTGTCAAACAAATCAGGTCGGGTCGGGTTCGTGTTCGGGTTCGGGTCAGCCATCCCCAGCCCGAACCTGACCCATTTAAGTTTTCGGGTTGAAAAACACAGCCTAAACCTGATAATTTCGGGTTCGGGTCCCGAAAATGATCTGAAACTTTTTTTTGGCATAAAATTTCAGGTCAAATCAGGTCATTTTTTGGGTTGACCCGACCCACATAACCTGATTTTTTTATCCAAAATAAATAAAAGTTGCAGCACCTTGAAATTAAAAACCACCAAGTTTTAGGCTTTTAGCTAACCAAGTTCATACTTGGTAATATCACAAATATTACAACCCAAATTTCAGCTAAATTTCATAAAGAAAAATAAGATTAATCTAGCCTCAATACAACCATAAATCAAGGAAATATTGTTGAGGTGGATTGTCGAGGACTCTCAAGATCAACACTTGGGAAGACGATGGTTGAGGCACGTCATCCACTTCCTCTTCCAAGTTGTGAATCTATTTTTTCTACACAATTAATAAAAATTCAGATTAAAAACAAAGCAAAGAAAAATAGGAACATTAAACACATAGGAAAACACATAAATACATAGAAAAAAAAAACAAAACAATAAACACATAAGGAAAACAAAAAAAAAAGGGAAAAAAAAACGAAAAGAGCAAAGAAAATAAATGACAAAATAAGAAAATAAATGTCAAAATGCGAAAATAACATAGAAAAATAGAAAAAACAGAAAATTAGCAGGAAAAGAACGAAAGAAAGAGCAAAGAAAAATAGAAAATAAATGACAAAATAAGAAAAAAAAAAAAGGGGTCAAAATACGAAAATCACATAAATAACAGAAAATAGCAGAGAAAAACGAAAGAAAATAAATAAGAAAATAAAGGACAAAATAAGAAAAAAAATTTGACAAAAGAAGAATACCTGATGTTGAAGAAGAGCAGCAAATATTCTGATTTCTGAAGGAGAGTGAAGAAAATAAGAAAAAAAATTCGAGCAAAGAAAAATACTAATTGAAGAAATAAAGAGCAACGAAAAAAATTCGAGTGAAAATACGAAAAAAATACGATCTGAATCACCTAATGCTGATGTGTTGAATTGTTGATGAAGAGCAACGAAATTGCGAGATGAAGAGCAGCAAGCAGCGACGACTGCGAGACGAAGAAGAAAACTGTGAGAGAGAGTGGTGACTGTGAGAGAGAGGCGTAACAAAATATTAGGGATTTAGGGTTAGTTATCTTTTGGGCTGGGGAAGTTATCAGCGAATATGATTTTGTTTATGGGTTGGGGAAGTTGTCTTTTGGGCTGGACAAACGTCAAAACCAATATATTTTTTTTCTTAATTCAATTATTCGGGTCAGGTTATACGGGTTGACCCGACCTGATTTTGACCCATTTACAAATCAGGTCAGGCAGGTCATTTTCAGGTCAGAAAATTCGACTTGAACCTGACCCATTTAACTTTCAG
The DNA here is from genome assembly GCA_947648045.1 of Beta corolliflora. Taxonomy (NCBI): domain Eukaryota; kingdom Viridiplantae; phylum Streptophyta; class Magnoliopsida; order Caryophyllales; family Amaranthaceae; genus Beta; species Beta corolliflora. The sequence goes on from CANSZD010001404.1 coordinate 55,589, forward strand.
GTCGGGTTCAAGTCGACCCATTTAACTAATCGGGTTGAAAGCCTCAACCCAAACCGGCTAATTTCAGTTCGGGTCGGGTTGTCGGGATGGGTCAGCTTTTGCCAGGCCTATCTTCATCTCCCATACTACGTTTAACTGATTTTTGCTATAACTTTTTCATTTCTGTAAATTTGATTTTAGGGAGTATCAACTATCAATCTACTGTTGTATCCACGAAATGAGCAAAATGAGGTATTCATTAATACTATCAACGTTCTACAATCTACAACATATAAGCTAAATGCTCAAATCAAATTCTTAAAAGCATAATTCAATGATTAAATATTAAGTCTTTGTAATTGATAGTTTAGTATAATAGTCAACGAAAAAAAATCTCTTCATCTCCATTCTCCCATACTACTTTAGTTGCAATTTATGTTATTTTGTGTAGTACTACAAATCTGTTGTGTGATTAATTGAACTCAGCATTGTTTTGTTCTTCTTCGTCAGTGTTGTATGCTTTAGTATGTAAGGTGTTTGTGTTAATGCCTGAACCAATGTTTGCTTGGATATGTTTGTAACACTCTTACATTTTTGACACATAATTGATTGGTACTTGAAGTAGTATGTAAGGTGTTTGTGTTAATGCCTGAACCAATGTCTGCTTTCATTTGTCTCAATTCTGTAAAAAAAATTCACAGAGATGGAAGTAGAAGGAGAACAAATCGGGATTCTTGCTAATATGGGACTTTATTTGCTTTTGCAATGATTCTTGATCCCCGTTGTAAGTTAAAAGTTCTCAAGTTTTGTTATAAAAAGTTTTATGGTGATGAACAACGCGCTATGACAAAGATAAATGATGTTCGACTCAAGTTGGAGTTATTTTTTGAAGAGTATACTCAAGAGAGTAATATTTCAAGTGCAACACAAATACCTACGACATCAACTACAAATAAGAAGCGCCCATTCGATTATCTCGATGTAAGTTCTATTTCCGAGTTCTCTATTTATTTGTAGTTTAAATATCAACAAGGTGTGGGATGACAGTGCGTTAGTGCAGGGGTCATTAGTGCGGGTTTGTTAGTGCGGGGGCCGTTAGTGCAGGGGGGTTAGTGCAGGGGGCCGTTAGTGCACGGGGCCGTTAGTTAGTGGGGGGTCGTTAGTGCAAGGGGGATGTTAGTGCGGGGGGATGTTAGTGCAGGGGGGTCAGTAGTGCAGGGGCAATGTTAGTGCGGGGAGGGGTATTAGTGCAGGGGGCCGCGGAGGGACAAAGTGAAGTGTGAAGGGGGGTTGTGCAGGGGGCTGGTAGAGGGACAATGAAGTGTGAAGAGGGGTTGTGCAAGGAGCTGTTATATTCAACTTTGCTAATATATTGTGACCTTTTTTTATAGGAATATGAAGAGGAAGATGCTATCAATTCATTTGGAAAGAAGACACAATTGGACACTTACTTGAAAGATGAGAAATTGGATCGAAAAATGCAACTTGACATATTTCGGGTAATTTCGGTTCGAGTAGGCTCGGGTTCGGGTCGTGTTCGGCCTTGTCTACTTTCAAGACGGGCCCGGGTCGGGTTATTTTCGGGCCCCGTGTATTTCGGGTCATTATTTTTCGGGTTAAAACCGGGCCTTGGGTCGGGTCGGTTGTTTCTGGTCCATTTTTGTCGTTGCTTTCGGGTGGAAACGGGTCTCGAGTCGGGTCCGCAGGTACATGTTTATTTTGCCGGCTCTAAGGCTAGGTTGGATATGTGATGTGTCACTGTGGATTTTCCAAGATCAAAATCCTGAAGCCACGCAGGTAAGATATGAGTTCTGGATGACTTTCTCATTGGTGGGGGAACAGGTGAGTGACTGATGGGATGTGGAGAAGGTGGATAGGTAGGATGAGGAGAAGGGATATGTGTGACAGTAGGGGAAGGTGTAGGTGTAGTATTTTCAGGTTGCTCAAAGTAGAGATCATCAATGATAGGTGTTGTAGTGTTGGAGATGGTTGGTATGTGTAGAGGAGTTATGTATGCTTGAGTAGAGTGGGAGTGAAATGGAAAAACACTCTCATGAAAATGCATATCTCTAGATATGAAGGTTTGTTTGGTGAGGAGGTTCAACAACCTATAACCTTTTTAAGTGGAGGGATATCCCAAGAAAACACAAGGAACTCCTCTAGGAGAAATTTTATCAGTTGTGAATGTGGGATTACAAAAGGCAAGACATCCAAAGACTTTTTGATGTTCATAGGTGGGGGGTCTTTTGTGGAGTGTTTCAAAAGGTGTTTTGTGGTGTAATATAGGTGTAGGCAACCTATTGATGATGTGCACAACAGTAAGGGCACAATCACCCCAACACTTTAGAGGTAATCCAACATGGAACCTTAAAACTCTACTGATCTCAAGGATGTGCCTATGTTTGCATTCTACTCTTGCATTTTGATGTGGTCCTTTAACACCATATGTCTGATGAACAATGCCATGAGCAGCAAAGAATGACCTACATGGTGCATCATCAAATTCCAGAGCATTGTCAACTCTCAGGAATTTAATTTGCTTCCCAAAGTGAGTTTTAGCATACTGAAGGAAGATTTCAAGTGTTCCTAGTGAGTCAGATTTGTATTCAAGTAAATATAACCAAGTATTTCTTGAATGATCATCAATTATAGTGAGAAGTATCTATATTTCTCCTTGGTACATTTTTTGTAGGCCCCCTAATATCTAGATGGATCAATTCAAAGAGTTCAGTGGCCTTGGAGCAGCTCAGAGAGAATGGTTGTTTTGTGAATCTGGCTAGGGGACATGTGATGCAGGTTTTTGGTGTACATGTGGTGTATGGTTGAACACATTCAATGTGCTTGAGTTTGGCAATGGATGCATGGCCCAACCTATGGTGCCATAAATCCAAGGTTTCCGAGGCTGGTTGAGTTGTTTTGTTTGCAGCAAGACAGGTTATAGTTTTTTCATTGTCAAACCACTCGGCAGGAGGTGGTTTAGTCAAGTGATTCACAAGGTAATAAAGCCCGTGTTTGGCTTCACCTAAGCCCAGGAGCTTCTTGGTCACACTGTCAAGTATAGTGCAGTGAGTAGGGTAGAATTGCACCTCACATTTGCTATCCTTGATCAACTTTTGTACAGACAACAAGTTATGTTTGAAATATGGAACACACAATACATTTTCCAATGTGAGACCAGTTGCTAGATGAACTTTCCCAGTGTGAGAGATGACAACTTTATCACCGTTTGGAAGGTTAATTTTGGGAGCAGAGGCAACTGGTGAAGTATCACACATGTTTGATAGAAAGGGGGTCATATGATCTGAAGCTCCAGAATCTATTATCCACTCATGTGGAGATTCTAGCTGAAGATGGTTTGAAATCATACTAGAGAAATGTTGATCAAGTTCCTCATCAGTTTTAGTGCCCTGAAGCTTTGTAACTGAGGCATCAATTTTACAAGTTGTTCCAGTTGCTGTGGTGAAAATAGAAGACCAGGGTTATCAGGAGGTGTATGAAAAGGAGTGTGAGAGGTTTGAGCTGAAGCTGCCATTTTTGGAGAGGAAGATTCATATTTTGGTGCAGGGTTCCATCTAGGTGGGTTTTGAGAGAAAGGTTTAGGTTTGTACATCTGGTTGTTGTTCTTGTATATAGGTTGTTCTTTTGGAAAGCCAACAACTCTCCAACATTTTTCCTTAGTGTGACCTTTCTTTCCACAAACACTACAAGTGGGAAATTTTTCAACTTGAGTTCTACTATACATAGCAGAAATGTCATGCTCACCCTGAGTAGAATGCAGCACATCCCTTTGTGCTTCCTCTTGTTGTATATCAGCAGATGTTGTTTCAACCGAAGGCAAAGGACTCAGCATAAGTAGCCGACTCCTCTGATAATTGTAAGAGTCATTGAGGCCATTGAGAAATTGGAAAAGCCTAGCTTTTTCCTTTTGCAGGGTTATAGCCTTTAAAAGAGCTTGAACATCAATGCTAGGAGTAGATGCAGTGGGTAACAGATTCAAGGAGTCCAGTTTCTCCCAAAGGGTTCTCATTGTGGTATAATACTCATTTACATTCGTAGAATTCTGCTTTACTTCAAACACTTCTTTATTTAACTTATATTTTCTAGATCCGTTTGTGAGTGAGAATCTTTTTTCCAAATTAAGCCAAATATCTCTAGCAGATGTCATATACATAATAGACTTCTTAATAGTAGGAGAAACATTATGAGTGAGCCAATCAATTACCATAACATTACAGGTGTCCCACATTTCAGCTTTCACCTCATCATCATTAGATCTCTTCAATGATCCTGTAACAAAGCCTTGCTTTCGTTTTGATGATAGGTTGATTTACATTGACCTTCTCCAGGATCTGTAATCAGAAGATCCTTGCAGTTTGTCTACTTGAACAGAACTTGCTCCATCAGAAGGATGCAATAAGAGAGGGTTAGCCATGTCTTGCATAGAAATTCATGACATGATTCTTCATAAAAGAAGGAGAGATATAAATTTAAGAAGAGGGGATGAGAGGAAGAAAGAAATAGCAGAAGAAGATAGATTTTCATATTTGAGCAATACTAGAAAAAATCTCTCAAATATATGAAAGACAATTTTTTTTTGAAATCCTCTGAGCATTGAGTTTGCTCTGATACCATGATGACTGAAATAATAAGAGAATAATTTCACAATGCAGAGGAATAAAGAACATTCACAGAAAGAGAGGATCAGAGAAATGTAGCTAGATATTTTTGTATTGTTGAGTCCAAATGGAGATCCTTTTACAGCCTATATAGAGTCTAAGAAACAGACAAATGATAGCGACTCATTGACAACATGTTATTACAGCAAATTCTAGAATGACAGCAGCAAAATAGTATTAGGAGAATAACAGTAGGAATCAGTACTAGGACAGGAGGTAAATAGAAATGACTATTTTATCCTTAATAAGTTACTCTCTGCATTTCACTTTATCTCAGTTTAGTTCAGTTCAGTTCAATTTAGTTCAGTTCAATTCCGTTCAGTTCATTTCAGTTCAGATTCTCTCAGTCCAAAAAGAACGGGGCCTAAATAAACTTCATCGATTTTAGAAGTTCACATAAAGTTGCATTTATATAGCTAACAATGATATTATTCCTTAAAGAGTAAAATAGTAAGTTTCCTATATATGATGTACGATGGTGATTACTTTTCAAAGTACTTCCAGTAGAATTTAATTCAACAATCTAATTAATAATTATGAGGTATAAACATTTGCCACCAAATTAAGCCTTACTTGATGATAATGCTATCTTGATGGAATAATGACGGACGGGTATATAGTCTTAAGTCTAATTAAATAACGTACATGTATACTAACAAAGTGAGCAGCAGGTGATAGCCTAGTGGTGCTGGCATCACCTCCGATCCCAGAGATCCTGGGATCGAGACTCACCCCTTGTAAGGAGGGATCCCCAATTTCCCCCCTATTTGCAAGGGACTTCATCTTACCTTATCAAAAAAAAAATATATACACTAACAAAGTACAAAATGCCACAGAATATCTCTCACCTTGTTTAATTTTTAGGTGCTTCTGGTCTCTTATATTAAAATAATATGTCAAAGGGAGCATAGTCTGGCTAATCCTTTACTTAAGCAAGTTTTACTTTTCCAGTTTTCAGATGCACATTAGACAGAGATGTGATACCAAACATTTTTTTTTTTTTGAAATAAAACATATAGTAGTATATACTTTGGAATCCTTGACATTTCTTCTTTATTTTTCCCATTACAATATTTTTATGTATTTGTTTTGGACTTATGGGTACCTTGCTCAAACGAGCAAAGATAGTGGGTCTGGCGGCCCAAAACTACCATTGAAACTTCGACATTAGTTGGAGAAACGTCCGGTGTCCCCAAAACCAGCAGCTATAGCCCAGTTACAGTAGACTGTTTTTTGCTACTTATTTTTTTTCTAGAAAATGTAGAATATTGGGTTTTAAATACTAACAGAATAGCAAAAAAAAATTTACTACTTCCATTTTTTTGTTTCCCAATTTGACTTTCTTATAATAGTTTCGATTATCATTGTCTACGAACTTCATCCGCTCTGAAATAAGTGAACACTTCTCTCTTTTATGTGAGAGTTTTTTCAAAGAAAAGTTTCGCTTATTTCAGAACGGAGGAAGTATAAGTTATATCATTTACTGATGACTTTGTAAAATGAATCCTTATAACTTTAATATATTAAAAGTGAAATTTCTCAAAGTTTGATCGCAAATATTAAAGTAGTGAATAAAAAAAGAACGAAGGGAGTATGACTCTTTTATATCAAAGTTGAATATAAGTAAAACATACTACTATGAGATAATGGAATGGGGTTTCCTAGCTAGATCGAGTAATATACAAGATGGATGGAATCTAGTTGCAACTGGGTTTGAAGAACTAGGAGTCGCTTATTGAGTGTTTCTTCTTCATTAAATTCAACCGGAGAAATACCGACTCAATGATTCCATTGGAGAGGCTACATTACTATCATCATGTGGCGGAGGAGCAAAGCTGTCCAATTTGTGGATGTGAAGAAGAGTTGGTAATGACTAATGCATACCATCTTTTGATGTACTCCTACACAGTGGCGGATCCAGGAATTAAGCCACGTGGGTTCGGAGTTCTTCGAACATAAATTACAAATTATATTTTATTATCTTGAGTTACATTTTTTAAAGGAAAAACAAAACTTTTAATAATTGTACTTAGCACAACTTTCATTCTTATTACGTCTTTAAAAAATAACTAATTCAATACTTTTACTAACAAAAGACTATTAATTTCTTATAAGGTAATCGAGTTTGGCAAAAAAAACCATTTACGTTACGACAATGAAAAAAATTAGCAACTAGCACAAAAGTTTAATGTGATTTAAATTGACTTTATAAGTGACTCATTTTCGGTAAAAGTAAAATCGTTTTACAAATATATTTATTGTGCACCCAGTGTATACAATACTAACGCTTAGCTAGTACTATTTTTTTTTTAAGCTATAAAAAAACCATTTACGTTACGACAATGATAAAAATTAGCAACTAGCACAAAATGACGTTTAATGTGATTTAAATTGACTTTAAAAGTGACTCATTTTCGGTAAAAGTAAAATCATTCTACAAATATATTTATTGTGCACCCGGTGTATACAATACTAACGCTTACCTAATACTATTTTTTTTAAGCTATAAAGAAAAGTTAGGTCACCATTCTGTCAAGGGAGTACTATATTAGTACTTGGTTGGAGGGAGAGATTTACAAATAAAAAGGAAAGTAACAAGTAAAGGGAGGATGAAGAAAGGAAGACCAATAAATAGACACAAGCATACGTTGTAGTAAATAGTAATAGAAGATAAAAGATAAAAGATAAAAGATTAAAAAAAAAAGATAAAAGGAGAAAAAAAAAAAGACTTGTTGTACCATCTTGCGGGGATTCTAACCCGCGACCTGAAGCAGTTGGGATATTCTAGTCACTTTACCACTGAGCTCTCTGCTACAATAGTGATTTATTTTGCGTGGCAAATATATAACCGTTAATTGTTTTCCCTCTATTTTCCAGTTTTTTTCCCGGATCCACGTGGGTTCAGTTGAACCCACTGAACCCACGCTGGATCCGCCCCTGCTCCTACAGTCCTACGTAACAAATCTCGGTACATAGTAGCTTCACAAACTTGTTAATGGAAGCTCGATCTTAATAGTAATAAATCATACTTCCTCCGTTCTTTTTCTATTGCAACAATTGAGTTTTCACGCTTGCCAATACACAAGTTCAACTATTAATATCTTTAATTACTTTTTAGTAAAAATATACAAATTTGATATTTTGAAAGTATAGATTGAGACGAATCTAACAAGACCCCACATGACTATATTTTTCCTTACGTAAAAATCACAATAGATAGTTAAAGGGTGGTGAGTGAATAGTGTAAAAATCTCGTTGTTGCAATAGAAAAAGAACAGAGGAAGTATAAAATTAAAATCATTGAGATTTATATTCTTAGATGAAACCAAGGTGTAGCAAGGTGAATAAACTAGTAATAAAGTAAACTAGTACTTGGGCCCGGGCGTTGCCCCGGGTGGTATTGTTTTGCAAACTTGATATGCATTTTTTTCCATTCGCATTAAAATATATCAAAAAAAAATTCAACATTTAAAAGGTACAAATATAATACTATGGACATTTAAAGCATGATTAAAAGTTGGTTGAGATGGTAATTGTGCTATGTATAATAGCAAGAGGTCACGTGTTTAAATCTTGTTGCAAGCCAATTTTACTTTTGTTAATTGACATGACATATGTACACATTGGACAATTCTAGTAGAATAACAGAGGTGCCAACTGTTGGAGTTTTTATTAGAATCTTTAAGTTTGCTTCAAAATAATATGAAGAGTCATATTTTCCTTTTGACCCACATTGAAAGAATATAAGGGAAGAGTAAGGTTTATAACCATTACTCTTCATCTACCCTTTGAGTTGAGTAGCAATGAGGCTTTTAGTGGTAAGTGGTGATGTGTGGTTGCCACGCGCGCCGCCGCCCGCCCGGACCGGGCCTTGGGCCTTGGGGAATAAACTTAACTTAACTATAGTTTTGGGTCAGAAATATGTTGGCATTTTATGACCGTTTTTTTCAGTTCTTAAGTTACCGTTTTTGGTTCCTCAGTGTTCTTGGTTTCTCTAAGGGACAAAAACACAGAAAACACAATTACATCTTCTCCCTATATTTCTCCTCGGTTTTCCTGGGCAATACTCAAGAACATTCTCAATCTGGTTTCCTGTCAACACCGGAAACTCAGAGACCGTGTATCCCTGGAGGTTGATTGCTGTGAGTCCGTGTGTTGTTGCGGGGCAAATTCAACTTTAGAATGTAGGAACGAAAACTGGTAACTAAAATAATAGACTTAACTGACCACCGTATTCTAAATGGTGTCCCCATTACCAATCCCTTTGTTCCTGATATGTCTAAGTTAGATCCGTTTGATGGGAAAAATTATAAAATGTGGTCTGACAAGATAGAATTTTTTTGGGTCAAATTGGGGTAGATTACTGTTTGTCTGTTGATGCTGCTCCTGAAAATTCTGTTAGGGATTTTGTGAAAGATAATAAGACTTGTCGTGGGATGTTACTGCATTATATGACTTCTGCCCTTTACATGATTTATAGTAAGTCGAAAAATGCTAAGGATATTTGGGATGCTTTGAATGCTAAGTATGGTACTGATGATTTTGGGACTAAGAAATATGCATGTAGTCGTTGGTTGAAGTTTTCTATGTCTGATGATAAACCTGTACTAGATCAAGTTCATGAGTATGAACATTTGTGCGCTGATATTGTGGCTGAGGGTATGGCTATTCCTGATATGTTCCAAGCCAACTGTTTACTTGAGAAATTACCACCATCCTGGGAAAATTTTGTTCATTCCTTGAAACATAGGCAGAAAGACTTTACCCTTCAGGAATTAGTTTCCCACATTAAGATTGAGGAGCAAAACCGTATCCGAATCAAAGGGAAATCAGTTGATCATTCTTCCTCTTCTGCTAATCTTGTGGAAAATAAAGCTGCTGCAGGTAAAGGACCAAAAGGTAAGGGTCCAAATCAGTTTCATGGTACAAGGCATTATAACAAGTTTAAGGGAAATTGCTTCGTTTGTGGTAAGTTTGTTTATTTTGCCAAGGATTGCCGTCAAAGAAAGGAAGTTCCAAACAAAGCCAAAGTCAACAAAGCTCAAGCCAACCTTGCTGAAGACGACATCATTGTTGCTTTGTGGTGTCTCGAGGTCAATCGGTAAGCAATGTTCTTTGAATGGATCGTTGATACTTGGTGCAACCCGTCACATTTGCGCCAACAAGGAGATTTTCCAGGACTACAACAAAGTTTCGAAGGAGATTGCGTCTTCATGGGCAACTCAAGAACCTTGTGAGTGTTCTAGGCAAAGGAAAGGTTTTCCGAAATTAACTTCCGGGAAAACCATTGCTTTGCCAGAATGTTTTGCATGTTCCCGACATCCGCGAAACCTCATTTCTTGGTTCTCTTTTAAACAAAGCTGGGATTAAGTTAGCTTTTGAATCGATAAACTTGTATTAACCGTAAAATGGTGTTTTTGTGGGTAAAGGCTTTTGTAATCTTTGGACTTTTTGTTTTGGATGTTGTTATTGATAATAAGAACTCTAATGCTTCCGTTTATATTGCTGAGTCTATTTATTTATGGCATTCTAGACTAGGTCATGTGAATGTTGCATCTGTTAAAAGGCTAAAACAACTTAGTCTTATTCCTGACTTTAGCAATATATCTTTTGAGAAATGCGAAGTATGTGTAGAAGCTAAGCACCCTAAGAAAGCATTCAACAAAAATGTATCCCGTTCCTCTTCTTTATTAGAGTTAGTCTATAGTGACTTAGGTGACTTTAAGAATTCCATGAGTAGGGGAGGAAAGAAGTATTATATTACATTTGTTGATGACTTCTCACGTTATACTAAGGTATATTTATTGAGTTCTAAGGATGAGGCTGAAGAAAAATTTCTAATTTATAAAGCCGAAGTTGAGAACCAATTGGACCTTAAGATTAAGAGGGTGAGATCAGATAGGGGTGGAGAATATGATGGACTTTCCCTTAAGAAATTTTGTGAGTCTAATGGAATTATTCATGAGGTTACAGCTCCCTATACCCCTGAACAAAATGGAATAGCTGAGCGGAAAAATAGGACTCTTAAGGATATGATGAATGCAATGCTTATTAGTTCTGGTATGCCTACTAACATGTGGGGGTGAGGCTATTTTATCTGCTTGCTATGTTCTTAACCGAGTTCCCCATAAGAAGTTAGATAAGACTCCCTATGAATTGTGGAAAGGCTTCAAGCCTAATTTGGGATACCTCAAAGTGTGGGGGTGTTTGGGTAAGATTGGTCTTCCTGACTTTCAAAGGAGTAAGATTGGACCTAAGACTGTAGATGGTATTTTTATTGGTTATGCTTCTAACAGTGCTGCATATAGGCTCATTCTTAAGGATGCTTCTGGCTTTGGTCCTATTAGAGAGTCAAGAGATGTTGAATTCTTTGAGCATGTTTTTCCTATGAAAGTTAGTGTACCATCATGCTTGCCTGCTGCATCTTCATCTTCTGTGCATCATGACATTGCATCATCTAGTGAGACCTTAGAACCTAGAAGGAGTAAGAGAGCTAGAATTGAGTCTAGTTTCGGACCTGATTTTATTACTACCTTTCTAGCTGAAAAAGAGTGTTTAGATGAGCAAGATGTCAATGTGCTTGTATTGGAAGAGAACCCGAGAACCTATGCTGAGGCCATGAGATCTGTAGACTCAAGTTTTTGGTTAGAGGCTATTAACAGTGAAATCGAGTCTATTATGAGTAATAATACTTGGATTTTGTCAGACCTTCCTAGAGGTTGTAAGGCCCTAAGTAGTAGATGGATCTTTACAAAGAAATGTAAGTCTGATGGGTCTTTAGACAAGTATAAGGCTAGACTTGTAGTTGGAGGGCATCGCCAAAAACACGGTTTAGACTTTTTTGATACTTATTCTCCTGTGACTAAGGTAGCCACCGTTAGAACATTAATTGCACTTGCATCTATTCATGATTTGATTGTGCATCAAAAGGATGTGAAAACTGCATTTTTGAATGGTGAGTTAAATGAGGAGATCTACATGAAGCAACTTGAAGGATGTGAGGTTCCTGGTCAAGAGGACAAGGTATGCAAGCTTATTAGATCTTTGTATGGTTTAAAACAAGCACCAAAACAATGGTATGATAAATTTCATCAAACTATTACTTCAAATGGTTTTTTGGTAAATGATTCTGATGCTTGTGTTTATTCCAAATTTGATGAGCTTGGTTGCGTTTTCATATGTCTATATGTGGATGATATGTTAATCTTTGGGACCAATATAGACGTAGTTAATGCAACTAAGAGTTTCCTCAATTCTTGTTTTGAGATGAAGGATTTAGGAGAGACTGATGTTATTCTTGGAATAAAGATTACTAGAACGTCATATGGGATATCTTTAAATCAATCTCATTATGTTGAGAAAATATTAAAGAAGTTTGATCAATTTGATTGTATTCCCGTGAAAACCCCATATGATTCTAGTATTCATTTGAAAAAGAATAAGGGTGATAGTATATCCCAAGAACAATATGCAAAAATAATTGGTAGTGTAATGTTCTTGATGAATTATACTAGACTCGATATAGCTTATGCTTGTTAGTAGATTGAGCAGGTATACTCACAGTCCTAATCGAGAGCATTGGGTTGCCTTGATTAGATTGTTGAAGTATCTAAAAGGCACTATCAATTGGGGTCTACATTATCAAAGGACACCTTGTGTTCTTGAAGGATTTTGTGATGCCAATTGGGTGTCGGATAATGATGAAATTCAATCTACTAGCGGTTATGTGTTTACTCTTCTTTGGTGGAGCTATATCATGGAAATCATCAAAGCAAACATGTATTGCCAAATCTACCATGGAATCTGAATTTATTGCTTTAGAATTGGCGGGACAAGAAGCCGAATGGATAAGGAGTTTGCTTGCCGATATTCCATTCGGGGGAAGCCACTCCATCGGTTTCTATGCGGTGTGACTCGCAAGCTGCAATTGGGGTAGCGAATAATCAAGCCTATAATGGAAAGAGAAGGCATATTCGCTTAAGGCATGCCATAGTTAGAAATTTAGTTAAAAATAATGTGTTGTCACTCGAGTATGTAAAGTCGAGAGGAATATTGCGATCCTCTCACCAAAGGCCTTTGTAGAAAAATGGTCTTGGAGTCGGCACAAGGAATGGGTTTAAAGCCTATTGTGGAGTGAATTGTGATGGATACCCTTCTTAGGAATTCCTAAGTTCAAAGGGTCAAACGAAATCACAAAAGAACTTTGATACTACTACCATTCCTAGTAATAAAAGTGATGTAGTATTTTGTTGTATTATACTGTTATATGTGTGAGGTTGAGCTTATAGCTCTTAATAAGTTCATAGCCTTACTTAAGGTGGTTTGTGACAGTACAAACTCGATGAACTTACCTATGTGAATGTGGGGGTTACGCCCAATCCCCTATGAGAGTCAAAAGGCTTAGGCTCTCTAGAGCATTCATGAGAATCCAGGTAAATTGTGGGGCACTGATATTACAATTGCGAGAATGTTTCTTGATTTGAAAAAGGTTGAGTGCGCATCTATGGTTTGCTAACCTCGTGAAAGGTTCAAAGAGAAATCTACCTATTACGACAGTAAGACATATTTGTATGCACTGAGTGTCAATTCAAGTCCATAAGACATTGATACTTCAAAACCTAGTATCTATTGCCCAGATCATCTTTTTCAGCCCCGTTTCTTTCTGTTTTCTTCTTTTGAATCATGTGGGGGATTGTTGGAGTTTTTATTAGAATCTTTAAGTTTGCTTCAAAAGAATATGAAGAGTCATTTTTTCCTTTTGTCCCACATTGAAAGAATATAAGGGAAGAGTAAGGTTTATAACCATTACTCTTCATCTACCCTTTGAGTTGAGTAGCAATGAGGCTTTTAGTGGGTAAGTGGTGATGTGTGGTTGCCACACGCGCGCGCGCGCCGCCGCCCGCTCGTACCGGGCCAGGGCCTTGGGCCTTGGGGAATAAACTTACCTTAACTATAGTTTTGGGTCAGAAATATGTTGGCATTTTATGACCGTTTTTTTCAGTTCTTAAGTTACCGTTTTTCCCTTAATTTCTCTTTTAATGCCATTTTCTCCCCTAAACTCTCTCCTTAATTTCGGCCATGACTCTTCCCATTATGTGACCGTTTTTCCCACGATCTCAGCCACGTTCTGATTTCGTTGGTTTTCCTCTCCCTATATATATCAGTGTTCTTGGTTTCTCTAAGGGACAGAAACACAGAAAACACAATTACATCTTCTCCCTATATTTCTCCTCGGTTTTCCTGGGCAATACTCAAGAACATTCTCAATCTGGTTTTCTCGTCAACACGGAAACTCGTAGACCGTGTATCCCCTGGAGGTTGATTGCTGTGAGTCCGTGTGTTGTTGCGGGGCAAATTCAACTTTAGGGCAGTGATCTTCTCACGCCACGGTGGTCAGTTAAGTCTATTATTTTAGTTACCAGTTTTCGTTCCTACACCAGCCGTGTCACGTGGCGTGTATACGTTGTCACACACGCCTTTTAATATATTAGTATAGATACTTGACGTAGTGAGGATGCTTACAAATACAAAAAGAAATGAAAATGAACATCAAGTATAGTGATTTATGCGAAAAAGAAGGATTACTTTTTCACAATTTTAATCTTGCACGTACCAAATTATGACAACACGAGAAACAATAATCATTGCCATCATAGGTAAGAAAATACACCCTCCCAATGAGAGGAAACTTAATAATCTACGCTTTAGAAAAGTTTATATACGAATAGAGCTGACAATCAGATCGGGTTGGATTAGTTTCAGGTTGACCTGATTTATATTCCAGGTCACTTACCCCTAACTCAAACCCGACCTGATTCTAATTTCAGGTCGAAAATCGTAATCCAAACCCGACCTAACCGATTTCGAGTTGACCTGAAACCAACCCAAAATGAGCTGAAATGAAATTCAACTATACATGCTAAGTTATGAAAGTATGGGTTAATGACCTGAAATAAAATTTAGGTGATCCAAGAAATGGTCTTGGCCCAATACAAATAAGAATAACAAAAGATAAGTTGTATAAGTTATGAAAGTCTGGGTTAATTTCAGGTTGACCTGACCTGAAAATAATCCGACTTTTAAATCAGGTTATTCGAGTTATTTTCAGGTTAAAAAAGTCAACCCAAACCTAACCCATTATATTTTCAGGTCGGGTTGGGTTGACCCATTTTTTATTTTAGGTCGAAAATCTCAACACAAACCCAAAATTTTCAGGTCGGGTTATCGGGTTGGTTCAACTTTTGCCAGCCCTATATACGAAGAATAGATTAAGAACTATAGGTCAAAAAAACTAATCAAAAGGATTTTTTGTAAAAATTACAATTTAGAGAAGGTGAATATCCGTGAGGATATGCAAGAATAAGTATTCTTCCACAACCTATAATTGATTATAAGAATTAGTAATATGTAAAAGAAATAATGACAGGAAATGTCATGAAAAATGAACATACTTCAAAGAGTAGAAGGGTGTAGAGGAACAAAAAACAATTTGAAACAAGATAAACAAAGTTGTGTGGATAAGTTTTTTTCCCCCTATCTACATGTCATTTTACAACCTCGAATTAGGAATGCGAGAGCTTGAGAAATTCTCTACGAAGAGCAAGTGAGAGTGGGAGGGGACTATTAGATATTTAGATTGGTGGAGGTTGAGTAGTAAGATCAAGGTCATAGATACTACATACTAGATAGGGATTAAAACAAGGTTGAGGTGTCTGGGTGGGTCTTTTGCGGATGGTAGTAGTTGAGGATAAAAAGGTTAGAAAGAGGAAAGACTAGTCTCCGATACTCTTAGAACATGTTTAGTTTAGCATGTTTGGTTTCTAAGAAACGAAATCAAATTCCTATTATCTTTCTTTTTATTTGGTTCAACCTCTTCTTAATTCATTATTATCACTTAGGCTCTGTTCTCTTTAACTTATTTTTGCTTAACTTTACTTATTTTTGCTTAGCTTAACTTATTTTTACTTAACTTATTTATGTTGAACTTTAGTTGTTTTTTTGCTGAACTTATCCTATTTTTGTTGAACTTATTTTTGTTGAACTTATTTTGTTGAACTTATTTTTATTGAACTTATTTTTGCTGAAATTTAGAGTAGATTTTTGTTGAACTTAACTTATTTTTGCCGAACTTAACTTATTTTAATAAGATGAGGAGAATAGAGCCTAAGTGGTAATGAATTTCCATAGTTTGTTCCCTTCCCTTTCCCCTCAAGAACCAAATATGCTATTAGGACCTATTCTCTTCGGCATAAAACAACTGAACTGAACTGAATTGAACTGAATTAAATTATAACTAATTAATAGTAATGATAATAATTTAGGAACTGAACTGAAAAAGTTGGGGAGAACATGCCCATAGCCTTCATCATTATTGAAAAACAGAAGATTAGTCTCAAAACTAAGATATTTTATTTTGAAAAATAAGATTATCTAATATCAATCTATTCATACTCAATTATTAACCTCTTAAAAATACCCAAACTTGAAATTTATGCTATCAATAAAAATCCATACAAAAAAGTTAAAAAAAAAAACCTACCAAATTGCTTTCATTGAGAGTCGAACTCAAGACCTCCCGCTTACTAAACGGGTGCTCTAACCAACTGAGCTATGAAAGCAAGACATACCCATATCCTTATAGTTGTACTACACTAACACAACATTCATCCATCACCTCAACACAATAATATATTAATGTGGGCACAAAAATAAAAGCAAAGGCGGTTAATGTCAAAAGAAGTAAATAAATCCAAAGTAAAAGGCTTAATTTGCATAAAAACATGAGTGTATATAATATGTGTACATCATACAAGGGAAAAAGGTCGGTAGAGAGTGTTATCTCTGCTCTAAATCTCTCTCTCATTTTTATCATTTTCTCTCTCCTCCTCCTCAATTTCCTGGACATTTCTCTCTGCAAAATAATACTCTTGCTTTCCTTCTTACCTTCTTTTAGGGTTTCCCCACAAAGTTGAGAAAAAAAAAAAGCAAAGAAATTTTTTTTCAAGGTGACTTTTTGTTGATTTTATATTTAGTCCAGAAATCACGTGCAATAAAAGCTACTACCTTGGTTTTTCTGAGGAAAATTTCAAGTGATTTTTCTGGAATTTTCAGGAATATCATCATCATAATCATCTTCATCGAGATCATAAAATGGAGGGTAGTGATCCATGGAGCTCTCGTCTTTCTTCTTCTTCCTCTTTCAGGCGCTACCAACTACGATCTGGTCAGTTTTTTTATTTAATTTTTAATTTTTTTGATGTTCTTTTATTCGTTTTTTTTGGGGGTTTGCTTTGGAATGTGAGAAATGATGAACTTTTGGTTAATTTGAGGGAAACCCATCTTAAAAAAAAAGTGAGATATGAGGTGGGTTTTTGTTAAAATTGGGAACCAATCTCATGAAAATCTTATCTTTGTGTTTGGTTTGCTTAATTTCTGAAAAAGGGTTTAATTTGGGTGAGGAAAGGGGATGATTCAGGTGAAAAATTGCTGTAATTGGAAACTTTGCTTGTAAAAATCGTATCTTTTCATCATTTGGGGGTAATTTTTGTAAAGGGTTTTCTGGGTTTGGGTGAATTATTATGATTATGATGGTCTGATGGAATGATATTTTGGGAATTTGGCTTGAAACAGAGGCTTACTTGGGAGGAGATGATTTAGAGGTGGAGGATGATTACAAACAAGAGTTTTCATGCCCATTTTGCCCGGAGGAGTTTGATATTGTGGGGTTGTTTTGCCATATGGATGAAGAACATCAAGTGGAATTGAAAAATGGGGTATTTTTCTTTACCTTATCATAGTAGTATAACATTTATTCAGGTTTTATTGTGCAGAATTGTCTAGAAGTATATTAATCTAATTATTGTGGACTTGCTCATCCATTGTAGATATTAGTTTAGTTTGCTAGCATGGATTTTGAAGCTTTTGATTGTGTGCATTGCACTCTGCATGTGCATCTTGATCAGAAGAGTTGCTTAGAGTTGGCTGTTATATGACATTCTTAGCATTTTTGCTGATGGGGAAAGGAAAGGTTTATGAGGTCTTGGGCAGCGTAATCCGAACACATGGATCTGTTTTCCATGAAGATACCTAGGATCCTGGGTTAAGATGATTTTGTTTGTCTATCATTGGAATTGTGCATTGACATGATATAAGTTCCTTTAGATGTGAAATGTGTTGGATTGTTGTATGACAATTAACAATATTAGGTCATTCGGCAACATCTTTGATACTGGAGCTCGTTAACTTCATTTATTGTGAGATATACTGTTCTGTTGCATATGACAAAATTCTAGGCCTTTTTTCTTTAGTGAAGGAGAAATATTTGGTTAATGATGCTTTGTACAGATTTTTGCCCAGTTTGTCTCTTTTTGAATTTTTGTTTCTGTATTTGTGTCTTCCTCCTCTCTCCATACATATGATTAGTGCTGAATGTTGTGTAACATTATTAGATCATGTTTGTGGATGAAGTGACATCTTAGGTACTGGAGTTTGCTGACTTCATTTATTGCAAGATTTATCCCCCTGTTGTTTATATATGACTAGATTTTAGGTCTTTTTTTTTTGTGTAAATGAGAAATATTTTTACAGTCATATGTTGCGACGCTTTCTTCTCTGTCTTTTCTCCTCTTACATCTAAGTAGGGGGTTATACACATAGCAGTTCTGCTACACCAATGTGTTGCTGGACTGATCCAGAATCTCTTTATTAAAAGTTTTTTGGATTATTAGGTTCGGGTGTTCCATTTTCCTCCTTATTCTTCATCCTGGAGCTTTTAGTTGGATATTTATAGATGAGGATTTCTGTGTGGCCTTGTGAAAATATGCAACTTGAACGGGCAAAAATGATCGCTAAATTGATGTGCGTCACTTCTTGCAGGTTTGCCCTGTTTGTGCAAAGAGGGTTGGAATGGATATGGTCGGGCATATTACAATGCAGCATGGAAATATATTGAAGATATCCTTTTTTTTTTTATAGCTTTGGGAAGTTAAATTTTATAGATTGAAATTGTTGAACCCCACCGGCTGTTCCATTAACATTCTATGTGATGTGTGGCCCTAGTCTCTCAGTAACTTAACTCTATTTGGTGTAGTAGAAGCTAGAGAGAATGAGTTCATAGTTTTTCTGTTCACTCTTTTTATAGGTGGAGATGAGGTGATAGTCTATAAATTCCCATCTTTCAGGTCTCCGGTCTACCACGATTGATGACTACAAAATGTATGGAGAAACTGATTGTAGCAATGTAGCCTAGATCTCTATACATAGCCTACCGATGCTGCTATGTTTTGCATATCATTTTACGTGTCAGATTATGAATTATTTTAGATATTATATTATTCTCTTTGCAACAGTAATAGATGAACATGGTCTATTCAAGATGAGGATACGTGCTGCGGTGCGTGTTGTTTGCAAACTATATTGGTGGATCATGGATGGGACTAGAGCAGGGGTTATGTCAAGTTTGTGTACATGGAGTGCCAGTTTAGTATATGAGGGGGTGAACAAAGGCTCTGGTGGGTTATGATGGTTAGGAGGTGCCCTAAGTGAATGTTTTGAGTACCTCAGGTTGATTTTTCAGAGTAATGAAGGTATTGACCAAGATGTGACTCATGGGATGAAGTGGTGGTGGCTCAGATAAAGAGTAGCTACGTGGGTATTGTGTGTATGTATGATAAAGGGAAAATTCTATAGATGTTATGAGTTATTAGAATGTTGGGCGTTTAGGAAAGATCATATTAAATTGATAATTGTAGTTTAGATGTGATGAAGTGTTTGTGGCTCAGATGAAGAGTAGCTACTTGGGTATTGTGTGAAGGTATGATAAAGGGAAAATTCTATAGATGTTATGAGTTAGAATGTTGGGTGTTCAGAAAAAATCATATTAAATTGATAATTGTAGATTAGATGTGTACATTGAGATTGATGTGTGGAAAATGTCCTGAGTGATGGAGAATAAAGATATTTAAAGGAAAGGAGTCTCATATTGATGATAAGATGAGAGAGAATTGGTTTGAGCACGTGCGATGTTGAATGTTGACTGAAGGATGCTCCGGTAAAGGAAGTAGGGAGTTAGGGATTATGAGGATTTTAGAAGAAGCTCATAGAGCCCGAGAATGACTTTGATGGAGGGTGTTAAAAATGATATGGAGAAAATGAGTCTAGAGGAGCATATAGTAGTAGATAGAAATAAATTTAAGAAAATCTTTCTAGTTGACTGCAGGAGTTTTCATGCTTGCGAGTTGCCACCCCATCTTTTTTAATTAAAGCTTTGACATTTGTTGGTGGTGCTTGTAGATTTTCTCATATTCAAGATGTATCAAATCTTAACCTTCTAATTTTGCTA
The DNA here is from genome assembly GCA_947648045.1 of Beta corolliflora. Classification (NCBI taxonomy): domain Eukaryota; kingdom Viridiplantae; phylum Streptophyta; class Magnoliopsida; order Caryophyllales; family Amaranthaceae; genus Beta; species Beta corolliflora. The sequence continues at coordinate 75,584 of CANSZD010001404.1, forward strand.
TTTCATTAGCTTTATTAATTTCTTTACTCATTTATCTGGTATTTGCCTTAATTAACTGGTCTGGGCTGTCTCTATAATGGAATTTCTTCTTTATACTTTTATGAATTAGTGTTGTTTGTTTGGTGACAACAACCAAATTACAAAGACAAGTTGGGTTATGTTGTGGGTGTATTTTTATAGCTGCTATTGAGTGCTACCTTGTCTGATGTCCCTTGCATAAGTTGATGTATAATTTATTTTGTTTCCTTGACTAAAAGATTACGTTCAGCGTAGGAGGAGATTGCGCAGAGGCGTTCCAAATTCAATGTTCAGCATATTGAGGAAGGAATTGCGAGAAGGAAATAGGCAATCCCTTTTCGGAGGGTCCTCTTTCGCACTATCTTCCTCAAATCCAGATCCTGATCCGCTGTTGTCTTCATTTATATACAGCTCATCCACTGCTGAAGAACTTGGGAAGGTAGAACCTCCTAAGGAAGCAGCCTCACTTCCACCAGCTGTGGAGGAGAAAAATGAAAGGTAATATTAAACCCATCTTGTGTGATTGTTTTCTTGTCGGAAATTAATCTTTTTTAGCACTGAATTACCATATAGAATTTTTAGGCAATGATTATTATTCTTGGTTTTCTACTTCAAGCTCTGATAAATTGTCATGTAATTACGTGGACCCCCCAATCTTTCAGTTTTCTTGAGAAATGAATCATGAAAGAAGTTTGTTTTGTTGGTGAGAACTAAAAAGACCATCTTTTATCCAAAATCTTTGCATAGTTTTGGATTACGCACTTGCATCTACTTTGGAAATCACCGTATTATTTTGGCAGATGTTTGTTTAATAATGTTTTCTGGAGGACCCATGATGTGTACTGTGCAACACTTTCTTTTGGTAAAAGAGAAAAAAACACTATGTGGCTGCATAGAACTTCTTGCAGTTGGTTAACCCAGCTTTTCCACTTTTGCTCAATAAATAAGGTGGGGCAAAGTAACATGTTCCATTGCTTTTAGCTGTGCACTGCTGTCATTGTGCATGTCAATGTGTTTTATTATTGTTAGGGATTTTTTTTTTGAGGTAGTATTTCTGTAGAGTAATTCTGGCTTTTTGTCGTAAGAATGGTATATTGATGGTTGTAACTCGTATTTACTAAACGAAAAATTGATCATCTTTTGTCCGTCCTTCTAGTATAACATGCTTGCTTAATTTGCTTATTAAGCTCAATGGTAGAGCTCTCAGCTCCGTACTAGGGCTGCCACATGATTGGGGTTCAATTCTCATCATTTTGAACCCCGATCAGATAAGTTGCACATAGACTAGGTTCGAATTCGGGTACAGGACGGAAAACGACAAGATTTCGAAATTTTAGGAATCGGTATGCTTACCCATAGAGGGAACATATTGTATCGGGTACATACGGGTGCCTTTAGTCGTGTACTAGTACGTGACCTAGAAGTACCTGTGCTACATAGCTCATCAGTTTGGTTTCCTTGTGGCTGGGATTCCCTCATCTCTCCTCATCTTATAGGGGTTTTGCCATCTGTGGCCAGTTAATTTCTGAATTCTCGAGAAGTTGCGCGTTATCTGAAGTGGATGAATATGTGAATGATTTATATGCTAATGATGTGCATGTAATACAGTACCCAGCATTCTGCGCTCTCTGAAAAGGAGCACGAGGAGAAGGCTAAGAAGTGCGAATTTGTCCGAGGATTGCTGCTCTCCACTATGCTTGACGACATTTTATAAGCCAGATGCCAAGCTTGGAGACGTCGTGAGCCGTTGGAGGAATGAGAAAGCCAAGAGGATTCAGGCCAATGTTCAGAGAGAAAGAGAGAGAGAATATGTTAGATATCAGGGTAATGTCTGAAGTTAGTGTTGTATTTCTTGTAATCTTGTTGTATTTAGACGGCTTATGCAAGTGCAATATTGGAAAGGCGGAATAATATTTATGTAATCGTCTCGCTTGCTTCTAGTCACTTCCATGACCAGCTTTCAACCCTCTTCTTATATTCTCAACTAACAAGTTCACAAAACGTGTTTTTCCAAATTCTAACATTTCTTCTCCAAATTCGAATTTAGGCATGTGCCATCTAACCTACATTATCATCTGATCAATTTGTATGGGGAACCAAAAAATTTTTTTTTCTAAAAGACAAAAAATAAGATAACTACTGCACAATATTCATTATCAACCTACTATTATCGTATGCATATGGGGGGTTATGATTGTTTTAGGTTGGCCTCCTAAGTAGGGGTCTTGCCTAAGTTTTTTCCGCTTATCAAAAAATATATATGGGGATTACAACATGAGATGTGACTTGGGGAGGTCTATTAGTACTTTGAGTATGAGTTCTAAGTAAAGTCTTGAAGTAGAGAACTAGAGATGGCCAACAGTGCGGGTCAATCCGTATGGGCCGTGCCTGCAAAAAGCCTAATCCAGCCCGACTCGAACCGTGAAATTGGTGGGTGGGTCGTGGGCCGGATTTCTTGAGCACAGCCCACTAAAGCCCGCTACTAAAACCGTCCAGCCTGGACCACGAAACCGGTCCAACCCAACCCATGAACCAGACCAGCCCAAGCAATTATTCAACAAAATTGTGTATATTTTAATGAAATTATATATATTTTAATCGAATTGCATATATTAAAATTCAATCAAATTCAAAAATAATGAAATCATTCATTATTATTAATAATTGTATATATTTTAATTCATTTTAAACGTTTTATGTAACAATAATGAATAATTCCAATAATTAAATAATTTTGAAAATAAAGAATTAAAAAAATTCTCATGCTAGCCCGATCCAGCCCACCAGGCCCACGAACCGCTTATGGAAACGTGAAAATCGATAACAGATCGGTGTGGGCCAAGATTTTTCAGCCCGCGGACCAGCCCAACCAACCCGTGATTTTCTACCTTCGAAGTACAGTCTTAGGGAAAGTCTTTTGTAGAGACTTCGAAACGAAAGATTCAAGTTAAGACTTCCAAATGCCCAACTTGTACCTGTTCTAAGCTTCTTTATTTTTTGTTTATGTTCTATGGCATACTTGTTTTTGAAGTTTGAAATGAGTTGGACGATTGAAGTGTTAAGTCCAAATGAGTTTGATGTAAAGTTGAATAAAATAATATCCGAATGAGTTTGATGTAAAGTTAAATAAAATAATATAAAGTTAATGAAAAGGTGATGAGGCAAAATTCGAAAGTTGATGAGAGTCAGACTGATAAATATCATTAGATGATGATTATGTTAGAGATTAACATACCACTACAAAAATCATTGAGTTCTACTTTAAAGTGTAAGTGATATCAGCCTATGTTTATGAGTGTGGAAGGAGAAATAACCTAAAGAAAGGCAATAAGGGAGTTCATTGAGCATGACTTTTAGCTTGTGCAAAGTATTTAGTATATTGTTTTGATTTACATTCAGTTATATCTTCCATGAGCTCTCTCAACTTCTCAAGAGGATAAAAAATTCTTTAAGGACTTTATATTGGTTGTTGCAAAGGGTTTTATTAAGCATGTCTTTTGACTTGACCAGCATTAACTAGAGCTAGTTAACTTGCCAATATATGCTATTAGACAAATTTGACAACTTTCTATCCAAATTTGCTACAAAATATTGCCAGAAGTTTTTGAAGGGACTTGTGCAAGCAATTTTGTCTCCAAATTGGGCTCCCTAGAAGTCGTTTCAAAATTAGCATCTCCTGAAATTAGTCTATTGGTCATTTTTCTCAAAGGGATTTCTTGTTAGTACATCTTTACTTCGGCAACGCCAATGGTCTACTCAGTAGTCACTACATCTTTTGCTTAAACTTTAATCATGCATCTTATTGGCCTTAACCTTGTCAAATTGAAACTCAAGATTAATCAATTCTAGTGATAGCTATAAAATAAATATAGGAATTTTGTTAATAAATACCACACTTTGGGCACTTTTTTTGAAATAAATACCTAGGTTGTCTGAAATTTTATATAAATACCAACTTTCTATCATTTCTTCTGGAATCACTACCACTTAATAGATTTTCGCAAAACCTTTAGTTTTGTTCCGTTAGTGGCATGTGAAATTACCTTGTTACCTTCCATTAATCTCCTCCACCACCACCACCACCACCAAAACTCCACGAAACTCACTACCCTTGCGATCCCCTTCTCTCTCCTAATCACCATTACGAGGTGGTGGTGGTTTCGTAGTTGGTTAGTATTATTGGGTGGGTCGGTTTTTTGGTGGGTGGAGGTGGTGGCGGTTTCGTAGTTGGTTAGGGTGGTGGGGTAGGATGATTTTTGAGTGGGTGGAAGTGGTGGTGGTTTTGTAGTTGGTTGTTGTTGTGGGTGGGACCATTTTTGGATGGGTGGGGTGGTGGTGGCGGCAACGGTGGCAAGCGTGGTTATTGCATGTGGTAGGGGCGGTGGTGGTGGTGGGGAAGGGCAAAATTGTATTTCACGTGCCACTAACGGAGCAAAACTAACGTTTTTTGCAAGATTCCTTTAAGTGGTAGTAATTAAAAAAAAATTAGTCAACCTTGGTATTTATATAAAATTTCAGACAACCTATGTATTTATTTCAAAAAAGTGCCCAAAGTATGGTATTTATTGACAATTTTTTTCTTAAATATATGCATAGCATTATTCCTTTTAACAGTTTAACCACAAATTTGGTATCTTATTTTTGCCTAGTGGGTAAAGGTTTAGCCTCATAACTTCAAGGTCATGGGATCAAACTCCACTAGGGGCTCTTTGGGGATGAGGTTTCCCTTACTGTAGCCTAGTGGTAAAGGAGTCTGACATGTAAACCTGACTAGTTAAACCTGTGCGAGGTACCGGTTCAGTAAGGTCTTTCATCTTACCTACCTAAACAAAAATTAAAAAAATGATGGGTATAATTTACATGGTATACATTTTTTGTACACGCTGCGCTTCAAGAGGACAAGAAACTCGTTTGTATAAAGAATAATAGAACTTCCAGCAGTAAAATAAATTGCTACTTCTTGCCTTCCATACAAGATATGTATCATAATCAACATACTAGTGGTAATGGTGCGTAAATTGACACTAATTATCTTATAAACTGATAGCATATCACCATTAAGGACTATGGACCATCCATTATTTCATTACTGCATATGACGACCGTTGTAGGTTTGCCCAGATACTAATAGTTAGACTCCAATTTCTATTTTTTTTTTTTTTTGACAAAGGCTTATAGAGTCCAATTAACCAATAGTGATGTTACCAATTTAAGATCTTCTTGGTACCACCAGACGTATTATTGGAATTATTTAACCAATGAAACACTTTCACTAAATTTGATTCCTGATGTCCATTTTACTACTATTAGTATATTTACTGCTATTGAGCAAAGGTGGACAATTGTGCTAATCCCTAAAGTCCATTAATGCTTTCTGCAACATACTTCCTCCAAATTCAAATGTGTCACACTTCAGTATTCAAGTTTAAATTTTACAAGTTCAACATTATTTTCTCATTGTATAAGAAAATCAATCATGTGAAATCTTCTTAAATACTTCCTCTGTTTAAGAAGTGTAAGAGAGCAAACCTGAAAGTTTGCACAAGTGATGACCAGAAACTTATCCATTCCAAGCAAAGCACGTATGTGTACAAATAATAGCTTGCTCATATATTATCAACTCTTTCTGTCTCATTACGACGACAAAGTAGCCTAATCATACACTGGCAAACAAAAGCCCATATACCTTGAAAGAGGCCTAGGAATTCTCAGAATTCCATCCTCATAAACAACCGATTCACATCAGAAAGTTTTGGTACAGCGAGTTATTTAGCAAATTACATGGATAAGCTTGATCCTCCCCGCCAGTTGAGCTTGCAAGTTACCAAAAAGCTGATGTTTCTAAATTTCCTCAGAAAATACAAGTAATTGCAAAACCAGAGTTGCAGATCGAGGAACAGAAAGGCGATAGGGGGATTCTGCAATGCTCAGCCAACAAATTTAAAATACTTATAGTCAGCTGAGCTGTGAAGAGTCAGCTATTAACTCTCTTTCATCAGCCCCCCCGGCTCTCATCTCCAGTTGAATTTGTGAGAGACGAAGAACCTGTAATCAGGATGATTTACATTCAGAAGCCGGAGCCACTCATCAGCAGCTCGCAACAGGGAGTTGGCCCTCGGACATTCATCAACTCCATTTTGATCCCAGACCGAGATTTTGAACTTGTAAGAGGCCATTCCGAAAATTGGCAATGGCATCTTAAGACCCATATTGAAGCCATTCCGAATCTCCCTTGGACATGAACCAAATTGACTTTGCCACTCACTCTGTCCACCTGTAAACATGGGGGATGTGGTCCTATCAGGAACAGTTCAGGATATGATAATATTATCAGTAGTACCAAATCTAATAACCAATTAGACATACCACGTAAAGGTGTTGAGAGGGAGTGAAAAGTCAAAAAGCAGGAATCCAAGTTCTGGAGGGTCGGACCAGTAGGAATTCTGTATATGGGGTACCTTTTTATAAGATCCAGTAGAAAGAACTCCAGATCAGGTATTTGCATGCTAAAAAAACTACTATAATTATTCAAAAAAACAAAAGATAAAGCAAGTCATATGACTGACAAAACGATACCATGCAACAGAAATCCAACTTGATGCTGACAAATCGCAGCTCCTGTATGATTTTAGTTCCGGAAAACGTGACGCAAGAAGCGCTATCTGTTGAATATTTACTCGAAATCAGTAGAAGAATACAAGGCATATAAACAATGATAAAAAAATTGAGTAGATCAACAAACCTTATCAGCCAATGGTTCCCGGCTGAAGGGAGGATCATGCTCAAAATATTCGAAGGTAAGAACACCAGGTGAATTGGATAATTCCCCTTCATCACTAGATGAACCATTGAAGGGTTTATGTCTCAGTGAAAGTGCCTTCATACCCTGTAGATTAGACTCTCCAAGATCCTGCTGGTTCCACGCACCAATACTGCAAGGACCTCTTTCGGTTTCACAATCACTGCTGCCATCACTACTAGTTTCTCTAGATGACTCATCACTCTCCTCCCCTGGTATTCTGCAACAAACTCACAAGAAAATCAAGCATTAAGTAAGCAAACAACAATAAGTCAGCACCAAACGGGAGAAACATATAGAAACTCTAAACAGGCATAACCTCAAAAGCCTACAGAACCTTATGGCTTGGTGTGTTTTTTAATTGACTGTTCTGTATATCCACTATAACTCAAGGACATCAATCAAAACCAGTTCATTCAAACACGGAAAAATTCGTGCAAAATAAACTCCGAGCTAAATGAATCGCAGCTCTCTTTACCAATGATCATTTGTAATAAAAACCTGAGAACAAAACCTCACCCTCCCTCCCTCCCTTCCACCCCTCAAAGAAAAACCCTTGAGGAAAGAAAGAGAAGACACCAGATGAGGCAAGAGAAAAAAGAGAAGGCAGTTAATGAATGATAGACAACCTAACTACAAGCAACAGCATTGAAAAGAATAATTTCCAAATTTATACAAGCATCAGACTAAGTAGTATATCTGAACAAGCAGCTAAGTTTTACCAATATAAGGGTACTTTAAGCATAACGCCTCTAGCATAAGCAAGAATTATATCCGACGAGTACAAAGATCAAATTGATGCAAAAAACAACAAATGACACACAAGCATCAATGGCAGCACAATCTCACCATACAAAGATCCGCTCACTCCCTCCCCCCCCCCCTAACCCCCCCAAACCCAACAAAATGGACAAAAAAACGAAGCTCCAGATCAAGAATAATATACCATTCTACAAGCAGCTCCCCCCCCTCCCAGCTTACAGCATGGCTAAGTGCCTAAGTCAGCTATGATAACAGCAATAGAATATCACATTAACAGCTTGCCCTTGAGCATTCTTCCACCATCCATCACGCTTCAACGCACCAGATAGCCTAAAAAGCACACAAATAAATGTTCCAAACTAACTAGGTGTAGGGTTAGCAACTGGAATATTAGAAGCTCACCATATGCATGAAGCTCTAATTTACCCGGTATTCACAAATTAGATCCGCTCACTCCCTCCCCCTCCCCCTACCCCCCCCAACCCAACAAAATGGACAAAAAACCGAAGCTCCAGATTAAGAATAATATACCATTCTACAAGCAGCTCCCCCCCCCTCTCCCAGCTTACAGCATGGCTAAGTGCCTAAGTCAGCTATGATAACAGCAATAGAATATCACATTAACAGCTTGCCCTTGAGCATTCTTCCACCATCCATCACGCTTCACGCACCAGATAGCCTAAAAAGCACACAAATAAATGTTCCAAACTAACTAGGTTGGACATTTACTTGTAGGGTTAACAACTGGAATAGTAGAAGCTCAAAAATGCAAGTACACAAGATAACCGGCTGCACGCAGTGGCATCTTGGCCTCATAAACCACGCCAGAAAAAGATGAGCTCATGCAACAGAAGAAATGCTTTAAAGAAATCAGGTACAGCGACCAACTGTACAAGCTGAAAAACGCACGCCCCAAATGCCTCTGACGACACATGAGGTGGAGGGCCTTGATCACTACTTTTGTTTATGTATGAAAGAAAGAAAGGGGGGTAAATCCGAGTTAAAACTAAATAAAATCTTCCAAATGCATTAAGATCCAAATTCAAGCTAAAGCCCTCAATTATAGCATGTAATTGCTTCGATTTGAATCCTAAAATACAATTTCTTTCCCTTTTCACTTTTTCCCGGACTACATCCTACTTTTTTTTTATTATATACAATTATCTATCTGCATTTTTCTTAACCACTACTCAATAATTTATTTACTGAGATCTGGATAGCCTTGCTTTGCAATTTATGACTATTGAAGGGTACTACAATTTTCTATTAAAAAAGGAATAAAGTAAAAATGTGCCCCCTTACATACAAGAGGTGTGCACCTTCACCTCACACCTAGGCTCCAACAATCTTTCACTCCCCCATGCACCTCCACCAGTTCTAAGCTAAACATAGAGATACAACATGACCTCGCATTTCCATTAATTGACACATGATAACAATCTATTCGACTTACTTTTACTTATTTACAAAAAAATTAAGAAAAGTTTGAAAACTTCTAGAGAAGATAGAAAATTTCCAAAAGTTCAGATTACTTAAGAAGAATTCAATTTAGAAAAATTAAAAAAATGTTCTAAGAAGTTAAAGAAATGTTAAAAAGAAATTCAACAAAGTTAATAAATATAAATAGAACTTCTAAAAAAATATTAAGAAAACTTCGAAAAATTTAAGAACAGTTTAGAAAAAATAAGATAAGTTCTAGAAAAATAAGTTCAATAAAACAAAGCCTCAGAATATAAGGCTTAGTTGTAGCATGATGTGCTTGACAACATTTTGGCTAAAAAAGCTTAAGGATCTTTATTAAAAATTACTCCCTCCATCCCATATTTACCGCAAAACTTTCCATAACCGACCGTCCCAAATTAATTGTAACACTTCTATTTTAAGCACGAGTCCAGTATTTTTTAGTCATTTCTCACTCTACAATTACCCCACAGTTTTATTGAAAAAAATGAAACAACATAGCCACCCCACTCATTCACCCCCAATTAAAAGGCCCACATAATTTACATACAATATAAAGAGTACCCACTAGTTTCTCTCACATCAACTTTCACCATAGAATACTAAAGCACATACCCCACTTTATCTACTTCCTAAAACTCTATGCACAAGAGATTGTTGCAATCATTATGGGATGGAGGCAGTACGACACACCTGCAACCTAGACTTGGTTCTTATGATTATGGCTCCTCTTTTTAATAGTATAAGCAATTTAGCATCACGAACCCTCTCAATCTAATCGAGAATATGGATCAATATACTAAGTATACAAAGATTGGAAAATGGCTCCGCATAATTACAAGAGATCAATTAGCAACTTCTGTTGCACGTTTAATCTTGTACAGAGTATTTAAGAAGTAATAGTTGAATGCTTCTAAATCTAAGTCATTTTCAGCTGTATCAATACTCATAATTACAATAGATCAAAATTGTCAATAGTCAATACCCTCTCCTAATACAAGAATGTCCAGGTGTCGGACTTGTCCATTTTGTAGAAGTATGTTAAGTTTTTGGTTTGAAATGAAGGATCCAAGTGTCGGGTCGGATCGGACACAACACTTGTCGACAAGCGAGCCCTTGGGTAAAATGAAGATGTCGAAGTAAGAGAGCTCCAAACATACAATGACTACTGCAGTTTTGTGCATTAAAATGTAACGACTCTTATATAACATCAAATGCCATCTAAGTAACCCCATCCACCAAATTAACAAGTAAACTTCCATGTCTAATACGCTCTCAAGTGTTGATATAAACATTCAGTGCTCTACTGGCTCCACATCCCAAATTTTAGAAGATCTGAAAATGACTAGTAGCCCTACCAATGCAAATCTATAAACAAGGTAACAGACTCATACATAGCAAAGATACCTATACAACTACAGTGCTACTCCACCACAAGTGCATCCCAGTTCAAGGTCTACAAGTGGGTTGCTGTTCCATCACTATAAACACAGCAGTCGAGAAACATTCATGTCAGCTACTTGTAACTTACACTGCTCAAGAATTAGGGAAAGATATGGAAGTTTTGTATAAACAATTATTCAGAAAGACCAAATGGCCTCAAAGAATGAGAGAGCTACTTCAACGAAGAACACTATATACAATCTCAACCCCTTCAGCAACTCAAGATCCAAAACAGGTAGAAGACTTGTAGATATACCAGGTTTTGCTCAATCAATAAACCAATACAGCACTTATTACAGCTAGAACATGATTGAAGAAATACAAAAGCAACATCTCTAGTTTTCCAAGGCCAATGTTCTTCATCCCTTAACAATGGTAATAGATTCAAAAGATTACTCATTTACTCCGGGCCACAAGGAAAAGATGTCCGGTAATTAAAAGAGACTAAGAGACGCAAGATCAGAGATAGAGAGGTCAATGCAACTTAATGTGTGATACCAAACTCTCTAAAGAAAGCCAAGCGCAACTGACCGATTCCTATCTCGAAATATTTTTGCCACATGATCGATGGTAACGGGCTACTGATATTTGGAGTCAAAAGAAGATGTCAAAGTGGGTATAACCCATTAGCCCGTGCTGATACAAAAAAATCTAATTTCTTGTCAGCTTACTAATAATTTCCAAAGGGTGGCAAGAACTAGAAGAGCTCATGCAAAGAGATCATAAAGTAGGATGACTCTTGCACGACAGATACAGCATAAGATTTCCATATCTCGTTTCTATGGTAGCTATCCCAGCAACTGCTTCTCAGTTCATCGGTGATTTTAACTTCTTAAAATATGCAATGTAGACCGAAGGTCCTTTAAAAATCCCTCACATTAGGAAATGACATTTAAGGCTTGATGTAAAACACTACAACAGTGAATAGATCTGTCATAAGCTCAACTTCCAAGCTTCTTATTCATCCCATGCAGCAAGTGTTATAAGATCATTTACTAGGCCATCTCGAAATGAGATAATCAGTGCTGAGTAGAGAAATCCTTTTCTCTATAGTTCTACCTCATCATTCAAGAATCAAGAAAGGTGCTCCGACGCTAATCTACTAATATCACAAAGATCCACCAGATCTTGATGATGCTCTTTCCACACCCATGTTTTCTGATAGTTTCTATTCCTTCTAACCTTTTACCCATGTTGGCACAAGAAAGCAGCTTCTTCAAATCTACTCAAAATCCGTACTTTTTTTTTTGAGGAAACAAAATCCATACTTCTACAACCAAAGAACTAGTACAACAATTGAGTGTCGTATAGAAGATTTGAGCTGAAAATATCAGTGATATCTTAACACATCAGTGGCTCCATAGACTCTAATCTTATGGGGCATGAGAGTTCTAACAACTAATTAATCTCGGCCACAGAGTATATATCGCATGTTTGATACATGGGCATCGTAGGTTGCTTGTAATTCTCCAGGCCTCAACCATTCATACCCAATCATCCAAATAACATAGAACAAGATAAACCAATAAGGAACATAATATCAAATGTAAAGCAATGGCATATCACAAGAAGCATATATTCAGATAACAAGCTAACCTGGTTCTTGGAGAGGGCTTTGATGGGTCTATGTACAACTGAATGCCCGACAAATACGGGACATAATACTGCACAACGGAGTCACTACCGTTTAACAAAAGTGGCACTCCAGCTCCATAAGCACTCCACTCCTTAAACGACTCCCATAGATCACCAAGCACAAAGTACATTCGAAACTCATCGTCCTGAGTTCTCCATCCCTTCATGCTTGTCTAAAACAAAACACAAACCTTCATTACTCATTACTCATTACTCAACTAACCAACTCAGTGATCTTCCACTTCAATCAAAACAACAAATAAGAAAAGTAGCAGCAACAAGCAAGAACCAAATCTAAACCCAATCAAATCAAACTAATACAAGATCATCAATTCCACATTAAAATCAATAAAAGTAATCACATTTCACCCCACATTACACAGCAAAAATCAGATCCAATTCTCAATAAAATCAACTCAAACAATTCAAAATCATCAAAACCACTAACCCTAACCCTCAATCTCCAAATTCCTTACCTTAGAGAAATACTGAGCTGGTACTGACGGAGTAGTCGCCTCCAAAAATCGATCCAAATTCGTCGAATTCGACGAATTCGGTGTCGTCGTCGTCGTAGTCGTTGCCGTGGAAGCACAATCATCAGATTCCACTCGATTCTCCGACGAAGTCGTCGAACTCTTTTCTCTCTCCTGCTGCTCCACCACCACCATCGCCGCCACCTCCTCCTCCTCCCGCCGCCGCCGCTGCTGCTGCTGCTGCAACTGCTGATTTTGACTATGATTATGATTATGCTGTTTCTCTCTCCTAATTTCTTCTCTCTCCTGTTTTTGCTTCTGCAACAAAATCTGCTGCTGCTGCTGTTGTTGTTGCTGTTGTTGCTGCTGTTGCCGGAGTTGAAGTTGCCGACGAACTGCCGGCGGATTGTAGAATCTGTCACCGCTGCGACTACGACCGTACGACGCCGTCGACATTTGCAGAAATTTCACAAACAACAAATTTTTTTCCAGAAAAAATCGATGAAATCAGAAGAAATTCAACTCCGATGATTTTTGTCTTCCTCTCTCTTGTTCTCGCTAGGGTTTTAGCTGTTCTTCGGCTTTCTAGGGTTTCGATGGAGGTTAAAGATTTTAAATTTTATATTTTATCTTTATTTTTCGGGGATGAGATGAGACAACAAGTTTGACGATTTATTTTAGAATTTAATTTAAAAAAAAAAAAGGGGAAAAAGAGGAGAAAGTTTATAATAATGAGTTTTAGCAGAGGAGAGAGAAAGTAGTGTTTGGAGACGAAACGCCGCGGACAAAGAAGAAAGAGGAGAGAGAAAGAGAGAGTGGAGTTAAGACTTAAGAGAGTGATAGAGAGAGAGAGAGAAAGTAAGGATTTCAATTTTCAACGGTGAGGATGAGTCCAGAGATTTCTACAATGGAAGCATTTAAGTTAAGTTAGGAGATTTTGTTTTTTTGTTACCTTCATTGTGTTTATTTGGTGGAGGAAGTCTGAGTTTTTGTGGGTCCTACTTTTGGGAAGTGTTGGGTACTTGGGTTAAAGGAAAAAACTTTGTTTACCCACCGAGTAGACTACCCACCATTAATAAAGATTTATTGAGGGTTGTGGTAATGGAATCTAGCTCAACATAATAATTATTTTTTTAATACTTTATTAGTAGTGGGTTGTCTACCCGGTGAGTAGGTGTAGCAATATCCTGGGTTAAGTAAGATAGTACTAGCTAGCTTCCAATTGGATTGATTTTGGTTTGGGAAATTTCATGGAGTGATAAATAAGTGTGAAAAGATGCTAAGATTGAATAGGGTTTGGATTTGGATTTGGTACCAACTCATTATCAAATTACAGGAGAAATTATTCCCTCCATTTTTTTTATTTAAAAGGAATATTAGATATTAAGGATTGAAAATCGTCTTCAAAATCGTGCCCAGACAATGTAGCAATTAAAAAGAAACAGAGGGAATATATGGTTAGATGATTATACGGTTTAACATGATGTAGGTTCATGTATGTCTGTTAGTTTTTAAATTTGTCAGAAATTTTTGTAAGTGCCGTTTGGCCTTATGATTAATGAAATCTTTTTTTTTTCTTCCTGTCAAAAAAAAGTTTATGGGCTTCCTTAACTTCCCTCTCTGTCTACTTTTTTACCGCAGAAATATGAGATGAGATTTGAGTCTGTGTTGATTGTAGTAGAACTTTTTAGCTTTTTAAGTATAGACATATATTAGCAGTTGAAAGTTTGGTCATAATGGATTTATATCCTATTGGGCATATTATATGGTTTAACATGATTGTCCATGAGATGAGATTCGAGAGTGTGTTGATTGTAGTAGAATTTTTTACCTTTTTAAGTGTAGACATATATTAGCAGTTGAAAGTTTGGTGATAATGGATTTATATCCTATTGGGCATAATAATACGTGTATACATGACTTCCTCTCACATTAGTTTAGGGTTGTGTGCAGACTGAATAAGTGAGGGTCTAATCGGTTTTCAAATTCTACCTCTTTGGCTTTTTTTTCTTTTCCTCTTTTCCTAATGTTTCCAGGTTTCTAATCTGTTTGGGATTGGTTGAAACTCACCAAAGATGAGGATGAGTTACATATAAGAGATAAAGTCAAAGAAACAAGTTTAATGTTGCCTTGTTGGTAGATTTTGCTAGAGGTTTCGTTATTTTAATACTGATGGATAATGAGTTTTGAACCTTCGACCTCTTACTTATGACCTCATGTCCTAATTATCATGCAATATGCAATTTTAATGTTATTATTGTTCAAAAACATATACTTAATAAGTTTTAAACATTGACAAAAGGCTAAATGGATGTCATAGTTTGTAGCCTTATCGAATAGCATATAAGTTATATCTTCTCATTTATATACCGTTGACAAAACAAAGTTTTATAAGAAACAATGTCAATATTATACAAATGTTTCTCATTTTCGCAAGATTTGCTGATCAATTAAGACTTTTTGTGACCTACCATCATCGTGGCACGATGGTTGTCACTAATTTTGGTTGTTCTATCAATGCCGACATGTAAAGGTCGCTCGTCCATTATAAACCACGCTTCGAGTCGACTTTTCGCCTATATATAGCAACATTAGTAACTCTTCTCTAGAATATAACAATTGCTTTAATGATAAATTTTCCCCAAAGTGATATTGGGTTCATACTCTTTTTTAGTACTTTTTTTTTACATCGTGGAAGTATGCAAAAGAAAGAAAGCAATTAAATCCTATAAACAGGAAGGCGATGCTTCCTGCAGTACTTAGCCAAGTCATGTGCTTGTTGAATAGAGGCCCTCAGAACCTTTGTGATTCGACATCATTGTAGCGACCACGCTGTCTGGCGTACATCCTCAAATGCCCATTTAACTAAGATGTCGTACGTCCGATCAGTGTTGAGATATCGTACAAGGAGTTCAGACTATGTCTTGATGTCCACCCTGCTATAACCCTGTTGTTGGGCCCAAAGTACCACCTGAAGACATGCATGAATCTCAGCAATAAGGGCAGAATGAGCAAGTTCACATTTTGCTTGGCCAGCCAATCGAACGAAATCCATCCCCTTTGCTATCCACGCAATACTGGCGAAATTTGTATTCTTGACTCAAGATCCGTCAATCTGAAAATCAACCTGTGGTAGACCATGAAGTTGTTGGCCAATAAGAGCAACTATGAAACCCGGGGGAATGAAGGGTTGGTAGAGGTAGGTAAACCAGCAGGAGAGCCACTGAATAAAACATGTTGTTGATGAAGCCCAATATCTCTATGCAATGTAACCTGTGTAGGAGAGTTGCTTAAGTTGCGAAACACTTGATCATTTCGGCCACACCAAAGTCCCCAAGAGGTTGCCACCAAATAAATGATAAGGTGGTTATCAGTTCCATCCTTCTTCCAAAAGTGGGTAATCCATGCAATGAGCCAGTCTCGTAGAGATAGAGATGGGTTAAGAGGAGAGTGACTCCCAAGAGGACTAGGACCCCATAAATCTCGAGCCACTGAGCAAACCTGAAACAAGCGTTGGAGGTCCTCATCACCTGTCCTGCATACCGAGCATATCAGACTCATAGAAAGACCTCGATGGGCTAAGTTGGCATTGACATCAAGACTGTTGTGCCAAATTCTCCATATAAATAACTTCCATTTGGACATGATGTTCAAACCCCAAACGATACGGAAGAAACGCATATGTTGGTGGTTTGTCATGCTACAAGTTTCCAGTTGATGGGATAAAGCATAGTATCCCGATTTAGTAGTATAGGAGTCTGATGGAGAGAGGGACCACTAAAGAAGATTGGGTGGGGAGCCAGTCAGTGGTAGTTCCAGAGTCTTGATCTGGCGCGCACTATAAGCGGTGAAAATTCAGTTGACTACCGGAATATTCTTTCAGTGTTTAAAGTACTATATTTGTGTATGCTGATATTTGCAAATATAATTACAAAAAGTTGTAGAACATCTTTCTTCACACGAGTTCAACACTGATTTAGATGCGTAAAATTGTGCATTTCACGAGTGCTATACGAGCTAAAAGGAAAACCAAAACAAGAAAGATAATGTCAACCCAAGAGCTTAATTAAATCAAGCTAACAATCTCTATTATATAAGCCAAGGGGGAGCTATGGTGTCCCCCTTTGAAAAGACTATTTAACCCTTAATTTAATAAAAATTATTACCTATTAAGATTTTGAGATTTTCCTCAATCATAGCCCTTCCTAATTTAAAATGTATATCAAAGGAAGTTCAAAGTAGCTAAAATAAACTGTCATAAAAATATGTGTAGTGAAAGAAAAAGTTTATGATTGAAGAATAAATTAACATAACTAAAGCAATTTTGAAATCAATTACAAAATCAAAGACATAATATTTTAATTCTACCTAAACTTTGAAATGCAATAACAATACCAACATCCATTAACAAGTCATAAGAATACCAAGAAAACAACTTCTTTATCAAGTAATTTTTTATTTTGTATTTACACCACATGATATATAATTAGAACTAATGATGATTGTAAATTACATCCTTCAAAATTACATTTAGATGAAATTTAAGAATAATCGCCAAAATAATTTACACACGCATCGCGTGCAAAAAAGGCTAGTATGAACATATGGCAGTTGCAAAATGCTAAAAAAATAAAATAAAATATCCCAAGGAAAGATTACCCACATTAAAGATTACAGATTTTGATTTGATATGATGTTGAAGATCGATTTAAGTTTAATGATCATAAAAGTAAAATGTAACTGAAAACAATTATGAAGGTCGTACTAATGGATTAAGCAATTTAATTTATATATACTAGCCAGTTAGATTAAAGAAATTAGGACGAGATTTATCCAATTTTACTTCAACCATGTAAAAGAAGAAGATAATCGCAAGAGATTGGAAAAGAAATCTAAATAAAAAGAACGTAGAGGAAGAAGAGAGGATAGTATGGTTTATTGGTTTGTGTTACACTAAGATAATATTAGAAAAAATGACGCTTTCACACTTTTTGGTGACAAAGAATACAACGTTCGGTTATGGCTTTGTTAAATCGTTGTACCATATGAAATTAAGTGAGGTTAGGAGATAGAGCTTAGACTACGCATTGATAAACACCATTTAGCTAAATTTTAGCGAGTTAAATATATGAGATAGGAAAGGTGTGGGTCCTAAAATAATGTCGGATTCATGAGTCTAGATTTTATTTTCAAGATTCTTTTATATGAATCCCCTGCCTCCTTTATTTTCTATCAAGTGTTATGTGCTCCTACAAAACTAGTTTTTTCATATCGCTTTTAACGTCCTCCATCCAAATTATATTTGACCTCTCCCGACTTCTTCCAGAATCTTTCATATCTTAACTTTCCAGTATCCTAACCGGTGCATGCATCGTCTAGAGGACATCTAACTTCTTACACAAGGCCCTATACGAAATGTATTTCTAAATATGCCTCTACTAGATGCATGAGTCAAAATTTTAGCCAAATAGCACCATTATCTAAATATATACTTAGTAATTTTTTTGGAGGATATAATATATACTTCCTCCATTCTGAAATAAATGAAACGTTTCTCTTAAAAAGCTATCGCATAATCCTTCAAAAAAAAGCTCACATAAAAGAGAAAAACATTTCATTTATTTCAGAGAGGAAAAAGTATATAGATTACCATTAATCAGCGATAATTTTCAAACAGAGAAATTTTACCAACAAAAATTGAGTGGCGATAGGGTTCAGGGGGTCCTCCATTGGCACATTAAAACGATGGCTGGCATCCACAAAACCACAACAAAGTGAAGGACAATTGACATGAAACACGACACCCGTAATAACATAATGGTCCTTCTCTCACTTATCCAATACAATAATGAAAACACTATAAATGGGTTCCATTTTAAAACCTACTCCTTGGCTATGTCCCATTCTACACCTAAATCTAAGACTTTGAGTTAAGGTACGTCAATTTCTTACTTCCTCGGTTTTATTTTAAATGCAAGAAAGGGTTATTTTTGGACATTACTATTTACCGCCCGTATTTACTAAAAATCGCCCGTATTTTTTCTTAAATACTCCTAAACTACCCCTACAAATACATACCCCATACCCCATCACTCTCACTCTCACACTCTCTCACTCTCTCACTCCTCACTCCTCACTCCTCACTCCTCACTCCCTCACTCTCTCTCACTTCTCACTCCTCACTCCTCACTCTCACTCTCACTTCTCACTCCCTCACTCACTCCCACCATAGCCACCACCACCATAGACACCACCACCACACGACAACCACCAGCCGACCGGCGACCACCACATCGGGGACCAAGAACACACCGACGCCCACCACCACCACCACAACTCGCCGGAAAAAGTATGGGCCCATGGAAGAAGGCAAAGGAAATCGGAGAATCTTCAAATCAGGTTAGTTTTGTACTTATTTGTGGTTAAAACCGACCCCTTAGCCGGAAAATAGTAGTGATTAAATCCCCGGTCGGAAAAGATGGTGAAAAAAAAAATTTATCGAAAAAAGGAGGGCAACGGATAGAAAATGCATTACCACCACACGGTGGTAACGGATCACTATTCCGTTACCACCGCAGAGGTAACGTTGCGGATCTACGTTACCTCTGCGGTGGTAACGGAAAAGTGATCCGTTACCGATCTGCAACGTTACCTCTGCGGTGGTAACGGAATAGTGATCTGTTACCACCGTGTGGTGGTAACGGATTTTCTATCCGTTGCCCCGCTAGATTTCGAAAAAAAAAATTTCATGTTCTTGTTTTCTGGCGAGGTGTGGGGGGGTTTCGGTTTTTTTAATTTTTTTCCTTTTTATTAATTTATGTTTTCTTTATGTTTTTAGTAATTTATGTTTTTTAATAATTTTATTTTTTTGTTTATTTAAAATAATTTATGTTTCTTATAATTTATATTTTAATAATTTATGTTTGAATTAAAAATAATAATTTGTGTTTATTTGGGTTTTTATAATTTATGTCAATAGTTATTTGAATTTAGGGATCGATATTATCTCAGATAACCCTGACATATAGGCCTTTTCCCAAATAACCCCTACATTTTCACCCCTATCTCGGATAACCCTAAACTTGTAATTTGTCATTAAACTTGACGGAATGTTGGACGGCGTTAACTATTTTTACATTTATAATAAAAACCGATTTTTTTATATAAAAAAAAGCATTGATGTTCTTCATCCTCTTTTCTTTTGTTCTTCATCCCCCATCATGTCTTCATCTACTATTCTAGCACAAAGTAATTCGAGTGCAATAGAGCTTGTTATCTACTGTTTACTTTGTAGAATTGTCATCAATGACAATAGATATTTGTGCTCGATTTCATTTTTATTAACATCAATAGTCAATTTCTTAGGTAACTGTATTATGGTTTTGAAGATAAAACTCAGGCCAGTTTTTACAGCTTTTCCTGAGCTATGATTTCTTTCTATAACTCAGGCTTCTACAAAATTCATGACTTTAATCCAAATTTCTCTCTCTTCTTGTTCCATACCCAGATGTGAATTCATGAACAATAATGGACCAAAACCCTACTGCACTCGAATTACCAGCCCCTTACTTTCACTCTACTTCTCTCCCTCGCATTGGCAACCGCGTCGCCCACCACCGGCGGGCGGCGGTTAGCCGCAACCGCCGGTTTCTCACCAGGCCGCCAACCTTTCTCTCTCTCGCGGCTCGCCATCTTCTTTCTCTCAATTTTCTCCCACCTTAATTCGAAGCTCGGCGAAAAAGAAGCAACAGTAGCCATGTCAGACGAGAACCACTTCGAAGATTCAAATCCAAGGCTGATTCAGGCGAATATTCATCTTTTTTTTTTATCTCTGATTATATTTCCCCATCTAGCTGTGCAATTGAAGAGATAGAAACAAAAAAAATCGATTCAAAAAATCTACATCTAGCTGTAATGAGAGCAAATTGTAGAGAATTTAATTGTTCACCTCTAAATCCCAGATTTCGTCCATTATTGTTCTTCGGCTCTACAACAAATCTACATCTCACCACCGAATGATTTTTTTTAGGGGACCACCCAATGATTTGTTATTGTGAATGTGAGGACAGGGTTTATTGTTAATTTGCAAGAATTTAGTTTTCATGGTATTTCTCTCTCTTCTTTGATTGTTTTTTCAAATTTCGCTTTTGAATTTTAGATTTGTTGTTAATTTACAAGAATTTAGCTGAATTTTTATTTAGAACAAGAGAGAGGATAGATGAAGATAGGATAGGGGATGAAGAACAAAAGAAATAGGATGAAGAACATCAATGTTTTTCTTTTTTTTTTATAAAAAAATCAATTTTTTATTATAAATGTCAAAATAGTTAACGCCGTCCAACATTCCGTCAAATTTAATGACAAATTACAAGTTTAGGGTTATCCGAGATAGGGGTGAAAATGTTGGGGTTATTTGGGAAAAAGGCCTATATGTCAGGGTTATCTGAGGTAATATCCCTTGAATTTATTATTTTAATTTTAATAGTTAATATGTTAATTTGTGTGATTATGTTGTAATTAGGATTTTATTATGTTAATGCATGTTAGTAACATGTTAGAATTATTTAATTTGTTTGATTTAATTTACTTATTTGTTTAATAGCATGTGATAATAGTATTATTTAATTTTAATAGTTATTATTTAATTAGTTAATTAATTGATTTGAGCATGTTATTATATTATAAAAATATTTCAATGATATTAGCATGTTATTATATCATATTAGTAGCATATTACTATTATTTATTGTAATGATATTAGCATGTTAATTTATTTTTATTAGCATGTTAATATTAGTTGTGTAGGGTATTTGTTTTTATTAGCATGTTTGAGCATGTTTACTAATGATATTAACATGTTAATATGATTTGTTGTTTTAATTTTAGTTAATTAATTATTAGAAAGTGAATAGTTATATAAAAATTTACTTAGTTTGCGCATGTTAATATGTTTTAATAATATTATGTTAACACCATCACCAATGTTAATGCATGTTAGTATTATTTATCCTTATAATTTTAGTTAATTAATTATTAGAATGTCAATGGTTATAGATAGATTAGTAGTAATTATAATATAATAACGTAGACATTAAATAAATAATAAGTAATTAACATAATTGATTATTAGGGTCTTGAGGGTCCTGAGGGATCGACGCCACGACACAGTAGATCTCGTGGTGTTGATGCATCTAGTAGGAGGGCGAGGACTGATGCTCAGGCTAGGCAGATGCCTATTCCTGAGGACGCGCCTGATAGTGCGGGATGGGATACTGCGGACAAGCATGAGTTAGATCATGCTTTGAGCGGTGGTGATGGAGCTGATGTGGGTGAAGCCGCCTCCCATGTGCCTGTGAGGAAGGGTAGTAGGGGGAGGTTTGTTTCGGGGTCGAGTTCCGGAGGTAGTCGGATGACGAGCAGGACTAGAGCTGCTAGGGATACTTCGTGGTTAGTTACTGAGGCGATGCCTGGGGGCCCACTTGACGGTACCCTGATTCCTAGTTGGCGGGGTCACGTCGGCGCCCTTATATACCACGATCCGACTGCTAGTGATGTTTTGTTGTGCCATAACGGCTCTAGTGCATTTGATGCGTTGATGACTTGGGCTTTCCCGCAGCAGTCATTGCAGCGCATGGATAGATCTTGTATTGCCCAGCTACCACGGATTATGTTTGGGCACCTTGACTTTCTATTGCTTACAGCGTTTGTAAAGCGTTGGCAGCCCGACACGAACACGTTTCACATGCCTTTCGGAGAGATGACGATCATGTTACATGACGTTTGGCAGATCATACGTGTTCCTATTGAGGGTCGGACTGTGAGTGCTGTTTTGCCTACTTCTGATCTATATGTACGGTTTGAGGAGCTCCTGGGCTTGACTCGTGAGGAGTTATTATGTGAGGAGTCACGGGTTTGGAGGAACGGTGGCGTTACCATTCAGAAGATTATCGATCTGTGCAAGGTTCAGGGCCGTCCAGCTGATGTGCAGCTTCGCGCATGGATGCTCTTGACACTTGGGTGTACCCTCTTCACTGATAAGAGTGGTTCCTGCCTCATGCCCCAGAACATTAGTGAGTTGGATGACCTTGATTCTGTTCATACGTACTCATGGGGCTCAGCTGCTTTGGCGTACCTATATCGTCAGCTAGGGGTGGCGAGTAAAGCGGAGAGCAAACAGGTTGCCGGGTGTCTCACGCTCCTCCAGTGCTGGATATACGAGTACTTTCCGTGTTTCCGACCTCAGTGAGATGGGCTAGCGTTCAGTGATCATGATCCCCGGGCACGAAAGTGGGATTACCACCTCGTCGGCAAGGAGTTCGTACGACTGGAGTCCATTCGTAGACGCTTGGACACCCTTCAGGTTTCAGAGGTACGAAATTTATTGCATTAATAAAATATATATTATTATGTTGTCATATATTACTACTACATTAGACTAATGAAATTATTACATTTATCCTATTTCAGGTCATGTGGACGCCATATGGGGATGACCAGGTTGCCATGATTCCGAGGACGTTGTATGTCGGTTTCATACGTTATCGAGGTATCATTGAGCCGTACAACCCAGATCCTAATTACAACATAATCACACAAATTAACATAATAATTATTAAAACGTAAATTATTAAAACATAAATTATAAAAAACATAAATTATTTTAAATAAACAAAAATTATATTATTAAAACATAAATAAAACAGAAATTACTAAAAAGAAACAAAAAAAAAAAGCCGCAGCCGGAAAATTTCAGAGCAGGGTAACGGATCGAAAATCCGTTACCCCAATGGAAGCAACGGATGAAAAATCCGGTGCTTCCACAGAGGCAACGGATAAAAAGATCGTTGCCTCTGTGGAAGCACCGGAAAAGTGATCTGTTACCACGTTCCGTTCTGGCGGCGTTGAGGGTCCTTCCTCGGACATTTTCGGTGGTGCAAAGTTGGTTCGGTGGTGGTCCGGTGGTGGTGGTCCGGTGGTGGTGTTCGGAAGGTGGTGGTGGTGTTAGTGCTTCATGGTAGAGAGAGAGGGTTAAGTTTGATGAGAGTGGAGAGGGTAAAGTGAGGTGAAAGGGGGAGGGACATGGGGGGAATTTAATGAAAAAAATACGGACGATTTCAAGTAAATACGGACGGTAAATAGCGATTCGGTTATTTTTTATGAGATATAAAATATTCCTTTGTTGCATTTAAAACGAAACGGAGGAAGGATGATATCCTATTGGTGGTTTTTTTAAAAATAAAATAAAAAAAATGATAATTTTTATAGACTACTCCCTCCGGTCTTTATTAGCTTACCCCTTTCTTTTGCACAAAGTTTTAGGAGGAATAGTATTGTGGGGCATACTAAGAGAGAGAAAAGATTAATTTATACTAAAGTTGAATGTATGTGTGATGGAAAGTTAGTGGGCTCATTCCAAAAATAGCAAAAAAAGAAAGGGGTAAACTAATAAGGGACACCCTTAAAAGGAATAGGGGTAAACTAATAAAGACCGGAGGGAGTATTAGATAAGTCAAGTACAAATTTTATTATGCACTTGGATCTATTGTAATTCTGAGCATGTACGTTAAAAACTATTTTTTCAGCCAATTTGCTCTTTCGAAGGGTCCAAATTAGCATAGTTGGAGAGCTCCAAATGAGCATAGTTGGAGAGCTCCAAATGAGCAATAAATGAGCAAATGACAAAAAAACCTTGGGCATATCATGCGTCGTACGGTGGATTTTATACGTGTTCAATTGACGGATTAGGGTAACTGTTTTTAAAATTCTACTCCCTCCGATCCATTTCCTATTCCTATTTTCCGATTAAGTTCGTTTTTAATAGATCTTCTTACTTTTACTTTTACTTTTACTTTATTCCCTATTTGGTGAAGGTTAGTTTCCATTCCAAACTACCAATATAAACCAATAGTAACTACTGTTAATTTTTATTTGTAATTGGATATGAAAGTCTGTAATAATATATGTGAAGTTGGACCCAATTTTCATATACTATTACAGACTTTTCATGTACTATTACATACAAAATATTGATCGAAATTTACTATTGATCTATCATCCCTCCTACCTTACTCCATTTGTACGTTGAACCCATATAATTTTACACTCCTCTCACAACCAATTTTTTTCTCCTATTCAAATAAACAATGACCAACTTTTACGCTCTTTCATTCTTCTCCTTGCCTTGGCATCTCTTGCTACGATATATAGGAAGATCTTTAGAAAACAAGAGAAGTATATACATATTCGTATGTTCATTTACCATAACATAATAATGATCAATGGTTCCCATTAAAAAATGTTATTATTAGTTAATTTTTATCACACATTTAAATCAAGTTCTGTCATCAAATTGGTGAAACAAATGTACAGATCAAGCTTGAACTACAATTTTAGATTAAAAAAGTAAAACTTTTACCATCAATAAATATACTGACACATAGTCAAAATTATGAACATACAGACACAACTAATGAAAATAAATAACCAAAAAAGAAAAGGTATACTCATTTCTAAACTCTAATGCTCAACTTTTTTCCACTAACAAATAACAATCCATTACAATAATGTTGATCATAAATCCTGAGTGTGTTGTTATGGACATTGTGTTTGTGTACGTGCAAAAATATTGATCAATTCCTAATTCGAATAGAAAATAGAGGTTTCAAGAGGAAACTTTTGCCATTTAATTATGAAAAACTATTTTGATGTCAAGTTAGATTTGATGTATGTGAAAGTATAGGACCTAATTAGGATCTAATAAAAAATGCATAGCCAATTGGAGTATACATTTGCCATATAACACAATTTTTCTTACAATCACTCCACAACACGTCAGGCTCATTGAACCTCATATATTAATAAAAAAAATTGAATCATTGCCAACACAAAGTCTTAAAAGAGCTACATCAAAAATGGTTAAAAGAGACTTATCCATATATTGATCATAATTCTTTGATTTTTGTTTTCATAAATTAACAAACATTATACTAACTATATCAATAGATAATAGAAATCACAAGTTTAAGTTACAAAACGTTATAAAGGAATAATAATACGAATAACTAATATTATTAATTTCCTAAAAATTGAAAGCACTCATACACAATTCACAAGGTTTAACCTCTATACTAACTTTAGTTGAAACTTTGCTAATTCTATCTCATACTTCTAGTTTCTTTGTTTATAATTGTATTCCGGACTTGCATGCTAAATTAAGCTTCGGCGAGGGACCATTTTTACCATCAAATTAAAGTGATCTCTTATCTAAAGGTTCTATTGGAGAAGCCCGTGATATGAATTTGTAGTTTTCTTGTTCACCAATTTTCGCATGACTATTGGTGATAGTAGTGGTCAAAGTTTTTGTAACATGGTCAAAAATTCTATTTATAATGATAAGATAGAATCATAGGTAGGATTATTTTTGTAGTGAAGGAGTATCTTTTTAAATTGATTTCCATAACAATAAAGAAAATATGAACTTTCTAAGCTTTAAAAAAATCGTGATATATATTAGGAATATGAAAATAAGCATATTCTTTTTAAGTGGTCTTTTTAGAAGCATCATACCTTCAATCAGCAAGCTAGACAGGAACAAAAATTGGACCTTTTTATTGTCTCAAACTCATGTATAGACAACAAATTTTTGTTTTGCAATAAGAAAATGATAGTATTGTTCATTAGTTTAGGGACCCATGTGGTGTAATGTATTATATAAACTAGCACTCTCTCCGTTCTCTTTTATTTCGAATTTTTCCAGGAGATAAACAAAGTCAACTCTCTTCGTTCTCTTTTATTTCGAATTTTTCCAGGAGATAAACAAAGTCAAATTAGGAAGAACAAAAGAAAATGGAAGGACAAAAAGTACGAGCTATAAGAAAATTTTGTCACGTGTGTTTTTCAATTGAACAAAGTTGTTTGAAATGAATGAGAGAGAAAAAGCTTTTCTTTATCTATACCTTTAATGGGTGGCCTATTTTATGCTAAAGCATAGGAACGAACCTCAAGGACAAATTTCTCTCTTTTTACTGTTGTACCTATGGCTACTGTGGGCTAAAAGGAGTGGACCTTGGAATGAAACATCAACTGTCCAAGATATGGGCCGTATGGCCTGCTTTTTTTGTACTCGTACATAGTACAATGCTTCCTTAAGAAAGAGGGGGTTTGTTTGTCCTTGCACCATTACATAATTAAAGCGTAGAAAATCCTTCAATTATAAATCATTTTAATAATCTTATATCTCCCTCTGTGCGATATCCCTCTGTGCAATATCACTATCGCACGTAGCGTAAGGTAAGTCTGATCTGCAAAGCTATGATTATATCTGCAAGAGGTGCTAATTTAGCAGGGTCAAATGATTTAAAAGTTATAACATTTAGAGATATCTTAAGCAATAGCCGATAGGTAATACTCAATTTACATTGCTTCATCGCAATTTAAGGATCAACCCCTCACTAAATAGGAGCTGGCGATACTTACATCACCTCCAAATTATCCCAAACCAATGTGTAATTTTAGCGTCCCTATAGGAATCAGGTTATTTTCAACAATATTTCTAGCATCATTTAAATGTACATCTAATATACGCTCGACCATTTCAAATAAACACCATTTATATAAAATTGTCACCAGAAAGAATGGGTCCAAAACAATAATGCCAATACCAATCAAACCCAAGACATATAGTTAAAAGGCTACACGAACCATAAGCATGTTACAGCTTAAGCACGACCAATAATTATAACTTATAACTTATAAGCAAGCATTTGCATGGTAATTGCATAGTATGGGCATCTTTAGCCTCCATTGCTTGCGACCAATGCAACCAGAGATTAGCCAGTCACCAAATCTAATCAATGTCAGGCTGTTGATGAATAGGATTAGGATTGATAATTCTACTTCAGTAAACAGATCTGGGTTATTAGATAAAAGGACATGATTGGTCTTGGGAGAAGTTACAAACTGTGGAGCTTACAAGATTCCTCGTCAAATTGCAAAAAGAACCTCAGAAAGTGAGAATTGTATTCTAAAGAAGATTAGAGAAACGAAAGAAGAATTGGGTGGAAAAATAGAATGAAAAGATAAAACAAAACCCAGAAATAAATTTTGGGAGAAGAAGAAAAAAATCAAGATATACACAAATGAACAGTTATTTGGGTTCCATTGCATTACACTAAAATCCCAACATAGGTTATTTGGGTAAAGTTACGGATGAGACTATCCCAATATAACTGTGAAAGTGAGACTAAAGATGGCACAAGTCAAGCTGGCCCGAAGCACGGCACGATCTAACAAAGAAAAAGCATAGCACTAGGTAAGCATGATATAACACAATATTGTACGTGTCGGGTCGTGAGATGTGCTTGCACCCACA
Source organism: Beta corolliflora (assembly GCA_947648045.1). Classification (NCBI taxonomy): domain Eukaryota; kingdom Viridiplantae; phylum Streptophyta; class Magnoliopsida; order Caryophyllales; family Amaranthaceae; genus Beta; species Beta corolliflora. The sequence goes on from CANSZD010001404.1 coordinate 103,545, forward strand.
TTTTCGGATGAGAAAGCATAATACACAAGACATGAACTTTGACAAAGAAAACGAACGACCAAGTCGCGACATGACAGTCTTCCGACTCTGTTGTTTCCTAGCCACGCCTCCGGCACAAGCATGGCTTGGAACAACCTAGAGCTGATCAACTCCAGCCTGGCCCGCGGGCCCGACCCGGCCCGGTTTTGGGCGGGTTTGGTCAGTTTTTTTTGCCCACCCGGCCCGTTTTTTTAGCGGGCTTTGGACAAGCGAAAAATACTTTTTTGTCTAAATTTTGACCCAGCCCGTTTTGGCCCGGAAAAGCCCGCTCGACCGGCCCGGAATAACGGGCTTTGGGCACAAATTTTTAGCCCGGATTTGGGCCCGCCCCGCCCCGTGGGCAATTTTTTTTACCGCGGCCCGGTCCGAACCCGGCCCGGCCCATGATCACCTCTAGAACAACGCAATGAGATAATTAATTATGACGGACTTACGAAGTCACGATAGATTAATTTGAGACGGCCTGACAAAACTTGTTCATTTCACATAGATCGGAATGACTAAAACAGAACACACATCTACCTCAGTCCTCAGGATGGAAGATTTACCCTCTCGTGCAAACTTGAGCACCAACATGAACTACTAATCTAAAGAAATAGATGATAAAAACTACAACTGCTGAAATATTTTTAGTGTCATCAATAACCAGTAAAATAAATTCATTTATTTAAGCCGTATGTAAAATAAAATAAAATAAAAACGAGGCTGCTCTAATTAAAAAAGAATCTGATGTCTTCTTACAGAAAAGAAAAGGAAAAGTTATAACATAATAACATCACAAAGGTACTCCCTTAAATCTTAAAACAACTTAAACTATTGAATTAGGCAGTCTGAAGTCTGAACACTCCTTTCCTTGTGATAAAAGGATTCCCTAAGAATGGACATCCTTCTTTTCTCTAAAAAGCCACTTTGACCAAAATGAACAATAGATCTAATACTATCAACACTATTGCACAATGCATATCACTATTCTATTCCTCTTTCGTTTTCCTTCAAAACTTTGTGTTGGTTTTGTATTTTATCTCTGAGTCAGCTTCAGATAACCTAAAAACGGACGCTACTCCGATTACAGTAGATGTCCACCCAAAAAGAAAATTCCTTTCCGGAAAAGTTAAAAAACTTCGGTGTGCAACGCAAAAATCAATCGGAACTTTTCGATAACACTATCGTTCCTTCACTCATCTTCTTAAGCTAGACAGTGGCCTCTCTATACCTAAAATTAAAACAGCAGTGTAATAATATTACTTTCCCACTTCTCATAAAAGTGATTCCTTTCCATGTCCCACTTCTATCACCTTTCAAATATTCCCTCCTCAAATACAAATATGATGCCCACCTATTCTTTCATAGAGTTGCACACCTGCATCTTAAAAGCTCATTGTGGGGGGTTTCAGCATCTTCCTCTCTTCCTACAAGATGGTTCCAGAAATAGAGGTATGGCTGAATACTAAGAATTTAGGAATGGCATAGATTCTGATTATTTTTCTACGAGCTTTTGTGTTAGCTACTTACATACATCAAATACCCTTCCTAAGTTTTTTTTCAGTTTTCCTGCCAAAAAAATGCAGAGACCTCGAATCACCGAGATACATGTCCGCATGGACTGCAACGGCTGTGTGCAGAAGATCAAAAAGGCACTGAATGGCATTAATGGTAAGTAATCACAGAAAATTGATTGGTTTTTTTTTCCTTATTAAAACTAAAACCTATTAATTAGCACCAATTTCATCAAATTTGTGCTTACCTGCAGGGATATATGATCTTTACATCGACTTTCCGCAGCAGAAGTTAACAATAATTGGATGGGCAGATCCTGAAAGAATCATCAAAGCCATAAAGAAAGTCAGGAAAATTGCTACCATATGTTCTCATACAGAAGCACCAGACCCAAATTCACAGCCAACAGAGCCCCCCACCACCAGATGGCGCAGCTGCCCCATCATCAGATGGAGGGGCACCACCACCAGAAGGAGGAGGTCCACCTCAAGATGGAGGAAACCCTCAGCCAGTAGAACCTCCGAGATCAGAAGAAGCACCCCCTCCTCCACCACAGGAGCCACCAGCAGATCAACCCCCACAACCACAACCACAACCACAACCACAACCACCTGAAACTTCACAGCCTCAAAGTACACAGCCTGAGTCGAACCCTCCACCTGAACCCCAACAAAGCCAGCCAACAGATAATTACAAACCTAAGGATGTGGAGGAAGTTCATGCAGTATACCACCATCCGCCTGAATACAGTCACAGATACGGTTATAGCAATGGGTACGGACCTAGATACAGTCATGGGTATGGACACTGGAGCAGTCATCAAGAACCTAGTTACAGATATGAGAGACCTCAACCTATTTATCATGAGCCACCCCCTCAAGTTGTTTATCATGAGCGTCCTAGGCCCATCTATCATGAGCCACCACCTCGAACTGTATATCACGAGCCACCGCTTCATGGTGATAATCATGAAACACGATCACATCCTGTTTATCATGAGCCACCACCTCGACCAGTTTATCATGAACCGCCTTCCAGAGCTGGTTACCATGAACCGTCATCTCAACCAAGTTACGCTACTCACAGTTACAACATGTACAGGCCATCACCTTCCATCACGGAATACCAATATGTACAATCATCACCGCAGTACCCAACTTATGGTATGATGGACCACTACAACATGGATCCATATCGGAATGGTAGTGCTAGTAATGGGAACGTTGCCTCTATCTTCAGTGATGAAAATCCAAATGCATGTACAATTGTATAGGTAAAAACTTTTCATTGCCAATGGAAAATCCTATTTCTTTGTCCTTCCATGTTGCTTGGTTGGAAAGCTAACGGGCCATAGCACGACATTACGTGGCAGTACTGTACACATACAAGCCAATGAAAGTGCTGTGACCAGAATGAGATTCTTGCTTGTGGCTAGAGAAGAATTGATGCCAAAAGCTGCCAATTTCCAGGGGGCTAATATACTACCCTATCAAACAAATATATAGAACTAATATATATGCACATTTATATTTTTGCTCAGCTTTTTATAGAAAGATCCTATCTAGTTCAATAACACAATAAAAAAATTTTCCTTACAGAATCAAAATTGCTTCCACTATAAAAGCTCTTAAGCATGATTAAAATGTATAAATTTCATTATATATTTCACAACTTATTTCTGTGCACTAAATGCCTTTAACAGGATACAAAACACAAGAAATTCCTACCATATAATTTAATGTTCCAAAATTCTCACATGTTCGACATCCTTAATTCATCCTTATTTTATCACCCTCTCCATGATAAGCTTTACAGTGAACTGAAGGTGAATGGACAACTCTATTTCACTAATATAGATAAGTAGAGACACTCCTAACATACCAGCAACATATCTTCACCAGTGCAGACCCTATCGACGCCAAGTTGCTTTAATTATACCATATCTACCACCAGTATAGGCTTATATGCTGTCGAAAAGAAAATCTTGCTATTATTAATTAGTATAGCTTTTTGTCAAATACCAATTAATACGAGTAACGTCCAAAGCCTTCCATCAATTACCAGGCATGAATTTGTCGATACAGGCCATAAAACCAGAAAGGGTTCAGTAGCAAATTGTTTTTTTTTTTGGAATCTTCAATTATGATCTTTCACATTTTGAAAATTCAAACAGTGAGATGAGCAGCAATATTGCAAGCCAATAGAATAGAAAACCTGTACAATAGCCAGTGCCCTCTTTAAGTCAGATACAAAAAAAACCCTCAAAACTTCGCTTCTCCTACCACCTTGCGCTCCTTTCAGCCTCAGCCAACCAGTGTTACCCATGGGAGGAGAGAGGGACTAAATGTAATGATTAAAAAAAAATATGCCAGTCAAATCACAGGCAAATCTTTGATATGCCATGACAAATTGAATATAAATATGCCAAGGGTAGCTACAGTTGGCCTTGTAGCATTAATTAGCTCCATAACAGAGCTTAAGCAGCTTATTAGGTTTCAAGGACAGACCATCTACAGTAGATAAGACTCGGTAGATCAGGGGACTTCCCCATCTGCCAGCCATGTCAACTGGAACCTTAGAGCCATAAGCATCTTCCTGGAAGTCATTTCATTTTGGTACTTTCAGAAGATAAGTTAGAGATTGTTTGAATAAATAGATAAAGTAGAACAAGAATAAATATTATGCAGATACTGGATAAATGATATCGGAAGGATGATATATATGTTAAATAATGTGTCAATATTTTTACACTGAGAATTTAAATTTTCATACAATGGAAAAGATATTGGACGCAAAATTTGGCAGCTATGCGCAATGATAGAAAGCGACATACAGCTCTGTTGACAACTTGACATGTAACAAGATTCGTATAGATCATGCCATCACGGTAACCAGTTGAAGGAGAAGCCAGATTTAGCCATCAGGACGGAACATAGATTGTAAACAAATCAGGTCGTCCACTGGAACTAACATGGCATTGTGCTGCAAAACAAACATAGTCCGTCATTATGGCATAGCAAACGCAAGTAACCTTCGTTAAAAGAGTAAAAATAGGAATAGTTCATATAGTGGACTTCAATTGGATACTTCCACTTTGCAACTATGCATACAGATACGAAAGTCCTCCCAACATTACATGGATCAGCATCCAGTAGTAATATAAAGTGTTTAACTAGCCCAACCAGCAAGACATTTAAACCACATATCAAATCACCATAAATGCACGGTCTATTCTCTCAAGCACCTTCTGGTTATCCTAGTGAGAAAATGTCTTTTTTTCTAAGCCTTCCACTGCCACAAACAAAAAGAGCTATCACCTCTTAAACGTTCCTTTCGAATCCTTTCCTTCCACAAGACTGGTGCAAGAAGGTCCAATTGTAGTGGAACAAAAGTCTGAAGAGGTACTTATCGTTAAGAAAATTAGAAGCTACTTCTAATAATTGTATTACATGAGGATAGGTTTGATGCAAAAACTTGCTCAATTGCTTTGACCAAACCGAATATATGGAGCAAAACAGATCTTTAGAGTTTAGAGTGATGGAACTACATTTTTTTTTTACATTGAAACCACTCCTGCAGAAACACCTAGTTACATATTCATGCTCATTTGAACAAGCAATTACAAGCATGTCCATCAGTTTGTTATGAACATTCAATATATCAGATTCAACACACCAGCCAGGGACCAACCTCTGTAAGGAATCGAAACGAGGGAGAGTGAAGAAAACATAAAACACTAGCCCACAAATACAAAGTTGATTCGACAAATACAGACACGGCCTTATAGATGCCCAAAAAAATACAGGAGAGGAGATATAACCTCATCTACTAATCGTCATTGTCATCACTACTAGTTGCGGATTGATCATCTTCTTTACCAAAAAGAACATCATCAATGCCTTCATCTTCATCTTCACTTTCAACTAAGTCATTATCAGGTAGCGAAGGCTGACTCTTCAACCGGGTAGCTTTGTCAATCTATCACAGGATACATACAAGTGATAAGGTACTGAGAGAAAAAATGAATCTGTGGAAGAACATGACATTACAAACCTGCGCAGTCACAAGCTGTAAACGACCAGATAACTGCAACAAACACTGGGTAGCTGACCCCTTTGATTTAGCAACCTAGACAAAATATAAAATTTAGCCATGATGCAAAGAAAATGGAAAAGCAAATGTCAAATGTCACGCCAACTACTATTTCAGTGATCAACACCACCTAATATCTTTCTACATATTGTGACGAATTGACGATATCGGCTCATGAAACCATGTATTATTGGAGCTTTGGTCTGTCTTGGACTGTGAAGAGAAGGGGCAATTCAATTTTCAGCTGTGATTCAGAGAAATTTGGTTTTCACTTCATTAATGCAAACCGTCATGTCATCAGTCTCATCACACAGCCAAAAAGACCTTACATATGATTAGATTCTTTACAACAGTAGCTATGGAGTATCTCATATGAACATCCAATTACCTAAAGTATATAGCTTCGATCCACATATACTAAATATATGCACTTGGCTTTTTATAGAATATGACACTAAGAACACCTTTAGCAGCAAATTTTAAGAGAACAGAATCTCAGCTTAAAAATATGAGGCTGGTTACATGTCAAGTTCAGAATAAAATGTAATATGTCCATGAAGAAGCTAGGATCAAAATTACCTTATATAAAGATTGAATTGTAACATTCTCGGGTTCCTGAGACAAGATCTGATGACCGTGATGCACCAATATACTATAAATCCATGGAAGAACATATTTTCCACTGCAAACTCTGTTCATAACAAAGAAAACCAATTAGGTCGCTAGTGAATATATACTTTATTACTTGTAAGCATCTATCCACAAGACCAAAAGGTGAAGAGTTAATCCTAATTTTAGCCTTATTGGTGGCTCATAAGAAAAACCATAAGCCGGTTCCCATTTCTTAAAAAAGAAGCTTCCACCTGATATGTTCACCAGACACCATATGAGTGAGCACCTAATAAAATGTCCACTTATAAAAGCCCTTCTGGATATTAGATCATAGTACACATCTAACGAGGCAATTGATTCATATAGACCGTCCTCATTAATAAGACATGCGCAAGATAAATTTTCTGGAGAAGCCAATAAATAGCTACTGCACCCATCATATTATGGTATGACCACTATTTTGATAACAAGACATTGGAGCTTTTCTTCGTTTCCCATTTTTATTCTCTTATCCTTTCTTTACAACCATCTTCTTGGAGGTGGTGAAGAAAATACACTGGTTCAATAATCAATATTGGTGTCCCGAAAAGATCTGTCATAAGGAAATTAAGTTTATTTATGGGGAAGCCCCATAAATCATAATTCACATAGGCATTCAGTAAGACCTACCTCGCCTGCCATATGTCAACCAAAACATTTAATATCTTAAATGCACTGCTAGGGGGTATAGACAAGATTGCTGCCCTCATCTGCACAAATATAAAACAGAATCAGAAAGCTGAACAGATTAACAAGGACAAGTCTCCAATTTCAAACATTCTTGAAGCACAGTATATGATACATGTGTAAGGATATCAACCTTCTTCAGGGGAACCAGAGTGTCAAGATTAATATCCTTAAGTAAGCTGGAAGTTTTCATTGATTTGGATGTAGTACTATCCAAATCACTAATTATTCCAAGAGATTTAAGTCGATTCTCCATAGGGCGTGACATAGCATCAAGTCCAGGGACATCAACATCATCTGTATATAGAAAAAAAAAAACTTATTAAAGAGCAATCATCTAAATACCACGACATGTCATTTAGCAAATATACATATTCGGGGATTCTATACAGACATACAGTGCAGGATAAGATGAACCACCACAGAGTTGCTTCAGGACGAGGCCTATGTTTAAAAAACTTTGAAGTTTGAACTCATCGACTTTGATAATAAAGAGTGTATCTCAATTTTTGCCTCTTCAATGATCCTGCACATCAGTATTCTACTCCCTCCGTCCCATTTTGATTGTCAAATTTTCCCTTTTCAGGAAGTCTTAAAATAGTTGTCAAGTTTCCTTTATTAAGCAACAAAAACATTTAATGTGCCACTCAACTCAATTCTTATTGGTCAAAAATAATATAGAAAGTGGAAAACATAACAATAAATGAACTTCCCTTATTTTTTTATATTCCCAAAGTATGACAACTAAAACGGGACAGAGGGAGTACTATCCACACACTAGGTAAACAAAAATCCAACCAACATATACAAGGGACCTAGTGATGAAAAAAAAAAAAAATGTAACAAGAATGTCGACAAACAATCGGTGTGCTTTGGACTATTCTGACCCCATCACGTAGTAGGATATTAAAAACTAGGATTTTTGAATGTTTATAGTAGGTACGCATCCATATTTCAGATATACTTGTTGCAGTTTTGGGTTCTTAGACTATCTTCTCAATTTGACGCCTCTAGTAATTCTTGGTTACTCAACGGTAACGTATAAATGCACATAAGCTTAGCCTCATGAGCAGGAATGATGTGATCACAAACATAAAGGACGGTTGGTATGGATTAAAAATGTACCGAATTTCACAAACCCTAACCAAGAAAAATGAAACTCTAACCCCAGCAATGCAATAAAAACATTCAAGAAACCCGCTCTTTCCACTCTCAAGGTGACAATCAATAAATCAATGATTCACATTAACTCCATCCGAGAGCTGGAAAAGATTATTGACAACAAGAGGGTAAAGTACATGACATTTCTTCAAAAATCCATCAGCCAAAACAAAAAAATCTACCTCTCATGTCAGTGGCTACTGCCTCATTATAGTCAGGTTTGAAAATTTGAGCTTGCTTTGTTCTGTCATGATCAAGAACCTTTGGTACTGGAAGCAATGCTCCTTCTGCATTGGCACGATCTAGTGCTGTTGCTGTTGGAAAATAGACAAAAAAGAATATCAACCATGGAAGATCAAAAAGACAAACTCAGTTACTATCAGAAGGAAACCAGAGCAGACTTCAGCCCTCCGAAGCCAAACAAAGTAGCTGCCAACTACTACAAGAGTAATGCATTTTGCAGCTATACGGTTATGGAAAGCAAAGCTTGATGTTGATGAAACAGCGGCAACAGGTAGAATTATAATCACAGGGACTCGCTGGTGGAGAGCCTCCTATATTGGTTGCCAATAGGCTCCAGCACCAGAAGATGGAAGAGAATGAAGTAAACATAGACAAATAAAACAAGGAGGTTGAAACTTGACAAAAAAACAGTTTCGAACATTGTAGCGAACTATGTTATTGCATTTTAGCATACCATAGAATTAACTAAGGGCGTTTACTTTGGTATATTTTGTGGAGCTTGGGAAGGCTCTGTAATTCTGAATACTACAAAGGCAAGGCACTGGTCACAACCATAAATTGGTCAATTTACAAAAACAAAACTGACAACCAAACCAAACTTACCGCCAGTTTGTACCTCCAGTTGTTTCTTAGTTTGGCGAGGCTGGCTAAATGGCAGAAGCAACCCATTCCTAGATATATTTATCTGTAAATCTTCGCCATGATGAACCAGAATTTTCTCGAACGATGGTTTGATCAAGAAACCATGAGCAAGAAACACCGAAGTTACGGAGGGGCTCAGCTGAGCTTTGAATTTTCGTAGCATATATGGCAGCTGAAGCAGCTTTGTTGTTTTTGTCATAGGAATTCTCAACGAGTAAAGAAATCCTGGTAGGTTTTGCCCTCTGTAACTCCTCAATATCTTTCCCATACCAGAAGTAGCACACACCCACCTCTGAAATGGATAAAATATAGAAACCTGCAACATTTGCAGCACTGTTGTCCATGTATCTACAGTCAAGATAAACAGAAGGATGTTCCATTGCAAGAACACAACTTGCAGATTTCTTCTTGCTCCCATCTACTCTCCAAACTGCAATATATCTCTCCCCCACAGCAGATGAGAAGACATACTTTCCATCTTCACTCAACGTCATACAACGGACAGCACCCTAATACCATCAATGACAGAAATGTAACTTACGCCACAGAGCTAGTACTAAGAGCAATACTATCGCTAATTATTCAGAATAAAAATAATAGATAAAGTAAAGTAAAACATACGGGATGACCAGTACACTTCTGAATCTTTTGTGATCTGAATTAAATATCTTCATTTGAGAAGCTGCAGTGGCTATTGTTTTCCCATCTAATTTAGAACAACGTTGAATTAGAATATCAGTAGAAAAACTAAGAATCACATACCAGATTTCCAGGTAAAATGAAAATAAAAACTCTGCTGATGGCAAAAACTATAAATATATCAAAGTTCCTAGAAAGATAGATGGACATTTTGTTCTGGACTACTATGTCCAAAAAAGGTAGTAAGATAACTGACTAAGAGAATTATTAGTAAACTTTTAACACAAATCACCAGCAAAAATAAATCATTTGCCACAACCAGGATAGCTGAAAGGCTATACTCTTTGCCCCTCAGAGATATTTAATCCTAGAGCAACTCAAAGTGAGTTTTATTAAAACAAAATTTAGTGGGTACAACTCAAGTGGTATTGCATCATCTTCATAAGCCTAGAGATGGGTTGTCACAAGTCTCTTGGAGCCTAAACAAAAGAAAGGAAGGCCAACTTACTACTCTTGCTTTATTTTGCCTACATTCCAGCCTAATTTTCGAATTAGAAAGGAGGATACCCAGAAACCTTCTCTGGCTAGTCCAACATCCATCGTTATCCTCACATCCTTCGCTATCTTCTTTTCTATTGAGTGGGCAGATGAGGTGAAAAAGGCGACTTCCATGGGAGCATTTCACTTCTTTGTTATATGTTCTCATATAGGTTTATATTGTTATCTTCCAAAGGGTCACAGTGCGAGACACTTTCCTGCTGAAAAGGAAGAGTCATGTCTAGTAATCTCAAACGTCTTCGAAACCTTAAAAAGATAGACAGTTTATGATGCTACAGTCAACAGTCTTTTCCTCCAAAGAATGAACTTTCTGATGACAATTCATTCAGGCATGGGATCCTGCTCTAGGAGGGGATTGTTTGCTTGAAAAGCCTCAATGGAATGTAAAATCTCATTCTACAATACCAGAAAAGATAGAAAATTATTTAATTAACCAATCATGTCTTGTGTGACTATATATTTATGGGAGATTAGAAGTAGGGATATCAGGTCACCGGCTCCAAGGATAAAGGAAAACTGAGAAACCATGCAAAAACAAACCATTGTACCAAAACCACGATTATCTGACAGGAAAACACCAAAAGGAGTTTGATGGGAAAGAGGAATAGCGGGTCTTGTAATAATAGCCTCGATGTATGTTCAACTTAACACATTATACCTGCATAGACAGTCACCAGGCATACTATATTCACCCCCAATCCAAACAGTTGTATCATGTATCAATTTATGTACTTTCAAAATTTAACATGACAGGATGCTTCTAAGTTCATAAGTCACTCGACCTGCCTTCCATCTCCATCATAATTTCCCATTCATATATTAGCTTACCTAAATCCATAGTAGGTTCACAACTGACAAAAAAGTACCAACACCAAGTAGCTTGACTGATTTGCATACAAAAACTTAGAGATGACAAGTTCAATAGTAGACAAGTTTGGTGCAAAAGGGAGATGAAAATCAGTACATCTGGGACTACGTAGCATCCTCCCAGTGCTTCTCAATGTGCAACTACCTAATCCAGATGCAATTTAAGGCAGTGGGCCTTCCAATATAGAAGGGGTAAATCAACATCATTAGAGTTGAGGGAGGCATGAGCGGTTACCAGGATGATATTCTAATAATGTACATACCAGGTGAAACACACATGCTGGACACTGCTTTGGTTGAAGCTTTGAAAGTACTTAACAAGTTTCCAGTAACTGGATCAACTTCACAAACCATTCCATCAGCACCAGAAGTAAAAAACGCAAGAACCTCGTGAAGCAAGCGAGATAAGCGGTGACCCCCTACACGAAAGAAAAGACCATTTCAGCACACCGTTTTTTATTAGTTACAACATTGTCGTCAAATTTTACAAACTTATAAAATGTTCGTCTTCTTTTTATATGCAATATATATGAAGATACACTCACTACGATATCTTGTTAAAATTAATAATCTTAATGTCTTATTTCAAAATACACTCCCGATTCTTTCTCTCTTTCCCTGCTATCCTCCAAGTTCTTGCAAAGAGGATACAAACACTTATAAGAGTTCACATTTCAGCACTACTCACCCAGGATGACAATCATTAATTCTCCACTTCAATTGACCGGCCGAAGCATCCAAGGCCATTACATCGCCACTACCTGTTCCCAACACCCTAACAATGAAGTACCCAACTTTCTTTTTTCTGCAACAAACAAGACCCCATCAAAATATCAACCACCCAAAACATTCAAACATTCGAAATAATCATTCCGAAAAAGTTCAAAAGAACCCTTAGGTAGCTCATTTAAACAATACCTTTCTATCCAAAAGATACCCACTTCATGCAAGTGTAATCAATTGAAAGGATGCCCTCTTTTCTCTGGCTTATCAAACAAATTCGTCTCACCCGTCAATGCAATATCAGAAAATTCAGTCTGAAGCTGCCCTTTCACTGTATCCCATATCTGAAATTTCCCAAAAATATTCAATTTTAAGCATACCTTAAAACCCTACTAAAACCCTCACATCAAAACTATCTCATTTCAAAGCAAATTCCCATAAATAATTACTATAGAAACACAAAAACAGCTACTTTAAACATTATAAAAATTCAAATTATAAAACAAAAGAATTGATCTTTTACCTTAATCCTACCATCACCGGAAGTAATGGCATAGAAATCAAGTGAAGGGCTAAAACAGGTTAAGATGTCTCTGATATTGGACGAACCCATCCAATTAATCTGAGGTGCACTTATAATAAAACGAAGTTAAATTAAGCTAATTAGTCAGCCAAAAGTATCACAAACACAAAAACTAACACTTTTGTTTTATTGCCTTTGAAGGTTTACAGAGGAGAAAGCAAGTTTTGGGAGACGGGTGAGAGGCAGTTGAGAACGGCGGGTTTCAACTCATGGAAATATACACTGAAAAAATTTGTTGGGCCTCAACTGTGTTTATTTTTTTTTTTTGGAACTTTACATATGGTCTTTCCTCCGATACTGTAATATAGTGTTTGTTTATTCTCTTTGAGAATTGGCTTTTAATATCATTGGCCGAATATTACCGTTTAATATATCCGAAAATTATCTTTCGTGTAGGATCTTTATTAGGTTGGACCTCGGCGATGTCTTTCGTAATATCAGCTTTATATCTTTTTTTTCTTCCGGAATTGAGGATATTGAAGGTTAAAGGTCTATCTTGGAGAGCGTGTCTGTCAGCACGTATATTATGGGGCCGGAGGAGTAAATTGGTAACTATAGTAAAATAATATTTTTCCTAAAATATGAAGTATATGTTATTTTGTGGTTGTGGCATTTAAAAAAGCTACTTTAAAATATTGAACGGATTGATGCTTGTAAAATGCATCTGTCTATTTTTAATTTAAAAATTAAACAACACGACCGGTAACTGCAATAAGAAGAGAAACGGATCGACTCGCCAAGATAGTGACTAGTTTCACTTCATCCGAGGACCAATTTGATTTTATTGGTAACCGTTTAATCAATTCGGGATTATTCTCTTAACAATCGCGTAGCTAGTTTAATCCATTTAGTACTTGGTTTCTCAGTTCGATAAGGCATGGGGAGTTCTTTTTTTTAAATTGTCTAATGGCTGTTTGGATATGAGCATTTCATTTGAAATGTTTGGATTCCTAGAGCAAATTAACGTGTTTGGATGAATGAAGAATTTGATTCAGGATTTAGCGAATCTACCGCAGTCAAAAAAACAATACATCGAGAAAGGATTTGAAATGACATTTGAAACCATGTCATTTGAAATCACCAACTACCTCTATTGCTCCTCTTTCTTCTCTCCTCAAATGGTTTTTT